>CM023943.1:28634755-28671303 GCA_013407115.1 Glycine latifolia
AATTTCTAAGATTATTATTATATAAAAATATTTTTAAGGATTTTACAGGACACATGTCTGAAACGTATAAAATCAAGTGGAAAATTTAAAATATATGTGCAACATGCAACTAAACACTGTAAAAAAAGTGTATTAGGACCATGTGAATAGGATATTGTCAGCCTTTTAGATTTGTGGTGTTCTTGTATTTTAAGTTGGATAGCTCAGCAGTTTATTTTATTTTATTTTTGTTATATTAGAGAATTTATTACTTCCATTTCTCCTTGTTAATCTTAGTTTTTCTCTATTATTTTTTGTACAACTTTTTAACATATAGTGGTTATGGCGGGACTTCCAAATCCTCCTCTTGAGTCAATTTGCGTTAAGGAGCCTGTTTATATATATTTTTAAAAAAAACTTGTATCATAACTCACTAATAGTAATATTTTCCTTGACCAAGTTAGGCTTAAAGCATATTTATTGAGTTTTTTTTAAGGATTTCTTTAATGAAAAAATTGTTTTTTTAAATTTTTTTATTGGAGCAAATTTATGTGATAATGAAAGTTTCTTAAAAATAAGATTTGTATCTTCGATAAAAAATTATTTCTTAGTAATAAAAAATAATATTTATCTTACACATAATAATATTATAATTAAATCATAATTAAGTAAAAATAAAAAAAAATATAAAAATGTGAGTTTTTTGAAATTTTTTAAAATTTCTTGCCATTAAAATAAAAATGTATTTGAATTTTTTATCATGATATTACACTCTGGATCATAAAAAATAATGTAAAAATCAAAAAAATAATTTAAGAAATTTACCTAAAAATTCCATTAAAAATGTTCTAATAATCGTTGTACTGATCTTTGCACCTCAATCATGACCCTTTTCTTTTTAAATGCAATCCTCATCCAACAAATGACCCACGTATTTTGCTCCAAATGCAATGGATGCTCAAATTGGGCGAGTTACACGGACTATTACCAAGTTCTCCTTTTCAATACAATTAAGGTTTGAATTTTCGGACAATTAAAAATGATAATAATGAGATCACACATTTAATTAAAAATTAATTATTTTATTCTTATAAAAATTGTTACTTTTTCAGCTTTGATTATTTTAGTTATATATATAAATTAATTTTCTTTTATCCATAACTTATTTGAACAAATTTTAAAATACAAAATTATTTTAGACTTTGTTTATGATTTATTGTTTTATTTATGAATAAAGGGTTATGTCTTTAATTTTTATTAAGATATTTTTATATTTTATTTAATCTTTTTTTATATAAGCATCTTGTCACTTTTATATAAATTTTACGTAAATATCAATATATTATTTTTATTTTATTTTTGAATAATAGCCAACGGTCAATTAATGAAAGTAGTGTTATCAAATCTGGTAACTTAACCGGGTCGATTTCACTTTCTGACCATCTACACAATTGATCCGGGTTGATCCAGTCAAACTCGATTGGATCAGTCATCAGATCCGGTTGGACCGGTCTGACCCGGTTGATTAAAAAAAATGATTTTTTTTTTAATTTTGATTTTAAAGTACAGAAGGACTTTTCTTACTCAAATAATATTAGTTACATACTTATATATAATAGATACTTGTATAATTTTTAATTTTTAATACATACAGAGTCAAATTGGACCAATTATTAGCCCACCGGTTGGACCACTGACCCATTACCTCAACCGGATCAATAACCTGACCGGATTTCACAACTATGAACAAAAGGATCAAAATTACTTATTTTTAAAATAAAAAGACTAAACATCTTAATTTAGAAATAAAGGGACCAAAATCACAAATTTAAAATTATAGAAGAACCAAAATTATAATTTGGTTATTTTTATAATTTGTTCTTGGGATTAACTGGCGTAAAAAAAAATTATTTTTATTTTGGGTTGGAATTGTATAATTCCTCTTTTCATTTTCTATAATTTGGGTTGTGTGCTAATTGCTTAATTTGTCCTCTTAAATAAGTTAGAGACAATAAAAATACTTTTTTATTGTAAAAGAAGTAGGTCTTCACATTTCATACACCATGGAAGAGAACATATTTTTGGCTCTAATGATAGTTTGTAGCATCTTTAGTGCTAGATATTGATAAAAGATCTTAAACTCAAGATCTGATTTTTACTAGATCTTCTAATAAATGAGGTGAAGAGATCTTCAACATAAAAAATGAGTTCTTGTAGAAGAATTCTCGAAATCTACATATTGTTAAAAAATAATAATTTCTTTTTCTCTCCCTAAAATTTCAAAATGAGATAACACTAAAGAAAAAAATTAGAGAGATATTTAATCCTATATAATACTTTAAAGTCCACGAAAAAAATAATCTAAGATTTTAATTTAAAATTTATTATTAAATATACTCTGGTGCACGTAAGAACCATGCTAATAACTAACAACAAAGTTGGTCTAACAATGCAATCCCTGTGATTTCCAATGCAATCCCAACTCACTCTTCTACAATTTTTTTTATTAATTTATTAACCAATGCACTAGTTAGCAGAACTCATCTTAGAGATTAATTTTAGAGAAGTCTACAGGTTCTTAAAAATATCTTATCAAAATTAATTTCAATAAATAAATTTCTGAAAACTATTTTTCAAAAATCATATATTTATAAAAAAAAAACGAAACAAAAATAGACAGAATGTATAGAAGAGGAGGACAGTGCAAATAGAAATGGCCAATATTCGAATTTTTGACCGTTGGGGCCCGTTGCAGACAAGTAACGGTTGGGACAAGGGGGTAAACTTCCAGAGCCGTTGCCTTCACCTTTTCGTCTTCTCCAATACCTTAAAACTAACAAAACATTCAGATACAGAGAGAGAGAGAGAGAGAGAGACAGAACCTCACTCACTCACTCATGGGCTGCGTCTCCTCAAAACACATCAAGAAAGACCTCAAGCAAGAAGAAGAAGTCACTGTCACCAATGGCGGCGGTTACGTGAACCACGTGGTATCCCTGACTTCCTCCACCTATGGAGCACTCATGCTGGACAAGGAGAAGGAGCAACTTCAACTTCAACCCACCGTCGAAGAAGAATCCAAAACATCCCCTCCTCGGATTCGCGAAGAACCCGAAGTCATCAACGCTTGGGAACTCATGGAGGGTCTCGAAGAGGGAGTGCCCATTTCAAATAACCCCATGAAAAGCCCCAAGTCCACACCTTTCCTTCGCGGATTCATCTCCACCGACCCAAAACCCAAAATTACCCCCTTCAAATTCCTCAACCAATTCGGGTCCCCCAAGAGTCTCAGGAAGTTCACTGGGAAAGAGAACAAAGTTCAAGTTCAACCACCCAATTCTGGTGTTAGACGCTTGGATTACAATTTCAGCCCAAAGGGTATTCTCAAACCCTCCAATTTTTGTTCTCCTCTAAAAGGGTCTCCGATTCGTGCTCGAAGGAACAGTTTCGGGACCGACATTAAGCGAAGGAGTCCTAGTCCTCTGTTCGATCCAGAGCTTCTCGCCTCTTACGAAAAGGAACTCTCCGAAGAGGAAGAACAGATCAAGAGAATGGTGTGGGCCACCCCCAAGACCCGAAGAGTCAGAAAATCTTTGGATTCACAAACTTTCATTAAGACGTTTGAGGAAAAATTGCCCCCTGGAGGAGAAAACTGCGTTGTCGTTTACACCACCACGTTACGGGGGATCAGAAAAACGTTTGAGGAGTGCAACAAGGTAAGGTCCATTGTCGAGTCCTATTGCGTGCACGTGGTGGAGCGTGACGTGTCAATGGATTCGGGGTTTAAGGAGGAGTTGAGGAAGCTGATGGGGACCAAGCAAGTTAAGGTTCCGGTTGTGTTCGTGAAAGGAAGGTTGGTTGGGGGTGCTGAGGAAATTGTGAAGTTGGAAGAAGAGGGAAAATTGGGTGTTCTCTTTGAAGGGATTCCCCACAAGGTTTTGGGGGAGTGTGAAGGGTGTGGTGGTGTGAGGTTTGTCATGTGCGTGGTATGTAATGGAAGTTGCAAGGTTTTGGATCATGAGAATCACAAGAAGACTCTGAGGTGTGGCCAGTGTAATGAGAATGGATTGATTCAGTGTCCTATGTGTCGTTGAGGTTGCTGAAAATGGAGTGTTGGTTTGGGTTTTGGGATGGTTTCTTTCTGTTATTGATTTGTAGGAAGAGAGGGACAGAACAAGCATGACGTGCATGTAGTCCGTTGTTAATTTGTCATGTTCCTTAGTGTAGGGTTCTAAAGCGTGTTTTAGTTCCCTGTTGTTGTTTGATTTCGTGGTTGTCTTGTATTTTGGGACACTGGTTGTTCCTTCTCTAATCTAATTTTAATTTGCACTATCATTAGCTTCTTTTTAGTTCCACACTTGTTACAATTTATATTCTTTGCTGTTTTTCATTCAATCCAAACATGTTTTTCTTACACTTGTTACAATTGGGACTTGCTATTTTCATCACATGGTATTTGTCTCAAATCTCAATATCTATCTATATATATGTGCATATTTTCAAAATGTTGACTTTGTTGGGTGGATCCATGGGATTGGGATGAACCAGAGTGAAATGAAAATGATTTACTGGAAGGAACTCAAGAATAAAGAGGTGTGTGTACGAGTTTGACCAAAGTTGGTTACAAAGAATAGTATTAGGCTATCAAATATAAATATGTAGAAACTCTATGACCCACTTCTTATTATTTTTTTGGTCCACCAAGTCTCCATTTCTTTTTCAAACAAAGGAGTAAAAAACGGCCAAGAAAAGGAGAGACTCTATAGCTCAAATGTTGGAAGGTTGGGTACATTTTGTGTATCTTGTGTGCTCCTAGGCACATCACAAGGAAGACGTGGGCCTATGGAAAGCGGGATCGAGGTCCAATATCTAATACCAAGGCCTAATTAAACATAAATGATCCAATATAAAATCATATGTATGTCTGTGGGACCCTTTTTATGCTCCACTTCATCCAGGATTAATATTTTGAGTTTAAGAACTGAGTAGATTTTTCTGGGGGATTCTTCATGCGTCTAACGACCCACTTCACATAGTTTTATCAGTCTAATATACGTGGAGGAAATAATGGGGCAATATTGAAGTTTGGCTAAAAGCACCCCATGTTTATCTATACCAATTACTAGTATCTATTAATGGATATGTGAAGTTTCACCATTAATTCGACAAATAGATATTAGCCATCTCCTTGTACTTAAAATCTTAATTTAGCATTTTAAATTTTATTCCTTTAAAGTTAATAAATATATAAGTAAAAAGTAAAATCTTGTCTATAATTAATTTACCAATATTTTCAATTCAAATAAAATATAAGGGCATCAATTCTTATTACGTAGAAACATTAAAACCAACGGTAAAGTCATTTTAGATCTCAGAAAGCTCTTCTTAGACTTATTATTTAAGAGAATGTCGGATCTCGTTTCGCAGAGGAGATTTGTCTGTTTCATTATTGTCCGTTGGGTGGAATCATTTTCTCAGACATAATAGAGCAGGATAGACACAAGTTGAAGAGAAATTCTATACTCTCTATATGTGATTTAGGAACGCCCAAGATTAATAACTAGCAGTGTTATAACGTTTTCTTTCTTTGGTAAGAAAATCCATCATTGATGACTCGGAAGAAAATTTGCTGGATGAAACAAGAGCAAATGTGAAATACAATATTTGAATTCACATCTTTTTATCATCATTTCTATTATTTGAACATTAAATAATTAGTACTAAATATAGCATTATATATATATAATTATTTTCATCTCCCATTTAATTTTATCTTTTTATATATGTTTCTCTTATGTATACATCTTTAAAATATTTTTCAAAATCAAAAGGACAAAAAAGTTATCTATATCTATATAAGATACAAAAACATTTTTCATTTTTGTCCCTTATGATTGAACGCCATGTGGTGGTGGTCTAACAGAAATACAACTTAATGTCTCACCTCATCTCCATTAATAGTGTCATTAAACAAATATTTACTTTCGAACTAATGAGACTAAAGAAATGCAATTTTAGAGATTTTCTTTTTGTAATTTCCTTCATTTTAAAGGCTAATGTGACGATTACAATTTAGAAAATAAATAAGTGGTTTATTATATAAATATAGAATAAAATAAATATTTAGACTAAAAAAATATCAACATTACGTTGTTGTTCGATTCTATATAAATGAGATATTTTAGATAGAAAATGGAATTGAGAGAATAAATCTATCGAAAAAGATTAATCATAGACACATAATTAATTCATACTTCATACTTGTAACATGATAAGTAAAAAAAAAAAAATCTAAAAAAAGTATTCATACTTTCTACCTATAACATGATAATTAAACAAAATTAAAAAATTAAAACTAAGGCATAAATGTCTAAACCGAAATACTTGTAAGTTGTAACACACTTTCCTCACTATTTTTCATAACACAAACTTTGCTTGACGTATTTTTTGTCATCCCACTAAAAAACTGGGCATATATATATAATAAAATTCATTGAAAATTTACCAATAGGATTATGAGAAAAAAATGTTGCTACAATTGTTCATGTCCTAATTCGAAGATTCCAATTACTAGAAAGAAAAAAAACAAAGTTTCAAATCTCGTTTACCATGCTTGGGAGTTGAGAGCGTGAATACTGAATACAGACTTGATGATGAGCTCCATCCAGTTCGCAAGACCACAAATGAAAACAGAGTAGTTGTGGCCATGCTTTACTTTCCAAGGTAGAATTGAAGTCTTATTCACTTGTGCTCTATTCAATCTTGGTTCAGAAGTTGGAGATTTCAGATTCAAGACAAGTTGGTTGGGCTGGACAAAGTGAACCGTGCAGGACATCAGGAGGCCTAATTTGTTCCTGGCATCTTGGATGTGTGGAATTAATACAAGAGGAGGTTAATTGGAACATCTTTAAAATTCAGATTTATTATTTATTAGCAGACATATTACAGCAACGACTACCGGATTAATTGGCGTAGACATTATGTAAGTAATACTGATTTTAAAAACAATAAGAAATGAAAATATGTAACTAATAGTGATTTATTTAAGAAAAAGCTAAGAAAATAGTGGGATGATATGAAATCTTAAATTTAAAAAGATATTGTTATTTTTAATGACAACAATTAGTTTACTATGTTCATTCTTAAAAGGGTTAAAAAAATATACTTTATCCAATACAATCATTAAAAAATATTAATCTCATAATAATTGTTTTAAAATTTTGGTTTATAGTTAATTGTTAATTTATTAAAATTAAAATAAAAAATTGGATGATATAAAAATGTCAATAGAAAATTGGAGTAGTTTGAATTTTAAAATTTAAAAAATTGACAATTTAAAAAAATTGTGATTTCTTTAAAAAAGAAAATATCATTCTCATAAGTCATAACAGTTATTTAAAAAAAAAAATAGAAGAGAATAGTGTGTGATGGTTTTATTTGGTAGCATGTCCTTGGGTAATTTGGAATTTTATTATTAGAAAAATTGAGAGCTTTTATATTTTATGTAAAAATGAAATTGAGAGCTGTTTAATAAATGTTTAAAATAAATAGATGAATAGGATAAAACAGTAAAACAAAAGTTATAAAAAACAATTATTAAAGTGAAGGAAATATTAAAGCATGAAATGAAGCAAAAATTGAGCCAATTTTCTTTGATAATCTTCTCTTGACCATTCTTATAATGTGTGTTCACCCTTTCTAAATTTAAATATTGTATTACTGTATGCACATATTATTATACAGAAGTATACTTATTTATATACACAATTAGTCATTAAAAGGCTTTTATATTATATCATTTATATTATGCTATTGAGCTAAAATTAGTATATCGTGTATTCTAATGTACATATTAATTTTACTTTAGTATTTTATTTTTGAATACACGTTAATGTATAATTTTTTTTATTTCTTGTTACTTTATAATAATTGTATCTTATTATGTATTAATATATATATATATATATATTATTTTTATTTAGTAATTTAATTTTAATGTGGCCACTTTTTTTCTTCTTCCATTTAGGTCTGACAATTAAAAATAAGATAGATCCATTCATATATTATACATGTGAATGTGCTTATTTTAAAAATTAAGAAAATTATATACATCTGAAATTGATACCTGAAAGTAAAAAAAATATAAAGTATATTAAAAAATACCCATATTATTTATCATGTCAATTGTGTTATTTTGTTTTTTCTATAACTTGTTTGTCTTCTAGATAATTTATTTTGTATTTCTCATAGTAATTCTTTGTTTTTTATTTCTTATATTTTATCTCCATGTTTCTTTTTATTGTTGTTCTCTTGATTGCTGACTATTTAAATTTTTCATAGTATTTAAATAGAAAGAAAGTTGATAAATATATATGAGAATTTTGCACTGGGGAAAAAATAAGATGGAGAGAGAATAGCATTAAAAATAAATGAATTTCTTTAAAATAAAAATTACCTCAAAATTTGATAAATTCCTTTGAATTTGATTGTTAATCAATTTCTTAAAGAACCTTTTTAAAATTATGAAGTTTTGATAAATCTGAAAAATGCACATAAGATATTATAAAAAATTATAACACATAGAGAAAGAAAATTAAAAGAAAACACATAAACTATGACAAATTGGGAAAATGTGTTAAGCAAGTAGAGTCTAAGTTTGAAACATATATGTTAAAAGAGAGTGAGTGACACTGAATGGGTGGAAAAAGAAAGAAAGAAGATGAGAGTTAAATATGTGACTAGTTTGGAGGAAAGAAAGGAACAGAGAAAATATAAAGGAACAGCGGATACAGTTACTACCTGATGCAGTTGGATATGTAGTTCCTTGCATGAAAGTTAGAGAGAAAAAAGGAATAGAGAAAAACAGCGTACAGTTACAAAAAAATAGCGTACAGTTACAAAAAATAGCGTACAGTTACTCTGTAGAAATCTGAATAAAGACTGGGCGCAGTTATTCTTGGTGCCTTGGTGCCTTCGTGCAGTTCCTTCCATCAGTTGAAGGGTGAATTTTAAAAATAATACACAGATTGCAGTTACACATGAACAGTTGAAGGGAAAGATGGTAATCGGTAATTTTTTGATTAATTCAGAAGTAAAATTGGATAAGTAAAAGTAAAAATAGAAAATAATTGTTAGAATATCTCCTTTATTTATTGTCATAGCTAGATAGGTTGGAGATAAAAGTCATATACTCTAATTTGAACCGCTTCTACACGATGTTAGGGCATAACATAATATAATATTGATTCCAATGCCTTTTGCTTTCAGTCTTCTTAATATAATAATGTTACTTTTGATTTTTTTGGATTTCATTCTCGTTTTGATTTAACAGTCTCAACAAAGCGTATAACAGTAGCCTATTGAACGATTGTATGTGTGAATGCAACGTGTTTCAACCTTAGTTGTTGGTGAAGCTTCTTGTCTCTCCAGTCAAAACCTTCACCATCTAACCTAAAAAAAAAAAAAACAGAGAGAAAACTAGAAACAACCCAAAAGTTTGTTTTATGAAGTGATGCCTGAAAATAAAACTAGCTACAGCTTGCAAATATAATTCAGCGGCAAGTTAGGAAGGAAAAACGTTGAATCTTTTGTCATTGGGTTTGACATTTTTGCCATTTAAGAGAGGATTGTTAGTGTATATAATCATTCTCCTTTGACATGCATGTGAATGGAAAATTCAAAAATGGAAAGCCACCTCCCTGTCTTGAAGTCCAGGTCCACCTTGTAACACGGTTATTCTACCATAAGGATCAACGCAACGACACGAGTTGGTGGTAAGATAAGATTTGAGGTTCAACTCTGATCTAATTTCCGGTCGCATGAAATATAAAAATCAATAGACGTACGATGAAATGCAACCCCTTAATTTGACGCATTTTGATTTCAAACCGAAATTATGGAATTAATAGGACTTCAATTTTTTTCTTCTAGCAAGTTCCATTTGCTAACTTAAATTAACCTGTCACCATACTAGGTGAAAAAGAAAAGCTTTTCAAATTTATTTTCCTGAGATATATCGATAGCCAGTGTTCTTTAGAGTCATCAAGCACTCTGAATGACTGCAAATAATAAAAAAAAAAACTAGGAAATATTAATTTGAGATTATATTGAAAGAAGGTATATATTGGTAAATGTAAACTCACTCATAAAATTCTTGCATAAACATGGAGACGTAGCACGCCAGCTGAAGAGACGGAAAAATTTAAAATATGTGATGATTAATTATTCAAAAAAAATTTTGATGAAGGGATTTTCTATAGCAAATATATAAAAGAAATTCAATATTTACTCTTTTTTTATTGTAAAGAGAACACTTCTCAGGGTGTGTACGTTAGCATACAATAAAAATCTCTTTTCCTCATGTATATTACATATATCAAGAATAATATTATATCCTCTTATTGATGTATATTTAATTTTATTAATTCTCTTAGTATTTTATAAAGTAAATATTAAATTAAATTATTTAATATTCTAAAAACATACATTGTATTTAATTTTGGTAAGTAAAAAGATTTATTATAAGTATTTTAAACAATTAAATTCTTCCATTTCTCTTTACATATCGTTTAAGGTTATTATACATAAATTAATTTGTTCATGTTATGTTAAATTTATTTGTAATTTGATATATCCTTTATCTCTCGTTATTATTTGGGTATTTCATTAACTAATATTTCCCCTTTTTTATAAAGATATAATAAGATAAATAATTATTAATACTATCATTAAAGTTTAAACTACCAGATAAATAAATAATTTGTTTCCTTTAAAATGGGAGGTGAAGAGAAACAAAACCAGTATTCTAACCTCAAAATGTTATCTGCGGTTCAAATATGGATTTCCTCGACTCCATGCATGATCTTTTAATTCATCAAACTGTGCATCGGCGCAGCTCTAGTCTCTCTTTAACTAGATAGAATTCAGAAACAGGAAAACATTAACACCCATGCTTAATAATTTTGCTTACTTGAAAAGGAGAGGAACCGGCAATGCATGCACCGTTGGACAATTCATACAATTATTGAAACCCAAGAGAGAAAATAATCAAAATATACATACATCTGCTCAGTTCAAAGAAACAAAAACCACTCATGACTTGGGTATATTTACAAAACAAAACTTTGTGGCTATAAAATAGAGTGAGAAAAACACCAACCCAGTGGATTCCATCAAGCACAGTACAAAACGAAAAAGGATTTACTTTTCAAACAGTAATAACAAGTAAAATTTGTTCAACGCGCCACGTCACCCCCTGGAAGCACTCTTCAAACGCCTGGGTCCCACGCCAAAAGACTCAAAGTCGCGAGATATTTATAATCTTTTTATCAATTGCTTACATCCAAGGGCAAAGGGCCCCACTTCGTGGTTGCCCTCGCCGAACGGTTACCTTCATCCAATACTATGTGCCACGTGGCCTTCGGAATCACCCACTCCCCAGGACTCAGACCTTCTCCCAGACGCGAACCGCATCATGCCACCCAAACGGGGCGGTTCACTCTCCGACACGCTGTTTCGCGAGACTGACTCCTCCAACGACACATCGTTCAAGCTCGACGTGCTGTGCCGCGCTCTAGAAGAGTAGTTAACGGCACCGCTCTTCGTCTCAATATTTGATTCCTCGGCCCGAAGATCGGTTTTTTTCCGATCCGATTTATCTTTTCGACCGGACCGGAAAATAGAACGAAAACTTTCAAAAAAACCATATTTCTTTCCGTTTCTATTTAGTTTTTCTTTGGCGTCTGTGTTGGGGGAAGACTTTCGTGAACTTCTCAACTTACGATTTCGATCGCGTTTAGATCTGACTCTTCCCATGCAAGAGACTTTGGGCGAAGACGGTTCAACGAATCCAGACTCCGATTTTCCGACTGAAACGCTGCGTTTGGGGAACAGCCTGATGTTACTGGGCTTGTTGTGGTTGCGGCGGTTCTTGGCGTCGACGAAGGATGTTTTCTGCGGCTTAGGTAAGCCAATGATGGTGGAAGCCTTGGACTTGAAATTGAGAGAAAAACGCTGGGAGTTGTTGTTGTTGTTGGAGTTGATGGCAGGGTTTAGGTTTGTTGAATTATTATTACTGGCCTTGGTGGATTCTTTGCGCTCGTAAACGGCGTTGCGGTCCCACCAGTCGTATTCCTCGTCTCTCGAGAGCCAGAACGACTCCGGCGGGGAATCCGGGTGGGGCTCCGGCGGATCCGTGGGGTGGACGTTGTCGGCCAGGGTCTCGCAGGCGATTTTCCGATCGCTGGATCCGCCGGCGCAGGCTGAAACCAGTGATTCTACCTGTAGCATCGATCCTAGTTCGAAATGGAAGAGTGATTGTTATTAAGAGAGAAACAGAGACAAGTATTGGGAAAGGGGTGAGGAAATTGTTTGTGACTTGGTGCCTGGTGGTGTCGTGAGGAGGAGAGAGAGAGAGTATATATAATTTGGAGGGTGAGGTTTCAACTTGCTTACTCAAGCTATTACTATAGCGGTGGTTTTGTTTCGTTTTGAATTTGACAAATAAATGACAACTATTCATGTTCAATTATTTTAGTGTTTAAATAATGATATAACGTACTACTCACACACACATACAAATTAATAATATAACGTACTATTTTATTAATGAGGATTTTTTTGTTACATTTATTATCGACGAGGACACACAGCGCGTAACATAAAGTAGTTTTAATTTAATCCGTATTTAGTGATCTTAAGTTTAAGAGATATGTTGTTGCTCTTACATTAGTAAGAACACCATTGTCTTAGGCTAGTATTTGTGTCTTTGATCATAAATTTTAAATGAAATGATGTAGATATTTTTTTCACAAAAAAGAAGTTTAAAAGATATGTTAACAACATTTTTTTAAAACTATTTGTAAAAATAAAAAAATTTAAAACTAAAGATGTTAACAGCATATTTTTTAAAGTAAATTAGTTTTTAAAAAGGATTAATAAAATTAACTAATTATCTTAATTAGCATAAAATATTTTTTAAAATAAATTAATAAAGCTAAATAGTATTAATTAATTTTTTTAATTAGAATATAAACTGATTTTATTATTATTTATGTTTTAGTGTGAAACGAGTAAATCTGTTAAATAAAAATGAATGACTGCACCAAAAAAATAAAAATGATTTCATAAAAAAAATGAATGAAAGCTTTTCAACTTTCTAGTTCTAGTTTCCAAAGAGAGAGAGAGAAAATGACTATGAGGAAGACAAGCATCTTTTTTGTCCTCGTCAAACGTATACGAAAGCAATGGCGAAGCCAAACGCTTACTCGCCCTTGGTTTACTATTTGCATATTTTGAAACTGTGGGTAATCACTTTTTTTTCTCTTTTTTTTACTTTCCCCACCCTTAAATTATTGCTGTTTGTTGATGACTTGCCCAACGGCTTGGCTCTTCATTGCTTGCTGGTTGGTTCGGCGTCGTCGTCCAACATAATGTTCCGTTTTTAATGATGTTAACAAAGAAGAAGAGCTTACCCGTGGGTGATCTAAAAATGTTCATAATAATTAGGTTAGTTATGTGATGATGGAAGCTTACAACTGTTGCTTGCATTTTTTTATATTAGAAATAGTCATTAGAAAATGAAACTTATATATTGTCATTCAAAATTTTATTTCTTTAATTCATTGAGGCATCTTTACAAGATGGACATGTTCACGTGGATATGTACACACCTGAGAGAACATGTTACGTTAAGATTTTATTTTATGTAACACATTTATTTGTTTTTTCTCTCCCCCTTTGATCGGAGGATTATTTTTTACAGAAAAGCTATATGGTACGGAATTATTATATACCAAAAAAAAATCCGCATATAAATTTATATATATTGTTGAGTAAATATTTTAAATTTAAAAAAAAAAACTTGATGGAAATCACAACATTACATGTGATTACCTTATATACATATTTTGTAGGAGAAAAAATAATTTGACATTTTCAATCATTCACAAGTTTTTATTATTGTTATGATTTTTAAACTAATTATTATAAAAATTAACAAATTAATCATATATAATTAATTGTGATTTACAACTGTATAATTTTTTTTACAATATCAATGCATAATTTATTTTCTCTCAAAACATAATAATATTATAAATATTTTTTACACTATAATTCAATCATGGATTATCATGTAATTAAAAATTATTAGCTTTTGCTTTAAAAAAAACTCATAACTTTTGCATTAATTACTTTAACAATCATATTCAAAGTATTTTGTTTTAACTTATTTGTATCATAAGTATATTAAAATTAACTATTTTTAAATGAGTTAATTAATGATACACTTGTAAAACTTTTTTGAATTGATAATGCATAGTCTTTTTTTTATCTCTTTTTAAATACCAACATTTTCTTTGAATTTTAGTTTTTATTTTTCTCGTTATGCACTTTTTTCGATTATAGGGATAAAGCATGGGCTTTACAAAGATAGAACTAGAAAATATTTGAGCAACCAGAACTCATTAAATAAATGTTGATATTATTATTATATTATACCAGGGGAAGAGACACTTCGTGTCTCTCTAAATTTTTAAAATAATAATAAAGGAAAAAAATCAGAAAAAAAATATAATTAATAAAAATTCTACAATAAAAAATTAATAATATAGAAATAGTAAAACATTAATCTAAGTTAAAAGAAAATTTGAAAAACTTAAAAAGTAGTTTAAGTAAAATTGTCTAGTGAACATTGGTAAAATTGGACATCAAATAAAAATATTTCTTTTATTATTTGTACATAAGTATAGATATTATAAATTTTAAAATTATAATTTTTTTTTGTACAAAACAACATATATTTTCTAAAATAATTGGACCGTTGGGCTAGCTTGTCCCTTCATCATTCTGGCATAGATTTAATTCGAAACTAGGGAACCGTACCGGTAACGGAGTTGTATACTTCTCACATTTGTCATGTACATCAAGTACATTAATATACATTTTTTTGTGCAATAATGTAAATAATATCACTTAATTTTACAAAATATTTTTTTTTGAATATATTATTTTTATTGTAAAATGAAAGATTTAGAAAATAATGGTGAAATTATAAGTTATAACAATTTTTTTTGTAAATTATTTATTTAGTTTCTATTTTTTTAGTTTCGTAACCTTTTTTCATTCTTATTTTTAGTTTTTAATTCTTTTTTGGTTCTTATTTTTAATTATTTTAAGAAACAAAAAAAAAGAATGATTTTTTTAAAGGACTAAAAATTAGGATAAAAAAAATTAAAAACCAAAAACAGATAAAAAAAAGTTTAAGAACTAAAAATAATTTAAAAAAATTTAAAAACTAAAAAGATAATTTTTTTTCTATTGTAAAATATCTACTCCCATAACTTGGTCCATGTTTATTTGAATTGAAGTTATAAATGTTATATGCACGTTTTAATATAAATTTAATGAATAAAAATAAAATAAAATCAAAAGGAATACTCTTATCTTTTAACAAAATTACTTTTACCTTAAAAATAATTTTTAACCTAAAAACTACTACTTACTAATATGCAAGTTTACTAATTTTTATGAATGAATGGTGCAAATGGAAATATTATAAAAAATTGAAAAAAGAAATATTATAATTATCATCATTGAATATTTCCCGTCACGCCAAGCAAAACAGCGAGCCTGGCTTTACTTTCTTTCTAGAAGTTTTCACTATTCTTACGATTTGGGTCGAATTAAGAAGACAAATTATTTTTGGTTTTGGAGTCACCGGAGTCAAAGCACGTTGGATACACATAAACAACTAGATATTTCTCTAGGCCCAATTACCCGAAGCTGCCATTGTCTGTTTCCTATAAGGATGGAAGCTCCATCTTAATCTTCCCCAATTAGCTTCTAGAAGCAATTATAGTTTTTATTTTATTTTTGACAGTTAGAAACAATTATAGTTGAATGTAATAAATTATCCCTTCTTCAGGAAAAAGAAAAAACAGAAAGCCTCCCTTCTCTTTCTTTACTTAATCATGAAGGATAGCTAATTATCTATCATGTCTCATTTCAACTATACATTGGAGAAATTTTAAATACTTCTGCTGTTTCAACCGTTCTTAGTTCTAGTACTATTTTGTATTTAAAATTAAAATTTTGCTTTAATAATATATGCAATAAAAGTTTTTAAGCATTAGTTATAGAAATATAACTTTAATTTTAATTACAGAATAATATACTCAAAATGTCTAGACTAAATTTAATTTCTTTTTAATTTTATTTTAGTTTTTTTGTTCAAATCAAACTATATTTACAAACACACTCGTAAGGATTTGATTTCTCCAATTTTTAAATAACAATATATAAGAGAAGGAAAATATAATAGTTATAGAGCTTAATTTTTATACTTTATTAATATTAACTAATTACAAATCATCTTAAGTGCATCTCTTAAAGTAAAAATTACAAAAACAAATAAATAAAAAATCTTACCCTACATACCAAATTATAATTGAATAACAAAGTAAAAAAAAAATCTTTTACATTATCAGTATAGTTGAATTAAATTCATACGTATATATGAACAAATGTTATTCATTTTAAGTTTCTTATTTTCAACATTACATCATGTTACATTTTTTTTGTTGTTGCTGAATTCACATCATGTTACATATATAAAAGATCAAGATCCTCATCTTAATACACATTTCAATCATGCCCAGGAAGTGGGAACTTCACCTTCGAAGGGTTTATGATGTTATGTCGGTATCACGATTTCATGGTATTAGTTTAGCTCAAGTTGCCAATCGATGTCTCCTTGCATCATTATGTCATTATATAGTTCAAAAGCATTAGCTTCTTTAGTTTGATCGGGCTGTTTACGCGCGCCAAACCACCAATGTCATGCTTTTTAACCAAAAGCAATGCTTCTGTTGAAAAGCTATGGTCGATAGTTGAATTACATTCAACGGGTTTCATTCTTTTGCTTGTATAAGAATGAAAATAGGTAAAATTTGAGTATAGTATTACCGTATTCATGCTTATACTTCGTTATAAATTGATTCATATTCAAATTATATTCACATGAGTAACAACTTGTATCCAATGGGGATTTTTATATCTACGTTTAGATTCTTTGGATCTATTGTTTATCACTAAACCAAAAATTATAGTATGTACGATAGACATAACTTTATTCCTTCAATGATTTTTAGAATCACATATAGCACGAAGGGTTATGATCATTATATATGTCTTTCTTTGTCTTAAAAAAAAAAAACAGCCCATTATATATGTCATAGATTAGAATGTTAAGCCCATCAAATATACATGGAACTTTGGATGTGAAACTAACAAGATTTATATCAAACACATTTTGGTTAACTAAATTTTTTAATGTATGGTTTTATCTAGTTCAAAGGACGCTGATGGTTAATTATAGCATGTCCGCCGATAAAAATAAAATAATATCATATCATATCCAAAATAACAAGTTCTGATGCCACATTACATTCTAAAAAGAAGCTCACAAGTTACAATGAACACAATCAAATGTTGCTACGCAAGTGATTCGTGCACCATAATTTATTGGAGGGGAAGATGTGGAAAACTAAAGATTTGCATTGTGACAGTTATGCTGATGCTGCATTAAATCAAACGAAAATTAAAAACATAAGAGCAAGCTTCGTTCATAACAAGCTTATGCTTGGGAACTACTGCAATATGCAAGAGTTAAATTGTTATTTGAATCATGTTAGAATCATTGTAGACTTTGTTTATTGGTCCAATTTACAAGCTTTTCAATGTGTATTCCATGCTTGTGACAAGACGACGATTCTTTTTTTCTTTTCAACAAAGTTTTGTTTTAAATTTCTTTCCGAAACCTTGAAAAGAAGATAAATTTTGGGGCGACATTCATAATTATTTTGCCCGTTTAGTGTAAAGCCGCGGGCCTCTTCCTCCTCCTGCAAATTTGCCCATTGATGGCACAGGGGAACTATTATTGGTATTACCAATATTGCTATTAGCACCGCCACTTGGGCTTAAAAAAAAACTTTCTTCCAAAAATGTCCTTCCAACGTTCATTGCATATTGTATAACAACAAAAATACTATTTTGTTGTTGGCTGAATATCCCAAATACTTGCAATAACCCTTCCCCTGCAAGTTCCCCCTCTAAGAATCAAAGATTTTTGAGTTTTTATTTTGTTAGAATTATTTTCATCTTTTTATTTACTCTCTCTCTCTCCCGTGAGCACGGACCCACCTTCTAGTTTTTCTATATAATGCATGTGTAATTTTATATTTTATTAATATTTTAATAAATTTTTTAAGAAAATTAAGTATAAATGATGATATAATTTAAAATTTATATAAAAATATTTAAAGATAAAAAGACATTTCAATTTATTACTTGTTTGCTTATTATAATTTAAAATAAATAATAAATGAAGTCATGTGAATTGTCACATATTTTCTTAAAATTAAACTCTAATCATCTTGATCGATAATAAGTACAAGTAAATAGATAATTTAAATCATTAAATGTAGTAGATGTTTTTTTATTCATTTGTATATAGATTTCAACCATTAATTTAACTCAAACTTAGATTATAAATCAGACAAAATTCAAGATAATCAATCAACACATGGTATAAAACGATAAATAGAGGGTCAAATTGTGCTTATATATATATATATATTTTTTTTTTTCTGAATTTTCTTATATATATTATATATATAAACTGCTTGAATTTATGATTATATCATAGTTAATCAAATATATGTTTAAATAAAAAATATAATCTATTTGTGGTCAAACCTCAACTTTAAAAAAAAAAAAGATTAGATGTAATCAATTGAGTGTAAGAAAATGAGAAAGAAATAAATTAAATAAAGACAAATGGATGAATAGTTTTGACTTTGACAAGAGTGAACAAAATCTTACAAGAAGCATGGAAGAGTTAGCATCGCCTGTGAAACAACGAACACACTGGACAAAAATGTACCACTAGATCTCTGACACGTCACCATGATGGGACATGGGTGTAGCGGCGGGCGTGGAAGCGTTCACACGTTAGTATATATTTGTACCAGTGTTAGTGAGTCACACGTGTTGTTAATGTGCCCTTGTTAACCTTTTTGTGTAGTTTGTTTGTGTAGTGTAGGAAGCAACTCCGTTCTTCAGCCTCTCTCTGAAACGCAACTTCATTAGCCAATTGGCTTCGCAAAATGTCGGGGAAGAGAAAGAGGAAGTTGAAATTGTAAGTTCTCCTCATCCTTATCCCCAATTTGAACTGTGTTTTTCTCTCTCTTATTGTTATTTTAATCATTTGCATAGTTACAGGGACATGGTGCATTTCCACAGGGTTTCAATGCCGGATCAGTACGGATTTATAGGATGTATTGGTTTTTCTTTAGTTCTGTTTTTGCTATTGAGCTTAAATTTCGCAAAAATGAAAATAAGTTGTGTGGCCCTAATTGACTTAGTTTGTGATTGAGAATGCTTTCTAGGGTTTGTGGATGGGATCAGTATTGGATTTTGACAATTGAGTTGAATAATGGTTTGAATTAATTTGAATTGCTGAGAATTGGAATTTGTAACTTGTAAATAGCTGTGTTTGATTTCAATTATCTAGAATAATATTATGCTTACTTTTAAGTGATGATTACTACATGTATGTTATCTCATTTCCAAATTGATGAATTTTTCATGGTTCATTCACATTTATTTCCTGTATCTGACGTTTGCTATTGATATGTTGCCCCTTCTCTTGGAGCTTTAATCGGTGCGTCATGACTGGTTCTTTGAATAACCATTTCTAGGGTTGAGGGTTGTGGGATATTCTTGTAGATCCATATCATTGGTAGTTTTAGAGTTCTTAATTGTGGCAGTATGATATTATATAATGGTGGTATTATATACTTCTCATCACATAAGCCTGCAAATTTTTGTGCCTCAGAAATTTACAAGTTTTGAGAAGAGATACAAGTTGGTTGGATGTCTATGCCTTTGTTCTGTTTTTTTTTTTTTCCTGTTCTTCATTTGATATTTTTCTAAACTGTTTCTAGTTTCAAAATTCTGGCTCTTTTATTGTTCTTGTTGCATAAGTTCATTTGTTGAATTTGTTTCACTTTTATCTTGCATGTGTATCTCTAATACTTATTATTTAGGTTAAGCGACGCAATCACAGATAATAGAACAGTTGCTGAGGTGAAAAGTGAAAATTTAGAGCTGCAATCCTGGGCCGATGTCCCTGCTGAACTCTTAGAATCGATCTTGTCCCGATTGATCCTAGTGGATAACATCCGAGCTTCTTCTGTTTGCAAGAGATGGCATTGTGTTGCCAGTGCTGTACGTGTAGTAAACCAATCACCATGGCTTATGTATTTTCCAAAATTCGGTGACTGTTATGAATTCTATGACCCTGTGCAGCGTAAGACGCTCACCTTCGAGTTGCCAGAGTTGAATGGATCTAGAGTTTGTTATACAAAAGATGGTTGGTTATTGCTATACCGGCCCAGAACTCACCAAGTATTCTTCTTTAATCCCTTTACTCGTGAGCTGATCAAACTGCCAAGATTTGAGATGACATACCAGATTGTGGCCTTCTCTTGTGCTCCAACATCACCTGGCTGCGTTCTGTTTACTGTTAAGCATGTTAGTCCTACTGTTGTAGCTATTAGCACTTGTTATCCTGGGGCAACAGAATGGACCACTGTTAATTACCAAAACCGATTGCCCTTTGTCAGTAGCATTTGGAATAAGCTTGTGTTTTGTAATGGGCTATTTTATTGTCTGAGCCTCACAGGTTGGCTCGGTGTGTTTGATCCAGTTGAATGTACTTGGAGTGTTCTGGCAGTACCTCCACCCAAATGCCCAGAGAACTTTTTTGCCAAAAACTGGTGGAAGGGCAAATTTATGACAGAGCATGAAGGAGATATATTAGTAATTTATACATGCTGTAGTGAAAACCCCATTATTTTTAAGTTAGATCAGACATTAATGAAATGGGAAGAGATGACAACATTAGATGGAGTAACTCTTTTTGCTAGTTTTTTGTCATCTCATTCAAGGACTGACCTCATTGGAATAATGAGGAACAGTGTCTACTTCTCCAAAGTTCGTTTCTATGGAAAGCGTTGCATATCATTCTCTCTTGGTGACTATAGATACTATCCCCGTAAACAGTGTCATGACTGGGGAGAACAAGACCCTTTTGAAAACATCTGGATTGAGCCACCAAAGGACTTTTCAGCTTGCATGTGAAGAATTTTAGTGAAACAAGTAAGCATTTACAGAGTCAGTATTGTCACTATTTGTGTAGAGCTTCTTTTTCTCTCTTTTTTTTTTTTCCACCTAAGCTTTTAACTATGTATAACTGTTGGATCCATGCTTTTATAGCTAGCATAACTAGTTTATACTTTACTAATTAATTTATGTATCTTTGAACTTTTCATTAATCTTCTTAAATCTTTTTGTTTGATTATCAATGCTTGCCCCTTACAAATTAATCCAGCTGCATGTATTCTTATGTATGCTAAGTTATATGCAAATCTTAACTGGATTTTTCCAGTGGTTACATGTGCATGAATAGCATCTCCCTTTTCAGTTTTAAGTACAAATTAAAGTATTATTTTACATTTACTGTCTCTTATACATTGAATTGTTTTAAGTACAATATAAAGTGTTTGTGATTTTTAGTATCATGTTGCTAAGTCTTCTATTTCAACAGTATGATTACAGTCAAATGTTCTTCATCATTGGCTATGGAAATGTGAAAGGATCAAAGTTACAGGTTAAACTGCAAAACATAATTGTGTGCCTGCATGTAATTTAAGAGCACTAATTTATTGTTAGAATGAGAGAAGTAACCAAGTCAAGTCTGCATACTAGAATTTGTAATTAATATTTTAAAAGTTCAACATTAATTTAGACAAATTTCCTTTATTTGCATTTAGCTTCAACTTTTGTGAAATTCCTATAAAAGTTGGGCAGTTAAAATTGTAAATTTTGAGCTTTATATTGCCTTGTTACCTTCTCATCTGATTAGGAGCCAACTTAAATAAATTTGACTGGCTTAGAAAACCTATTAGTAAGGGCACCATTTTGACTTTTATTGTCGATCCATATTTTATTAATTCAGCTGGTGTACAATGTTGATGATGAAAATATACGCCTGGATTCCTGAAAATTTTAAGAACATACCACTTGGCATTGACAAACCTTGTCTAGGCTAGGGCTAGTTTGTGCTGGACCAGTCTGATGGGTGAATGGTTATTGAGTTGTTGAAAGTTTTCTGTAGCAACTTCATAGTCATGACTGGTTTCCTTTTTTTGGGGTGGTTAAGTTGATTGGATCAAGCTGTTGATTGATCATGTATATAGCTTGTTTTCAAATGAAAAGTGGGAAGATCTTGAGATTATAGGATAATGCTCTCTACCTCGCCATGTGTGGAGTTTTCCCCCTTCCCTCATTTACTTTATTGCTTGTTCCTTCTACATGTCAACGGTGGATCAGCATTGCCTAACATGATATCTATGTCTGTATGCAGCATTTTTTATTCATCTTCAAGTCCTAATGCAGAACATGTGAATATTTGGAAGCATTGCTATGTTTGCATTCTGCATGTAGGAGGGCTACTATATGCATAAAATGTTAAGTTACATGTGAAGGAACGGCCTCGGTAAGAGGGAACCGAAAAGACTTGCCTCCTTGGTTTTGTCTTTGCAGGTCCTGGGACTATAAGATTTTTTGCCCGAGCACAGCAGAAGACATGTAGAGGTTATGCTGATCTAGAGATTTATTAACTATTATCTTGGGCATGATCCATAGTTTATTATATGTAGGAATGGACATCTGTAAAAGAGAAGCGAAAAAGACTTTGCTTCCTTGGTCATTTTGTCTTTGCAGATCCGGAAATATTTAAGATTTTTTTCCCTGACACAGCGGGGCTTATGCCGAACATTAGAGTTTATATTAATAAAGAGATTTATTAATTACTATTTTGGGTATGATCCTTTGTTTATTGTTACTATTGCTATTAATCGTTTGTGTTTATTTTATCTGCCAATTCAATTTTAGTTGTTTTTCAGATATTTTTTGGTCTTCATTTTTCACAAAATTGTTTGAACGGACGCATGAATTTAATTTGAGTTGGAAATGAAGTTTAACGATTTGAAAAAATTACAATACTTTTAGTTCATTCAGTACATTTATATATTTATTATTATTTAAAAACAAAGTACCATATTACAATAAAAAAATTAAATTTAAGAATAAAAAATACTAATAATTTTTATTGATATATTTATTATCATTTAAAAATAAAGTGTTTTATAAAATACATAATTTTAATTAATGTATTAAAGTTGTCATCTTTAAAAATCCTCAAGGCACAAGTTAACAGTCATTTAGTAATACTATGAACATTCAAGAAATATTTTAGTAGAAATCATAAAAAGTCTAAAATTGAGATTGTCTCGGCATTTAACGAGTGTAAACTGTCAATTGCCTCGGCATGGTAAAAGATTGGATTGTAATATGATACCGCGTTACTAACTTAGCAAATGACCATGAATTTGTATCTTTGTTACCTCAGCAGGTACTTTCAATTTTGAGTCAAATCTATACGTGTTGAATTATTTTTTTTAACTCTTTCACGAGTCCGCAACTTTTGAAATGGAGTGTACGAAATGTATCATACTTTTTCTTAAAAAGAATTACAGTATTAAAGTAAACTCCTTGAATTGAACGTAGATTAGTTCTACTTCTAACGATAAAATAGCGCAGAATGCAACTTTTCTGGTTCGACAAGAGGAGTTTGTTTTGCACTGGCACCAATACTCATTTAAACATCGTTCCAATTCTTCTAGAACGACGGTTAGAAACATGAATACATGAACCGCAAGCTAAACATCTGAAACACCTACATAATTTTTCATCAATCTAGTAAGATTTATCCTGTCCTTCAGATAGATCACTGTGGTCTCTTTAAGAATTTAAGAACAAAAACTTGAAGCACAAGACAAGTAAAATTATACGAAAACCTGACTTAGATGCTTAACTGAATCTTGGCCCTAGGTAGATGTATTACAAAATCATAACTGCATTCACAGCAGCGCCCTGTTTGTCTTAATCGGTTCGGTGCTGTGCCTTGAATCGTCAATACTTTTAGGCCTCAGGTGCAATTGCTGATGGACACAAAATAGCATATCAGAAAAATGAAGAAAATGGAATGCGGCATTATATGTATGAATTTCAACAAATATACATGAATTCAATTGTAATTTCATTCCCCTGGATTTGTTCTCCAGAATTTTTTATCCGTTCAGCCACAAAACTTTATCCAGCATGGGAGGTAAACCACAAACAAGCAGGAACAAACCTCGTTTTGCTAGCTCCTTAAAGCCCATTAAGTTAGTAGGGATGATAGCGGTCATGCCCACGATTGCGATTATCATCATTACTGCATTTCCCACCACTTGAGCTACTGCCACTACTCCTCCCATGTCGGGATACTGGAGCAGGCTGTTGAAACCCTGGCTGTTGCCTATAGGTATAACCCCACAAAATTACAAAAGAAATAAAACACTCAGTAGATGGTGCCAATGGTGAATTGTTATACTAATGTGGAAAAAGCTAACATGCTAACATGCTACCATGCATGAATAGGAATGATGGGTTGAACATCTAAAACAAGATAAATCATGATGACACTCACACTATGTAAGCAATCCTTCCATCTGATAACATCATCGGCGTCATTGCCATGCTACCAGGGGTTGGTCCGGGACCATACATCAGTGGCTGCACATTTAGGGATATCAACATCAGTAAGAGACGTATAGAGTAGTACAAGGAGATATAAGGTGGGTTGGATGGTTAAGGCCTAAGGGAGAAGGAAAGGAGGGGAAAGTCGCAGGTTCAATCCTCCTACTAACAAAACTAACATTTGCCGATAAAACAAAATGCAGAGCCCTACATTTGCAGTGTTACTAAAACAGCGGAGGAGTGCATTTCATTGCTTTAAATGTAACTCTAGACTAAAAGTTAGTGAGCATAGGGGGGATTGATATCAGCTGGGTACAGCAGTTACAATATTCCATGCACCAATTGTTTAACATCATTAACATCAACATCAACAGCACCCTTAACACAAGTTAATTAGGGTTGATGGTAGATGAACTCAATGATAGATAAGAGAAAATTGAAAAAAAAAAAGGGGGAGGGAAAAGGGTAAATAAGACAAAAGAAAAAAAAATAAGATAAAAGAAAAGAAGGATGAAAGGAGGGGGAAAATGATGAGGGAAATAACTAAAAAAAAGACCATCTGGAACATAGAGATACTAACGGTCTAACCCCCACCAAGCTTATAGTTTTTCTTCATTCTGTCCTAAGACACACATTCCGTCAATTTATATCTTACTCTATTAAGTCTTGTTTAATTATTTTTCCCCAGGTAAGTTTCGGCATAGTTACCAATCCCGAATAGCGAAGCGGAGCGGTCGCCCTCAAAACTAGGATAGCGAGATAGTGGATAGCAAGATGACCGCTATTCTAATGTTTTTATATATGTATTAAAAAATTTATAATATAAATATATAAGCTGAAAAAGAGAAATATAGCTAAAAATTCATGTGACATACTTCACAAGGTTCAGTTTACATAAATGGTTTTTTTTTTTATAAAAAAAACCTAAAAAGAAAATACCTAAAAAAACTAAGCAATTAAAAAAGAGCACAAACACCACTTATGGACTTATGGATTATTATTTACAATTTATAAATTATAAAAAGTAAAATACATTAAAACAAATTACTTTTGCACATATATGTTCTTGTACTGAAAAATTTATAATATTTCTCTCTCTCGAAAACTAAATTACATTAAAACATATAACCCATGCCATGAATTGGGCCTCATAAAAAACACAGTGGGTCGGGTCATCCTGATGTGTTTTGAAGTTGATCATATAGCGGAAAACGACAACGTTCATGAGCCTCAATTGGTGAAGTAAGAACGAGGTGAGAAGAGGCGACGAGGTGAGAACATTCCCATGTAGCGTGGAGAAGCAAGGGCATCGATGGGTTTATAATCAGGCACGATGAAAGCCTGGCGTTCCTCGCGGGCCCCAGCAGCAGCTTTGATGTCCGCCGTTCATCTTCTGGCATAGGTACTGCTTCACCGCATGCAACCCCTGCTCCACCACCTCCAACGGCGGCGAACTTAGAGGGTTCCCTTCCACGCTAATCTTCTGCAGCTTCTTCAGGCATCCGATGGAGTCCGGCAGGGCCCTGATCTTGTTGTAGCTAACGTCGAGTTCCACGAGGGACAAGAGGAAACCCACAGAGTAGGGGAGAGAGTCCACGAACGGCGACGCGAACAGCGGCAGAAACCAGCAAAGACGCGAACGAACGGGAAAGGCTATCAATGGCGGTCGGAGAAGCGAGCTTGAAGGAGGGGCTGACGACGGTGAACAAGGTGAGCCACTAGCAGAGTAGTAGTCGTGAAGGAGCGAGAAGAGAGAAGAGAAGACAAGCAAAGTGCGCGTCATAGCCTCGCACAGAGAATCGCGGACGCGTCACCGCGATCGCACGCGCTCCGCTACCCTCCCCCTGGTCGCGGCCGCAACAGTAAAACGCACCGCTACTCTACCCATTGTAGCGGCACAGGTCCACTCCGCCGTAATCCCGGGTGCGACGACCGCTATTGATAACATAGAGTTTTGGTCTACCTCTACCTCTACCTCTCTTTATGACGAGTTATAAGTAACAAACTCTTGTTTTACGGGAGCATCCAATAATCGTCTTATTACGTGTCCCAAACCACCTCAATCTAAACTCCCTCATATTTTCACTCACATTCATCATCATATAACCACACATTCACCTTAACATCATCATTTCTGCTACTCCTATTTTATGCTCATGTTGTTTATGTGTTGGTCAACATTCAGCTTCATATAACATTACAGGTCTTACAGCTGTTCTATAGAATTTTCCTTTTAGCTTAAGGAGAATTTTGCGATCACACAAAAACTCAGATGCACTCCGCCATTTCATCCACTTTGCTCTAATTCTATGATTTACATCTTCATCAACCTCTCCACTTTTTTGCAAAATTGATCCCAAGTATCTAAAAACATCTTTCTTGGGTACCTCTTGACCAAGTAGACATACGAGATCTTGATCACCATCTCTTACCAACGAAAACCCACACTTCATATACTCAGTCTTGCTTTAACTTATCGTAAATCTTTTAAACTCCAAAGTGTTTATCCACAATTCAAGTTTCCTATTAACACCGTCTATGGTCTCATCAATAAACACAAAATCATCTACAAAAAGCATACACTACGACACTTCTTCTTGAATATCTTTTGATAGTTCATCCATCACTAAGGCAAAAAGATAAGGACTAAGAACCAAACTTGGGTATACACCTACCGTGATAGGAAAATCCCTTGATGTTCCAAATTATACAATAATCCGACTACTATGATTCATATCTATTTCCAATACATATGATAATATAATTAACATAGATATCAATACAAGTTCCAACTTGTCAAGAGACCCTAAATCCACAAATTGAAGATCATGCTAACCTGTTTCTCCATGGGTTGAGGGCAACCCAAGTCCATCTACAACTAAATTAAAGAAAAAGCAAACCAAGAGTTGGGGATCATTTACAGCAAGTAAAATTAAGTGGGACTGTTCAAGGCATTCATCATCCAAATTGATAAAAAATTTCATGCTTTACAATTAACTGCAACTCACTCCTGTAACCTATCAAGGTGAGACAGCAAGGTTGCAGCAGTGAGTTCATGGGAAGCATATTCCTGGCAAATCTCCAACCCTCGGATTTTTTAGAATACTGCAAAACTAAAGGTCGAACTCTACCAGTCAAAGAGCAACTTACTTGTGCAAAGCCAGCAGCACCATGTCCTGCACCTATAGCACCACCAACCATACCATAACCAAGATGAGGTGGATAAGTGGGAAGTAAAGCTGGTTTCTGTGAATTTGCTTGTGGCTTTGCTAGCGAACACTCCAGCAATTGTCCTGTCCATCCCCAGAAAAAACAATGCTTACCATATATAACAGTCCAGTCCACTATTACTAAAGAAAACATATTGGAAAAAGGTACTCATCAAGGGGAATAAAAACTACCATCAATTGCATATTTCTCTGTGTTCTTCAACGCCTTCATGGCACTTGACCTTTCAGCAAAGTGAACAAAACCAAATCTGCTCTTTTCTTGCCCTGATTTAGCAGAAGGCAGAACCACTTTTGTGATCTTTCCATGATGTTCAAACAACTCCTTAAGACGATCCTGAGTAATGTTTTCTGGAAGGTTCTTTACATACACTGATTTTACCTTGTAACAATAACTAAGTCTCAGTTATACACATTTCTATAAAGCATAACTAAAGTAAAAATTCAACAAATTTCATTAGGAAAACAACAGGAAAGTTAATCACATAATCACAACACCTGCACAGACTATATAACATGCAATACAATAACCAAAGTTTATTAGGACGATAAAACCCTTGCTTTAAGCCCTACCAAAATAATTAATTTTTTTTCAAAAAGTCAGTACTTAATCAATAAGTAATAATAGTTTATTAGGAGTAGCTAATTCTTTTTTTATAAAGATCCCTCATCCTATTATAACTCTCCCTTTTCATACAAAAAGCACCACTTGCTCATTAATGAAAAACAGATAGCAATATACTATGGCAGAGATGTACAAGCAGTATTGCACTAAGAGAGAAAATGGAGAATCCAAATACCTACCAAGTTTTTTTTTTAGGGTAAATGACCATTTTGGTCTCTGAATGAGTAAACCGATGATAATTTAGCCTTTGAAAGAATGAAAATTTTATTTAGTCCTTGAATGTGTAAGTGTGACAATTATGTCTTGCCATACAACTTAATGACAAATTGGTCTCTGAACTTTACAGCTCAATGTCAAATTGGTCCTTCATCATTATAGCTTAATGACAAAATAGTCCACAAAAACTTAACAACAGGACATAATTGTCACATTGTTTACACATTCGGGGGCTAAATCAGAAGTTTTATTCTTTCCATGAGTAAATTGTCACCAATTTACACTCTGAGGGACCAAAATGGTCATTTACCCTTTGTATTAAGTTGTGTATTGAAATTTTAAAAACACAAATAGGATAGGTTGGACCATTTTTGCCTTAGCTTCAAATGGTAATTGGTAGGTGCAATTTTACCAAAGCAGTAGTGATGAAATAAGCACTAGCAACACATCATTTGATAAATACCATGCTAAGTATGTTGCATGGTGTAAGATGGGCTGTCTCACTGTTTAATTGCTAGATTGGATGGTTTCCTTTGGCATGGATTGTCCTACTGCTTTAAGTTCTATTTCTTAGTGTTGATCGGAGGTGTCCCCTTGCAGGTTCGGAACATTTGCCTACTGTATTCTCTTTTTATTGCCTCTGTCGATCTTTGCCTTTTGAATGTACCTTTGGTTATTATATTTTATTTTATATTGTCTATTTGTAGCTGTTATAACTCATAATTATAGGATTGACCAAGGACCAGGGACAGCCCAATGTTTATATAGGCCTATAAATGAGAACTTTTTAAACTAAAGAATAATTTATTAAAATTATTATGATATTTGAAAATCTTTTGAAAATTTTAAGAATGCAAAATTACTCATTAAATAATTGAAATTCTCCATCAATTTTATTTATATTTCTTTTAATCCTAAAAAACAAGGTGTAAGTGTTTTACCCAGTGGAAAAAAAAGACAAAGAAACTGTGTGGTGATCAGAAAGTACATACAAAGAGAAGATAAAATAACATTAATCAGTCGAGAGTACAAAGGAATAAATGGTGTCTATTGTCAGTCTTATTTAATTTAATTTCATATAATTTCTCCAAACTATTAGTTTGATTAACAAAGAAGAAAAAAGGCAATCTAAATGAAAATTATAAATAGGAGTAGCACTGGCTATAGACACTCCCATTATTTTCATGTAAATATAGTCTTTCATATATAAGATTTTTTATGTTTATTTGCATATTGTTGTCATTTTGAATAGTAATCGATACATTATATCTTGTTCATAAAATATGAGCCATTATTCAAATAGTTGCATTATGCTATACAATGCATGAAGAGATTGCAGATGAAAAATATGATCTAAACATTAGGCTAAACCCTAAACTATAGCCATGCAAGCCTATCAACAACTATGATCTAGATTGATATTTCAGTATAATGTAAGTCGTATATCATATATGGCAGCCTACATATAGTTTTTTCTACAAAATTTTAAGGTAAGCTATTTATAAAATTTAATTAAAAATATAATAAATCACCTGAGAGATTGCAGATGATTCAGAATTCCTTGGATCAGCCCAGCTCACTGTTGGAGCATTGCTGCCAAGTTTAAAGTTTGAGTTTGACATCTTCTGCCTTGAATACTCTGCACAAGCATGATTGTAATACTCAATAAAAGCATATCCCCGGTTAAGGCTAGAATTTCGTGGGTCCTGTAACAATAAAACAGTTTGCCAGGTCAAGGCACAAATTACCCACACAATGCACTTCATAGTTTTGGTAACAAGAACCAACTTTGAAAAGGTGTTAACACATAAAATCAAACCATACGACATATAATATAAATAATGTCAACAAACCTTCAACAGTTCCACACAAATTACTCCAGGGCCAATTTCAGCAACAACTTTTTTCATATCTCCTTCAGTCCAATATTTAGGAACATTACCAATGAACAACTTGTGCTTAACTTGAGATGTGGAGCACTTTATCCTTTTTCCCTGGAAACTCAGAAAAAAAAAAACAAAAAAAAAAACTAACTTAATTCGGATAACAGTACTACAGGCTAGGGTATAGAATACTTTAGAACTAAAAGGTAAACAAATTATAAGATGGGACACTGGAGTAAATGATGTAATCAATGAACAAGATAACAACTAGAAATTAGAGAAAATGACAATGACAAGTGTACCAAAATACCTTAAATTCAGAGTTGTTCAGCTCCTCAATAGCCTTAGATGCCAATTCCTTTGTCTTGAAGGTCACAAAAGCATAACCTTTTGCTTCACTGGATTCTTTTCCCTTCATTATCCTAACCTGTACAAGTTTAATCAGTTTAGGCAGTCATGAAAAAGGGGGAAAAAGGAAAGAAGAATTTCATGTATCTTACATCTGAAACTTCTCCCACAGATTTACAGAAGACCCTCAAATCTTCTTCAGAAACATTTTGAGGAATGCCCCCAATGTAAACCTCAGACCCATGAGGTGGAAGTGCAAGAAGCTCAGCACGCTTCTTTTTCTCAACTTCATCCTTAGTGTCTGCCACTCTTGTCTCATCTGAGAGCTTAGTCTCTTCTTCTTCCTCCTCCTCTTCTTCCTCCTCCTCTTCTTCCTCTTCCACTTCTTCCTCCTCCTCTACTTCTTCATACTCAACTTCTTCCTCCATTGTCTCCTCTTGATCATTGTCCCCATCAAAGTCTACTTGCTCATCAGAATCTGTAGGTTTCTCAGGCTCACTGTGCCCCTCAGGTGACTCTGGATTTTGGGCTGTATCTCTCTGCCTTGTCCCAGGCATTTTTTTGCATCTAGAAAAGCAAACTTGCTGGGGACTGTGAAGGAAGCACAGATGCCAGAAGCATTCATAGAAGAGAGATAGAAAATATGGTAAGGGGGAAACCATATGGGGGGGAAACAATATGAGAGGACAAATGGAATAGTAGAGTAAGAATTTTGATTGAATCTGTGTCATGAGGTATGGACCAAGGAGTAGCAATATGGTTGATTTTAAATCCAGGGATCATCATATCATAACAACAAAAGTAACAGAGACAGGCAAGAGAGAACTCCAAACAAAAAATCAAGAGGATAACAATGCTCAAACAGGCCAATCAAAGACAAAAACATCTATGGAGAAATGAATTAACTAAGATGCCGAGAGTTTCCCAGAAAATAGAGGCCAGTTTAAATTGCTGCATAACTATTTGTCGGAGGACAATGTACACAGAGAACAAGGTGGAAAAGGAACAAAAGTAAAAAATAAGAAACTGAACTAAATATTAAATATACAAAAAAAAAAATACATAATATAGTGAGACAGATAAATTAAAAGTAAAAACTAAAGAGCAATACATTCTACTCCAAAGCCCTCCCTCCTTAACTAGGTTTAATTGGAGACTAAGATATGTCATATTATCTCAATTAATTTGAGATATGAATAACAATGATACTGCTCCCTAAGAAATATTGACCCTTTACTATGAAATTTCACATGAGAATGATTTGCTACGTAGAATAGCCTAGTTAATCCCATGGAGAATCAATAAAACTAACTGTACATGATTTCTTTTCTCCTATCTCTTTCGCAAGATGACGAGATAAAAAAGAAAGAAAGTAATGCCTGCGAAAATGTGCATTATTAAGAGCTACAGCAAGAGAAGCGAAAGTACCTGATCGTGTGCAAGTCTAAAATGAAATGGAAGCTCCAAAATCGCTACGTTCGAAACCCTAATCCTTTGCGCGCGCGCGCCCTTATGCTCATGGTACGGTATGGTGGCCAAATTCACTGTTGCTCGGCAGTGTTAGGGGGATTTTGTCTTTGGGCCTATGAACTGGGCCTTCATACACAAGGGTATTTGTATAAACTTTTTTTTCTTATTACACTTCACATTTTTTTTCCTCAAATTTTATCTGATTTTCCTCTCTTTTTTCACATTATTTTTATCTTTTATGTTAACACTATTAATTAACGTCAATTGAAATATGTGAACAGACAAAATTACATTTACATTTTAATTGCAAAACCAAAATTATTCTCTCCCAATTAGTTTTAGAATTTATGGTTATCTTTTTGCAAATAGTGTTCATATTTCTCTTGTTGGCAAGTTCTTATTCAGCGTCCAAGGGTGCAAGTTCTTCTTTATCCGACGTTCACGTTTCATTTCTCTTCAGTATTCGCAAGTTCTTCACCATTATTCTTCCAGTTTGCGAGTTCTCCATTGTTCCTCTAGTTTGCGACGTTAGCAAGCATCTCTGTTTGTTTTCCTCTTCGACATTTACCAGTGCTCTGTTTCACGATTTTTGTTCACACTAGGGTTCTGCTTGTAAGTGACTATTGGACCTTGTATATATGTTACTTTTTAATATCATTTATTTAATTTTGATTGTTTATTGTTGTCTATTTGTGAATGGGGTTTCAATGAGGAACCATTTTGGGACCACTTATGATTTTTAAACCATTTATTTATTATTGTTGATTAGAATGGTATTGATGTTTGGGAGCACAAGAAACACACTGGATGAATTGGTTGTTTATTATTGTTGATTAAAATAGTATTGATGTTTGGGATCACATAAACACGATGGATGAATTGAAATACATGGATCCTGAACTAGAGGTCCACTTTATAGACCAACGGAGGGAACCAAGTGAGATATGCAATGTTGATTATGATAAATTTGGAATATTTGAGCACATAACTATGTGAACAATATTGATAATGACTAATATTATGATAAATTTGGAATATTCGACGTACATGACTATATGAACATTACTAATAACTAATACTTGCCACCGTGTCACCCTTTTATTTCGTGATTTCGTTATATTGTTAGTGGTTTCTTTCCACAAAAATTTATAATTGTTTTCAACAAAACAACTTTTTACTAATATCATGAGGAAAAATTTTAATTCATATATAAATTAAAAATATTTTTTTGAATATTTATATGTAAAAGTTTATGTAATTAACTTATGCATAACTAATTTTAACTTATAAAATAATTATTTCATTTTTTTCTTCTTGTAAAATATAAAGATATTTATATTCTTTTTTATCTCGATGCACATTGAAAAAAAGATTAATTCAAATTGAACCCAAGATAGGCTCTGAATGATTAGGTGGAAAGAAATTAATTTAAATAAAAGATGTGAGATAAAGCTTGAAATTTGAATTGTAAAGAGAATGAACTGAAAGAAGAAAAGAAAAACTCCTCTCGTTTTTATTTCTTGTTTATTTTTTTCCTCAACTAAACACTTCATGTAGGTCATGTCGATTGTCGCCCTCCGAGCTTGTATTTGTGTTAAAGAGTAAGCTATTAACATATTCTTTAATGTACTTTATATCATTGGTTAAAATTTATTAAAACTTAAAAAATTATGAATGAGATTAATTAAATAAAAAGTAAAATTTATAAAACTTTAAAAAGTTTACGTGTTTATGATGCAAAATTAGTATGAACTTTCAATACAATATGTGAGTGTTAATAAGCAGAGTCAGGACAAGTCATTTAATTTGAAATTAATTTCAATAAAATCTTTTATTTGAACTCGTTTTCAACCTAATTGATCTCTATACATGCAAAGTTACTTATTTGATACTTGTCATGTTATTGCTTCCTAAGAAATAGTGCATTCTTAATTTAGTCCTTATTTGAATAATGCATTCTTAATTTGACCACTATAAGAATTAAGAATCTGACCAAATTTTATATGTATAGCGGCCAAATTAAGCGTTACACATACAAGACCAAATTAGTAACGTGTAAATGGTTTCATAACAGCAAGGACCAAATTTATAATATTTACACATAGGAACAAAATTAATAAATTTTTATGTATGGGGACTACATTATGCATTTAACCAAACGTAAATTGTTTGATAGATATGTTTCACAAAATTCAGTGCAGACGAGCATGAGCTGCATTTGAAGCATGAAAGGCCAGAATCTGATGTAAAATGCTATCACTGCAGCACTAGGCTGGATAGCCCTGAGAACTTAATAATGTTGCCACGGATTCATAGCCAATGTAAAAAATTAATCAACAATCTACTTCTCTACCTATCTTCTGAAAGAAGTCAACTTTGGGGCTAATACTAATCATAAAAATTGAAGAGAAAGAAAGTGTTTTAAAAACCAAAATAGGATCTCCATTTCACATGACCCAAAAATATAAAGATATCCATTATAATCAGTAAAAACTATATTTACCAAGAGAATCCAAAACAAATTATAAAAAATTGCAGCTAGTTAAGCCACCAGGACTGTGACCATTGCCCAATGGGCTAGTGCTGATGGGCTTGGGTAGTTTTTTACATTTTTACATAAGATCAACCCTATTGTCACCATTATATCAGAAGAAAAAAATGAAAAACATTGTTGCCAACACATTGATTATGTCTCCTCTAGTATTCCAAATGATAGAAAGGCCTCCGTATCATCAGACAAGCTTGTTATAACTCACAGGAACAAGTGTTTAAATTCTCCATTTGCGAGCTGACAAAGCTTATTGTAGCTATCCATATCTGCCAACATGGGAAAAAAATACATCAGAGTCCACAGCGTCATAAACTTAAGAATGTCATTAAGAATAATGACAAGAGATAAAAACTATTCCATATGTTTCATAGCCATATATATGTCAAAATTAATTGGAGGAATGGGATGGGAAAACAATACCAATGGCATCACCAAAATTGGTCCATATCTCAGAACCAATTGACTTATCACTGTTAACAATACCATAAACTTCAACAAAAGTTGTAAGAGGAGCAGGTGGGGGTGATCCTTTTACAACTAGTTGTTTCTCATCTGTTGATTTTCCAATGACAACTCCACCATCAGATCGCACAACCTGCATCACGATCCTTACCCTTCTTCCAACATAGAAGTGCAACAGTTCCGCATTGACTAAGGCTGCAGGATTTGATATATCCATACTCTGCAAAATAAACAAGATAACTTGATTTAAATACAGAAAAGAAAACACATACACACACAGAACAAGAATTGATGGTAAGAAAAAGCCGTCTTTTTTAATTAATTTGTGCTGAGCTAGACAATTCAAAATTTCAAACCTTTGATTTTGTGATTCCAATGCATTATGATTGTAATGTTATGGAATTATTATTCCGAATTTTGGCAAGCTGGCATTCAACTTTGGATGAAGGAGATGGAGATTTTCAAAGGTGTTGGAATTATAACAGGCAATAAATTTGCAGTTATCCATTATTGAATGGAGTTGTACCACATCAATAAAAAAGGGAGTCCTTATGAAGAGAGGAGACATCATCCCAAATAGAAGAGATGTGAGAAAGTCTTTGGCAAGTGAAAGAACTATCATTACTTGCAACATTTCCGTAGACATAGACAAGAGGTGTCGAACCATATTAAATTCTCTGTCTTTTGCTATTTCTATCTCTAGTGTATTTTTGTATTTTTTTTTTCCTATCTCAATCCTTGTTATGTGCAGGTTTTTCCGCAACAGTTTGACAATCAAATGAAACAACTGGCTTTCATTGACACAAATCCTCTCTCATAATTTACTCAGGTTCAAATTTCAAATATTCCTTGACTGAGAAAAACTATCTTCAATTGTTGTTCACTAAATAGAGAGGGCTTCATGGTTAATAATCAGGTACAATGAAGGCAGGATTTGTCCGACAATCATGAGTAATGTCAATTTACTTGATTCTTCTCTATTCCATCCCGTTTCAACCACGAAGCTTGGGTGTGTGTGTGGGAGAGGGGCGTGGAGGCCCTGAATCGACGGATGAGAGTAGTATTTATAAAACCCCCCC
>CM023943.1:28671403-28768646 GCA_013407115.1 Glycine latifolia
CGCTCAATTAATTTGTATGAAGACGACAGTGTTTATCAATACGAAAATGGTATTTGTGACGCACACAACAAACAAATTTCGAGAGCCGGAAGTGAATGTAAAGAAGCTTGAAACATGGTTTGTTACCTGCTCAATGCTCAGTGCTGATTGAATTCAGAACTCTGAGAAACAAAGCGCCAACCCAAGAGAGCGCGGGTTCTCCTTTCAGTCCGGATTTGGGTGGTTTTAGGTTAAATTCAAATTTTATCCCAACACGAAAAATATATTTTAAAATTAGTTCGTATAAAGAAAAAATAGAATAATAATGAGACAAAATTTATGAGTTATTTTTTAACGAGCGTATTTTTTAAAAAAAAATCTTCAACGACAACGTTTTTTATTCTTATGGATTTTTCTTAACTAATTATCTCTTTTAATCTATCCTTTTCATTTTTAAAAAAAATTATCAATTGTTAAAATTAATCTTATATCATAATATATATTGTTTATCATAAATTTAAAAAACAAATTTGTTTAAAAAAGAAAATAATTGATTTGATAATAAATAATTTAAAATAGCTTTTGATTATATTTTCTAAGCTCCTAATAGTTTTTCAACAAACTTATTAAAACAGAAACTGATTCCAATTATAATGGATGATTACTGATACAAGAACCCTTTTGTTACATCCAATACACATTATTATTTTCTTCTAAAATAAAATAAGAAAGGTGTTGAATAGAGTAACAATTACTACCTTCAAATAAATAGCATAACTGTTCAATACATGCAGGGATTATGTACAGATTGATGTGAACGTAAACTTGTATGTCAAGCTGGTGAGTTTAAAAACTGGTACATGGCCACCGGATTAACTGACCCAACGAATCTAAGATGCTTGAGCGAAGAATGGTATACCATTGCTCATTAAAAATGTATCTAAATAAATACATGTAACTTGCACTCAGATTTGAATCATCAGGTACATCGCAAAAAGCATAGATGATGACCATTTCAACATTAATAATATTGTTGGGGATGAGGATTTATTTGTGAACCCAAAAATTATGTGAACAAATTTGTATATAAGAGGGAAGAAACACGACCAAGAAACCTAAAACAATGTCTATAATGTTCAACATGTCTTGGGGGAAGGAAAGGTCATTTCTCTCTTAACTTCTTGGTTACGGCAAAGGCAACACCTGCCACAGCCACAATTATGCCTGAAACAATAACGGCTGATTTTAGTGTCTGCAAGGCATCCTTCTTTTCCCTTTCATTTTTCTTTTGTTTGGCCTCGGCATGTTCCTTCAAACAATCAAGCAAGCATATACAGATATAACAACAATCAGTGCAAGGCATATATAACAATCAATAATATAAACGATGGGGAAAAATCGAAAGCCCACATAGATTAGTGATATAATTAAAATAATATTATTTTTATATCATATTTTTTTTATGTTTAAGGTTATTACACATAAATTAATATTTAATAGAACTAAAAATTATTATATTTGAATTAAAATGACCTTATTTGATACTTTGATCTTTGATACTTACATCACTAATAGTAGTGTATATTATTCACACAAAACAACTACTAGTAGGTATTAAATAAGGGTATATTTTAAAAAAATGCATTAATTAGACTTTGAAATTAAACATCAAATATTTTGAGGAAAAAATAGAAAGCTAAAACATTACTAGACCCAAAATCATATATTGGAGTAAAAGATATGGGAAGGATATAGTATATATAAGTGACACTCACCTTATAAATTAGTTTTTGAAGTTAAATTAGAGATAAAATCTAAAATAGTATAAAATCTATTGTAAATTCATTATTGGACTACCAATTATATCACCCACACCTAATAAGTAATAATGTTGGGGTGAAGGAAGGTATTAAAAAAAATTCAAGAGATATTATCAAAATAAAGTATAAAAGCAACTGTTAACCTTTATTTTATTAGAAAAAAGAGTGGTTCCACTATTCAAATGACATGATCTTCATGGGTATATTACCTTTGATTTTTTTGTGGCAGCAACCTCTGATGATACAGGATCAACTTCAACACGAACATTATGCCCAGGATTCAGTTCCCCATCGACGTCTGCTGGTGGAAACGATATGTCTGATTTCACTGGTGGGCTTCCCATTTTCTTCTTCTAGCTTTTACTTAAGAATAATATACTCTTTATCCTCCTTTTTTGAATTCAATAGTAGGGGAGAAGGGATTGGAGAAAAAAGAACACAATCATGATCAAGGTTTCCTGGCCAATTATTCAATGCCAAAAATATTGCTAGAGCTTATTTGGCACGTGCTAGTGTTCCAAATGTTATGGTTGTCAGAGTTTTATGGATCCTTCCTGTTCTCAAACTCACCGAGATAATTGTTCTGAATCCGCTAAACTTTAGGTGGTTAGGAAAAAAAATGATGAACAAACGGTGCATACTGTCTTCTGTCTGCTAAAATATTGCTATACCCATTATTTTATTTCCACATTTTTTAGTGAACTCAGTTTATGTTACATTCCATTTTATCATTACTTAAATTTAAGGGTGTAAATAGCTTCAGTTATTTACCAATGGTTTGGGTTTAATAAAAAAGATTAATTTCTTTCAATGTCTTGAATCGAAGTTCAAATATTTTTCACTCGACAACTTATTTTTCCCCATAAGTCAGGGTCAGGCCTGAGCTTACCTCTTGCTCAACGGTATCTTGTGGGAAAAGAATTTAAAAATGATCACCAACAGAAACAACGTAATTTATTTATTTTGGTTACTAAATAAATAAACTGATGTACAAACACAAGATACACGTACACGGAATAGTTTGTGAATAAAAGTTTTTACTAGTACCAATGTTCAGCAATATTCTGTTTTAGATGAGCTAGATTATAAATCTACATAAGATGGGAACTTTATCTTTTTAGATTCTTTATGAACCATTTTTTACACATTTACATGCACTGTGGCTTATGTCATCCATTGCATGCATTTTCAGAAGTCAGAACTACGTATAAGGGGCCAAAGTAAGGCTTGTAAGTTAGAAAATCAAATGAAAAATACTGGACGATCTTTGTGAGTAACATTCCACTCCCACGCCAAGAACAAGAATGACACGCATATTTCTTACAACATATCCCCCAAATGTATGATACAACTCATCTCTGCCTAAATTACATCGTTATCCTGGACAACCCCGTTGCAATATGAATTGAACTAATAACGGTAAATAATCATTTTAGCCGAAGAAAGCTGAATCAAACAAGTTGGAGCTATATGAATTGCTCTAATGATGGTAAAGAATTATTTTAGCTGAATAAAGCTAAATCAAACAAGTTGATCACTAGTGACCTGTTGATCCAGACTTTCCATTATATTGTTGTGTGTTAAAGCCTTTAGGGATTTTCAATTTTTGCTCCCAAAACCACGAGGACTTGGCCTTGCTGGTGTTGAGTCCCCAAATACACTCCTTGATTCCGATCTCTTCCTCCTCCTTGCAGTGCCAGGTGGAGCCTGATACAGCCAGAATGCAGAAACCAGAAATCATTTAAATGTTATCACAAGTAACATGCACGTGCAAATACAGGCTCAAGATATACAATTATGTGCTTTATTGATTCCATGCTTTTTTTTTTTTTCTTTTTCCAGAAAGTCCAGAAATGCAAATGACTTCATAACATCAATAGGATATTTTTACGTAAAAAAGATGTAGAAGGTCCTAAAAGTCTTGCACCTCCAATCAAATTAAAAGAAACATGGAAATGACATCAAGGGATTAGGATTATTTCAAAATCATCTCATGGCATGGATTGAATGCATGACAGTTACAAATTTTAAGCATAACAAGGCAGACATGTTACAGCTACATTGAACTAGTGAATGGCCCACCAAAGGATACCTATAGATGAGGGTTTTTAATACCTAGTATTATTTTACATAAACTAGCTCAGTTAATTCAAAAATAAAATAAAGTAACTTAAAAATTGTTAAATCTCATATATGTAGAAAATGAAATCACCTTTTCGTCTGCTTTAAGCGCTTCCTCAAGATTACTAAGTGTTGGAAGTGATCCACTTTCCATTACACCCATCAGGTTCTTCATACGAACACGCATTTGGAAAAGTTGAGCTACAAGTTGGCTTACCTGATATTATTGATGAACATTCCTCTAAGTTAGGAAGTGTAGCACTGGTCGAGAAACCACAGCCTCTAAGGTCATTAAGAGAAGGTTAAATTCGGAAGAAAATTCATTATACATACCTGCTGCTCTGTTTTCCCTGAATCCTGAGCAACTCTTTTCCTCCTGACAGGGGATTCTGCCAACAGTTCTGGCTTTTCCCTCTCCTCTGGACATAAACAAGAAAGGTTGGTTAGCAAAATCAGTTAATCTAGGCTAAAAAAACGTAGGGTAAAATAACAAAGTTAATTCTCCTTACAGTAACAAAAAAAGCATAAAATTAGCATTTTTATCATTTGATAACCAAGGGAATCTGGGCCCCGGAGTGTTTCTATCAATTCTGTTGTAAGAATTCTATGTAATGACCATTTGCTCGTTGAAGATGTGCTTACACATAGCACAGAATATGTATTATGTGATCTAAATACACATAATAAAAAAATGAACCAGAAAAATATGCCAAATAATATCTCCATTTGAAGCCTATACATGTAAATGTCTTGTTGAAGCCAAAATCTTCATGGAAAACAACAATTGACTAGAAGCCTAGGGGATAATGGATAAAATATTGATTGCAAAACTGGGAAAACTAAAGGGTAAAGAAAGTGTGCAGGCATCAACTAGATGTCTCACTTAAAACATGCAATTAAAGAATTGGGTTAAAAAAATACAAAACAGTAACGACTGAGTTTCAAAAATACAGAAAAACAATCATTGTTGATAGATAACTGCACTGGTAGTAAAAGCAAGAGTGATCAATCAAAGGACATGAGTCATCCAAGTAATACAAGTCATCAACATATGCTGCATGTGACCTCTATCATTGCTAAGGCAATTATTTTATTTACTAGAGATACTCCCATGTTAAGAAAAAAAAATCACATAGATAAAGATGATATGAGCAATTTTTATTTAACAGATGTAACATCATTGATCAGTAGAAAGAAAAGACCAGGGGTCATCGCTTCTATCATTGCTTCCATGTTCAGCAAATTCTTCTCTGCATCTCGAATTTGAGCAGGAGTAACCTGTATGCATGCAGATGATATTATATAAGTTTTATAACATCTACTGAACCAAAACGACAAATATCAAGAAACGTTCGCAAATGCTAGCAATGCTGAATTTTAAGGTTCATAAACCAAAACTGGGAGCTTGTTGTCTCATAACTCCCTCCTTTGTCTGCAATTGCTATGAGGATAAAACTGTCATGAATAGAAATATTTAGTAAAATTCATGTGCAGGATCTCATACCTTCCCCATACCAGGAATCATTCCAATGACACGAGAGACAGAACCCATTTTTGCAACAGTACGGGTTTGCTTTAGAAAATCATTGAAGTCAAACTTTGCACTCATGATCTTCTTTTGCAATTCTTCAGCATCTTCTTGACGCATCTACAATAAATGTGGTTAATAATTGAATATTTTATTTTTGTTTTGTGGCAATAACAATATAGGAATATAGTGAGACTTACAACTTGTTGTGCCTTCTCTACAAAAGAAAGAACATCTCCCATTCCTAGTATGCGTCCTGCCATACGATCAGGGTAGAAAGGTTCAAGATCCTCCATGCGTTCCCCCCGTCCTACAAGTTTAATTGGCTTTCCGGATACCTGCCATCATTGAACTATCCAATTAAACAAAATATAAGAGAGAAAGGAGAGAGACTAAAAAATGGTGGACTATATAATCACTTCACAATTCCAAATATGCTTATTCCATCCTATTTTTACTTCATCCAAACAAAGTGCAAAAGTTATCACTTCAAAAAATCAATTAAATATAGAAAAACCTCCCATAGCTGAGGGCATACAAAAATCTATACATTCACAAATTAAATGCAGCATCATTAGTATATTTTGGCATTGAAATCCAGGAGTCATATGAATTAGATTTAGATATGCCACTCGTTCCAAATTCTATGTGGTTATAATATATTCATGAACATGTACATAGCAAACACAGATCCACCAATAAATCATGAGTACTTGGTACAAAGATATAGGGGTTACTGAGTATATCTGCATGAGAAAATCTGCAAGTAACATTTTCCAAGGCACATACATTCAGAAGATGAGAGGTGGGATGCAGTAGACACAAAATTTGTTTACCCTAGAAGAGTTCATTAACATTCCCTTGTCAGGCTGTCATGTTTTTTCAAATACATTCCAGGCAGACCTACTAGGTTAAGACTAACTAGGATACCATAAAAATTGTTTGTTATTTCATATATAAAACATATAAAAGTTGATGAAGGTTGAGCAACTAAGAGAAATAGACTAGATGGGTGTTTGGAAGAGCTTATTTGGGCTTATGGAAGTGGCTTATGACCTTTCCAAACTTTTTTTTATCCTTACTTCAATGTTCTTCATCAAACAGCTTATCAAAATAAGCTGATTGGATACAGCAACTAGAGAAATAGACTAGATGGGTGTTTGGAAGACCTTATTTGGGCTTATGGAAGTGGCTTATGACCTTTCTAATGATCTTCATCGAAAAGCTTATCAAAATAAGCTGATTGGATACACTTTGACACTTAACCCAAATGTGGAGGTTTGCCAAGTTTTATAAGAATTATTTTAGCTATATTCCTAGCTGATGTGGGATTTTAACACCATCAAACGGGGTTCTTAATGATCTCAGGCTGGTGTCAGCATCATTGACACAACATATCAAGCAGAGACAAAAAACAGCAAAGATAATAGGATCTCTTATCATCATGCATCTATTAATCACATCTTCTAAATTAAGGGAACTAGCTTTCAAAAGTTTTTAATGTTAAAAATTCTGTATAGAATGATAAACTCTGCTTAAGACAAGAACAAATTGCAGGGTAGCAGAAATGTTTGAAAATTAAATACAAAATAAAAACATCTTACGAAAGCTAAGATTATGCAAGCAAACCTCTTTGACACTCAAAGCTGCTCCACCTCTTGAATCGCCATCAAGCTTTGTCAAGATGGCACCTGTTATTCCAATCTCAAGATTGAAAGTAGTCACCAACGCTGTACAAAGAGTAGTGTCAGAATTTTGGAATGGTTTATTTGTAGTATAATAACTAATAAGCTACATAAGGCACAAAATTATACCAAAGCTAAAAGAAACAGATCAATAATATGATAATCATTAAGTTATAATCATTTTACAATTATGTATGATTTCTTTTCATTTTATTAGTTATACAGATGGTCCATTTTTAGTTTCTTTCCCCTTCATTTTTCCCCTCCTTCTTTCACCCTTCTTTTCTTTTTTTCTTTTTTTTTGTCTTATTTCTCCTCTTTTTTTTCAACTTCTTCGTTTTTTTTTATCAGCAAAAATAATATATATATATATATATATATATATATATATATAAGAGAACAAAGTACAAGTGGTACTGATACATAAACGACCTAACACCAAATCTCAGACCTATGGCAACCTAATACATGAATTAAGGTGCCAAAGATCTGGCTGGATTGTAGGTTACCCCCCACTTATGAGGGGATAGAAAAACTATATGCTATACGCTCCCCATCGATCCAAATTAACTTGGTTAAAGGTGTTGTTGATGTTGTTTATTATTTATAGAAAAGATTTCTATGCATGTAAAAGAGTATAATACACTTCTAAATACCTGCGGCTTCTTGCCCTGTCATTGCATCCACAACTAGCAACACTTCTGTTGGATTCAATGCCTTTTTCACTTCTTTTAACTCATCCATCATTGTCTTGTCAATCTGTTTGATAAGAAATACAAACGTGATCAATAAAATAAAATGATTCAAGAATAAATAGATAAATGAAATAATTATTCATTATAATATTTCCAATCCCATAAAGAATCACCTGCAGCCTACCAGCAGTATCAACAATAACAACATCAATTTTCTTCTTTTTTGCCTCTTCTAAACCTTGTTTGGCAATTTCTGAAGGTTTAACATCGGTACCTGCTGTATAGACAGGCACATCCACCTGATACAAGCTACGACTAATTATAAATATGACTAGACGTAAGAATGAGAGGAGAAAAAGAGATAAGTCAAACAGTGTTAATTAGATGTTGGTGTCTCTGATGTCTGAATCACTTGGTTACAAAATATCCATATTTTAAGAGCCTAATATAGACCATTAAGTACACTGAAAATGCCTAGGAGGAGAAAATATAGCTAGATGCTAAAGCACTGCCTAACAACAAATGCATAACAGCCCATAAAACACATCACTTCTACAATACAGACATCAGTTTTGTAATAGTAACAACAGAGATCAGAGGGCTCCATACAAAAGATTCAATTCAAAATTTAAAATGACACTGATGGCTATATTTAAAGGATGCATATTTCTCAAAAAATACAATGATCAACTTCAATGACGTAAAATTCCAAACTTCCAGTACCTGTTTTCCCAAAATAGCAAGCTGGTCAATAGCAGCAGGTCTGTAAACATCCCCAGCAACTAGCATGCAACTTTTTCCCTGAAACAAATTAATATGATTTGCTTCAAACTTTCAATAAGGTGCAGGAACTACAAACTACAAGAAAGGAATAGAGTAAGTGGGAAGAAGATGGAAAGGACACCTGTTTCTTGAGATAATTTGCCAACTTTGCACAAACAGTTGTCTTCCCAACTCCCTGAAGTCCAGCCAATAAAATGACAGTGGGCCCAGATTTGGCAAAAACCAGTTCAGAAACCTCTCCACCCATCAATTGTACAAGTTCATCATGTACAATCTGCAAAACCCAATGATCAACACAATAACCATTTCATTCAGTACTCAAATATAGATCAACATCTCAAATAAATCTGACCTATACACATATTATCAAGATAAACCAGAAATATACATAAAATACAATAGTGCAATAGTTATATGGTGCATTCCATGCCACAAATTTCAAATGCAGCTTCGCCCCCGCTCACACGCACGCACACAAAAAAGAGAGACAAAATCAGTTGAATTCAAATGAACCTTTGCAACCAAACACACACAGTGGAGGCTAAAAACTTTTTGTGGGGCTGAAATTGAAATTTCTAGCACAAATTGAAACATTGCAAGAAAATGGTGGGCTTGCACCTCAGTTTCTTATGGTGATTTAAAGATGATAGAAATGCTAGTAAAAGTTTTAAAAACCGATCTGTGATTATGGCTGCAATGTTAAGGTTATAGGACTCTCCAGGACCACATTGTGGCCACGTTTGTCCTCAATTTGCTGCAATGTCAAGAATCGCAATTTAAAACCTTGGCTTCTGACGAGTGTGGAAGTAAATGATTTTACCTTAACCAATTGCTGATCCGGTCTCACTCCACGAATGACACCAACACCCACAGCCTGGTCACTGACAGACTGCACAAACCTTCTGACAACAGGAAGACTAACCTGCAAACACAACATGCATCCACCATATTCTTTTACCTAGTGTTTTCAAACAAGGCTTTCTAGTTCTACAGACAAGTTAAAAACGCGACTTACATCAGCTTCTAAGAGAGCTCTCCTGATATCCCGCATAGGTTCCACAATGTTCTCCTTAGACAAAACCTCTACAAACAAATCAGCTCATTGACATTTAACACTCTAAAGTCTAAACAATAGTCATTTCAAATAAGATAGTAACAAATCTGCTGAATCAAATGCTCATATCATAATATATTACCTTCTCCTTTGAGTTTGTTCCATGCAGTCTCAAGGCCACTTGTTAATTGGCCGAACATTTCAGCCCTGACCACCACTCCGCGTGTGTCCCTTCTCACGGCGACGCCTTTGGAGTTGGAGTTCACCCAACCCCATACCTCTTTCTGCCAAATTAATAGTCACTAAACGTGTTTTTGCTAAGCGCGCTTCCAAACAGTAACTAACGTACTTACCGCGAACCAGTTTCTGGAAGATAAGGAAGCGTTGGTCGAAGGAGAGGAAAGCTTGATTGATTTGGCAGACGAAGAGCGCAAGGTTTTGTTGTGAGAGAAAGAAAGGGAGAGAGTGGAAAAATGGCGGGAGCCTGCTACGGCTTCCATGTCGTCTCTGCACAAACCTCTCAAGCTGCTACACCTACTTCTGTGCTTTCTATCTTCTATCCACACCCATAACACAAACTCAACTATGTATCCACGTGGCATGCATCTGTAATTTAACCATTTTAGAATTTGAGACTTGAGAGATCTTACAATTTCAATTACAGGGATTCTGTGAAACTATACTGAATAAATAAAGCTAAACAATCAATTTTCTTCTTCTTTACAAATCAAAATTAAATTTAATGGATGAAAAATATGTTGTCGTAAAAAAATTATGTTACTAGTAAAGTGCCCATTTATGTTGGAATGGAAACTATTAATTTTTCAACAAAAAGAAAAAAAAACGTAATTAAGAAATTAAAAATGAAAAATATATATTAAAAGACACTAATAAAAAATTAATTTCACTTATATTATTTTCAATTGATATTCAGAAGTTAACATTTAACAAATGATTGGTCCAAGTAATAACAAGGAATTCTATAAATAAGTAGTCAAAATTTTGAATTTTTTATTGGTAAAAATTGAACTTATAATCATTCATGCACATTGCTTACAAGGTAAAGGTTTAGATATTTGTGTATACTATATCGAGAAAACTTGATTAGAAAAGAAAAATTTACCTTAAATATCTTCAAAATTACTGTCAGTTTATATTTGGATAGAGAATTTTAATTGAGAAAAGTAATTTATTAAGAAATTTAAAATTCTCTAATTTAAAATTTATTATTTTAATATATTTATACGAAGAATTTAAATTTATAGAATTTTAAAAGAGAATTTTAAACAACTAACAATATGGAATTTGAATTTCCTTCTAAAATGTAACAAATTGAAATTCTCTTCTTCTATAAAAGCTCTAACTGCATCACTCTTTACTCCGTTTCCATAGTCGATGAGTATTCCAATCTCCGCTACTCTCACATTATCCACCTCCGTGCATGAAGTTCAATATTTTAAAAATAAAGAAATTCAATTTTTTTATCCAAATATAAAATTTTGAAAATGAAGAAATTTAATTTTTTATCCAAATACAGAATTTTGAAAATAAAATAATTTTAATTGATGCATTTTAATTTCTCTTAATTTTAAATTTTCTTAAAATTTTAAAATACTTCATCCAAACATACTCTTAATGAATTCCTTTATGGTTAATCTAAACTGAACTAATGGAAATGAATGATTGAAAATACTCTTTATAATAATGTGTATAAAAAAAACTAATACTAATAATAAAAGTGTTAAAAATACACTCTTTAATACACTTGATTATACACACATTCTCTTATTAGTTAAAATTTTTAAAAAATAATTAAATTTAATGTAAGATTCATAAAATTTGATTAAAAAAAACAATTAAATATGACAGACCCATAAAAAAACACTCCCTTTCTTAGCTTCTGATTGTTGGTATTTAAGACGTAGCTTATGCAGTTATAAGAATACTAGTATTATTATAAAGAATGTTGCCCAATGAATTGGTTGAAGTCTATTATTTCCGGCTTCCATAGCTTTCACACAAACTGCTTTTTGAAACGTGACAAAATACATTTATAATATGTTTGGCTTTGTGACAGTTTAAATAATACTCATGTCAAATTACCACCTCCAAACTAGATATTTTTAACACATTACACACGTCGTGATTTTTAACTCCGAACCAAACACGTGGATAGTTCTTTCTCATTCAATTCCATCATTTTCTTATCCTTTTACCTTGAGAATACGAGACCAAACTTTTTTTTTTTTTCATAAGAATATCCATACATTAAAATGGTATTTTTATTCTATTTCAGTCCATCATGCTTTATCTGTTCAAACCGTTTCACTCTCCCTTAAACTGTTAAACATCCATACAAAAATGTGCTGAACAAAGCGGTCAAACAACTTTGAATTCGTTAAATTCTATACTTCAGGAACAGAAAGAAAAACGTTAGAAGTTTGCAGGGTTAATGACATAGAATTAAGAAACATGGTTAAGCAACTCACCCATAAACAATAACAGGAAAACAAACACCAAACCAGTAGCGAGCATTTCCAAACATGGAAACACATAGAGACCGTTCCCTTTACACCTTGTCCTTTCCATTCCCTTCCCAAAAGGAGGTTATGTGAGTGCTCCCAGTACATGGACGATGGATGCTCTCCATTATGACATCAGCAATTATGCAACTCACAAGGGGTCCACATTTACTGAAATCACAATTGCAGAAAACATCATGGAAGTTACATTTTTCTTTTTTCATCCTGTCCCTCGGGCAGCAAGATAAAAGAATTAGATGCCTTTCAACGCCAGGCTTCAGCCAACTCCGTTCTCGAATTTATGCGCTCAATAATTGCCATTCCACAGTTCTTCTCTGCAGCTCGGCTTACTGGAAGCTCAATCACCTTTCTGGAACACTTGTCTGTATCATAAGTAATCGACTGAAGGCTTTTGCTCCTGCAAATTTTTGCTTGATCCCCCTTTGTCTGCCCGGTAGTGAGGCCACAGTCTTGAAGTCCAATTGCCAAAGAGCAAATTTGAGATACAAGAGTGCATGGATAACTGTCAACCAGTAACCTATTTCCACTTGAAATAAAATTCTCAGTAGATGTAGGCAAACTTTTGGATTCGGTTTCAGTTTTACAGTCATCTTCAGTAAGATGACCAGGGCTTTGTTGAGAAGGCTCTGCAGTGACAAACACTGTATCCTCATCGTCATCACTACAATCATTTCCATTTCCACTGTCCTCCTTTTCAAGCATTTCTGAATTGCTATGGTTCCCATCATCGTCAAAAGAATTAAGGTCTGGAACAGGATTTGATTTTACAATAGATTCCTCTCTTTCTCTCAGTGTCTTCACGACTAGAGTCTTGAGAAAATTCATGACTTGTACTGCATACATCAAAGCAGTCAAAGGATCTGCCATCTGTAGGAGACACGTGAGAAAGAAATGCTGTTATTTCACCATAGATTAATCATAACCACAGACCAGCACTAGAATTTTGTATAACATACTAGAAACAAGATCAAAGGAACATGCACACACAGACCAGAGTCAATCAGAAATGCTGTTATTTCACCATAACCTTTGATCAAGACAATAATTTTACACGGCAAACTGAAAAAGATTCTAGGAATGCAAGAGACCACTGCCAATTTTATATAGTAGTAAAGTGGAAAATTTTCTAAATATTCACCAGAATTTAAAAAAAAAATGATTTTCCAAGTTCCCCATACACTTCTCTAGTTTGAACGTATCATGCCATTTTGAATAAATATTCGGCCATCTAAAGGATTGTATCCTGTTCCACAACAAGCACGTGATTTAGAACAATGAGTTTAGATTACACCTCTAGGGAAGAGTACTCCTCTTACCAGGGTATTGGATACTCTCTCAAGAAAAGAAAAGCTCAATATTATAATTATGAAGAAAAGGCATGCCAAATGTTAACAATGATGGTCTTATAGACTCAACATAACCAAACAACATAATAAGCTAACCTTATTCTAGGTTGGAATAATTTATAAGATAAACCAATATACAATAAATTCCCAAAATAACAAATAGTATCAAAAGAAAAGCCACAATTTCAAAATTAAAACCTAAAACTACTAGCCCATTTTACATCAGTATGTTTTCCCAGATCTTCAAAAATTTCCAGAACCCTTGTTAAGGGTGAAAAAACTAATAATGTAAATCTTTTTTCACCAATTTTTTTTTTTTATTCCTTCAATAGAATATTATTGAACTATATTACATAAACGAAAAGATATCAAAATGTTTGTTCCACTCATTGATGCTATATCCAATAAGATGAGGTTGACTTGTACGATTCAATATAAAAAATTGGGGCTAAGAGCAAAACTGTATACTACATTTACAATAGAAAATGATTTACTCTTACTTGAGTCATGTTTGGAGCAAAAACCATTGCAATATTGCGTGCATTCATCTTGTTAAAGTTTTCCATTTGAGCAACATCCGCCATTAAGTTTATTGCCCAATCTAGCAAAGCAGCTTCTGTTGGAGGAAGAAGCCTCACAAGCTGAGCACATTCTTCTTCTGACTGGGATTGCATCACCTGCTCTGGCGAAAGAGGGTCCAATACCCCAGTTGGTAGTTCTCTAAACCAAGCCTATGAAGAGACACAAACATCAAAATTAATGAAATAATCTCTTTAATATAGTTTCCATAATGAGTTAGTGGCCTCTTTAATGCATCCACCACTCAACCCCATGGTTAAAAAAGGGAAAACAATTAACATTAGTGTATTTATTAAATTCACCTAGAAAACTTTCAAATAGGAATCCAACAATCCAATACCAAATAAATCTCAAATTATATAGGGAAAAAAAGGGAGAGTGATTTTGAATAGGAAAAAAATAGTAATACCTTTATGAGACCTGCTAAGCAGTGCACATCAATGCCATCTGGTACTATTCCTCTGTTTAATTGTTCCCTCACAAACTCCTCTTGACCATTTTCAGCATTAATTCTGAAGATTCCTTCAGCCTGGATGTATACATTTAAGTTTCAAATTCAAGATTCAAGCCCAATTTAAATTAAACAACAAATCATACAAAAGGTTTCTGGTATAATCAGAAGCAAACATGGTAAAATAATGTAGAAATTGCTCATCCACTAACTCGCATTATATGTTCAAGAAGCATATTAATAATTCAAAACACCTTTAGATTCTCACCAACAAGGCAGGGAAGGACATAGGAGCTAGGACAAATACCTGCAGGCCTCCTTGTGCATACAAATGTCTTTGCATTAACAGCAGTATTGTAGGAACACTATTTCCTCTGGCATCAAAAGAAAGCTGCATAGATTCTGTTGAAACTCCAAAAACATTTGCGCTGCAAATAGTAACTGAAAATATATCAACATTCAACAGGATAATACGATTCAGTATGCATCCACTGGACACATAATATTAAGAAAGCACCTAGTTCAATGAACCAAAACCATATTTCCCTGCCTCTCATTTTTTCTCATATTGTTTACTTGTTACGATGAACCAAACCCACTTCAGAAGACTAATTTTGCAAGACAGACAAGTAGCACTTTATCATTACTGCTGTTTTCTTCTTGTGCATACAAATGTCTTTGCAACAAACCTGTGTTAATGTTTTCTTCGAATTAAGTACTAACTACAATTTGTAGATGGATAACATGACAAGCCAGTTGAAAGTTACTCCATTCACTGAAAAATTAGAATTATATGTTGTAGCGCGAGCCTTCAATTGTATCTATCATTCAATTCAACTTCAAGCCTTTAAAGAGCAAGAGTGAAAAAACAAATCACAGGAGCAGAAACTAGAATCATAGAACCACAATAAGCACATACTATTTCCTTAAAATCTCAATTAGGAAACGAGAAGTAACAAAATCCCATGCCATTAGTTAAGAATCAGATATGAATTTTAAAATTATATATCACACAAGTTCAATCAATTAAACTCTAGACGGGGGAGGGGAATGGGAACACTAACATATATTTCCTTTTCAGAACCACACCTCAGGGAAGAAGAAAAAAAGAAAAAAAGCACGATTCCAATGGCAACAAAATTCGAAGAAAGATTAAATTTTGAAGAAACCCCAAGTTACCTAGCGCTGGGAGGTCTCCGGGGAACTTCTGGTTCGAACTCCACAGGCAAACCGAGAAAGCCATGGAAGCGATCGAAGGTGACATGTGCCACGTGTCTCACATTGGAAGGCCACCCAATCTCCATTGAAGAAGAAGAAGAAGATGTAGTAGTGCTGCACCCAATCAAAGATTTCCTGAACGTAGCAATCAAAAGGGTCAAAATAGAAAGCTGATCCCTCTCCCTTTCCCTTTCTTTCTCTTCTTCTTCTTCAATTTCCACCCTTTGTTGTTCTTCCACAGTGGGAGCGTTAATAAGGGGAATCGGGTGCGACCCATCATTGGGTGTGAGACCACCACATGGCCGACGCGAACAGCTTGAGGATGAAGGCAACTGAAGCACTTCCGTCATAATATTTAATAAAAATAACAACAATAATATATTTATTATTATTGTTGTTGTTATTATTGGTATTTTTCTTCTTGTTCTTCTTCACCAAGAAAAGGCAAAATTTTGGTGGAGTAGAGTTTCCTTCAAGAAAAGGATCTCGGAAGGTGAGACGTGACCATCATTACTGTGCCTCCCTTCGAAGATGAATCATGTCATATGAGAGAAAAGAAAAAGAAAGAGATGGTTGTTGGAAATGGTTATGTTAGGGTGAACTGGAGATGAAGAGAGAGAAAGAAATGTACATCTGTATGTACCATGTAAGAAAGAATTATTATTATTTTGAAGGGAAACAAGTGGGATGATTTGTATCCACTGAAAATATTTATGTTCAGAATTCCAAATGTTGATTGATCTTATTTATAGAATAAATATTATTGGAAGAAAGAATAGGATGATAAAAAAAATACACACGAGAAACAATAAAAAGTAACTTTTGTTAATTTGCTGGTTTTTATAATAAACATCTTAAAAGTTATAATTTGTTACAAGTGAGTAAAAATATGAGTTATCGAATATAAATTGTGGACTATAACATATAAATAAAATAACCCATTTTAGTTTGGGTGTCTAAAATGAAGTTCAAATTCAATGAAAATGTCATTTTTTTGGGGTTTTGTGGGATAAATCCATATCAAACAATAATTGAATTTGACTAAAAGGAGTTTATGTTTAGGACTCAAAATTTAAAGTTTAAATCTTACATTTCATTAAACGAGTTCAAATCAACTTATATATTCGGTCAACTTTATCATCTCATGAATAAAAATTAATCCTTTTTTCAGAGTATCTTTCTTATTCTTTAATTAATGTGCTAACAACACTTAATTGCTTTTTTCACAATGTGAGTTTTAGGCCAATTCTAAGTGCAGCATTTTGGTTGGGTGAATTTAATTCATACCTAATCGACTTGTTGCAAGATTAATGCCAACTTCTCTACAGCAGCAAAAATGAATGTTTTGTTTTGACGTAGGGCAGTAGAAGAGGGTGGCGTGGTGTATGTATTAGTTATTAGTCTCTTAATTTGTGTGTCCATTTCAAAGGGAATGGTAAACATTACTCACAAGGAGACCAATCTAAAGTCCAAAATCCAAGATGATGAATCCATGATCATGACATGTGAGAATAAGACATCAGAGGTGTACACTAACCATTCGCTAATCGCTTCTCTGCCCTATGCATCCCTAACTTTTTCAGTGAATTGTCACTCTCTTTTTTCCCTTTATTTTTTCTCTGCCAGGGACCTATTTTTATTATTATGCATGCTTTTTGAAGGGGTCATTTTACTGTACATGTTTAAGAATCACTGTGCATATAGGCTTTTATATATATATATATATATATAAACTTTGCATATAAACTGTCTTGCTAAACCACCTAAACAAATAATGAAATGGTTGTCCACATGACACGCCACCATATAACATTAGAGGTTAAATAATCTAAGAAACACTTTAATACTATTGTCTCCACGTATCAATAACTTCGTTGTCATTGTTTCAGTGTTAGGGCCATTGTTAGCGAAAGAAAATTGAAAAAAGATAAGGTTTAGTGACATCATCTAATGAGGGCCTTTCAAGCTTGGAAAAGGTAAAGTGTAGCGGTTTATAACCATCTTAAGAATATGATTACTATCACATTCATAATAGTAAATTTCTAATTACTTATAGCAGAGTGTGGTATGATTACTATGTTGCTTTATTAAATATGTATTTCTTAATACATTTAACAGCGTGACTTATTGGATAAAAGTATTATTTTTTTCCAGGTGTGTTATTCCGTGTTTCTTTCATTGAAAGGAAGAGAACTATCAAGCAGAAGGTTGAAAATTGGAATTGAATCTTAATTATGAAATTTGTTAAATAAATCGAAATAATTTACATGATTCATATATTATTTTTAAAATTTTAAATAAATTCTCTTATCAATTCTCGTAATAAATGCACACAGCATATGAAATTGTTTTCAATAACAAATTAGATATTAAATTGCAATTTTAATCTACTCTACCAAAATAACTTTTGACTTCAGCTAACATACTTTTTTGTCATTTAATTGTTGTTTTCGACAGGCTATGTACTTAATTTCATTAGTTAAATTCATTTTTCTAAGGAGATCTAAATAATGCCACGTGTGGCTGCTCATGAAAGGTTTATACCTAAAATCTCTCTTGTCTAATTGCTTTACCTTTACAGTTTAGCTATTATGAATTCAATATAGTTGTTGATGTATATATAGTGTCATTATATGAATATAAAAGAAATTGATATTGTATATCAGTATCTTGCTTACTTTTTGTTTTTCTGATATAGATACACATGCATCTGAAAAATACGTTCCAAAATACTTTCTAAAATCAAAAGAGAGAAATTTCGTTGTCTCGTTTTAATATTCAATAAACATTTTATTGTCACTGTATCATGATAGAATTAGAAATAATGTTTCCATTACTCTGGCATAGGATAGGACAAGAAGCAATCTGCCTAATAAATTTGCTTGAGAAAATTAAATAACATGCAACTGTCTATGACATGGTGGTTTTTTTTATTAGGTTGGAGTCATAATTCTCACCAAACACGTACCACCATTTAGAGCATGCTTGGTTTTCCGATGCCTGACCTCAAACATATATATGTTTACACAAATTCCGAGACAAATCTGAAAAACACCCCAAACACAGCGGAAATGTAAGGATTGGGATGCTTTGAGTTATTTCTGTCTGTAAACGCAAATGGCTACCCAAACACACACACACACACACACTTAACCTAACCGTTACAAGAAAGCAGCAACTGTGATTTGAGGGGGGAAAAGAAATGAAGAAAAACTCATTACTAATTCTTTCTTGCTAATAGGTAAGGCTGTATATTAATATTGAAACCTAATGAATCTTGTGGAGCTCATTACTCAAGCAGCCAAGAAAAAACAAACAAAAAAATAAAAAGAACTGCAATGGGCTAGCTATGATTTTCTTGTCCCCGGAAAGAAACTACTCGATCATGGACTTCTTTATTAACGGATATATAATGCTAAAGCAAAATTAAAGATACTTCATGCCTCCATGCTACTTTTCAGGAGTCTTTAAGCTGTGCATTTAATAACAAATATATATACCTCTCTCTCTCTCCCGTTGCATAAAGAAAAAAGAAGACTGCTAGCACAAGCTTCTGTACGGGGTTGAGAAAACCGTTGCCATCGAGTGTTCAGAATTAGGAGTTTTTAAATTCAAACTAATCCAAAATAAAAATTGAAAGTCAAACTAAATTTATTTATTTTAGATTTGTTGTGATTATTTTTTTAAATTGATAAAAATGTGATTTGTGTTTTTAAAACCAAACTAAATCATAATACTTGTATTATTTTAATGTTACATATTTTATGTGTATTTTACTTGAATCTTATAATGTTTCATAGTGTTATGTACATAAAATTTATATAATCTATATCATTTTATTTAGATGACTTTTTTATATATTTTTATTTTAAAATAGATGACAACTTGACAATTTTTGCTATAGAAGATTTAACATATTAATAAATTTCATAAATTGTATATTAACAATTTTTTTAATGTAATTTAATTTAAAAAATTAAAAAAAATGTAAAATTTAATTAAATAATATTTTTAGTAAATACTGCAAAAATCAAGTCGAATCAAATTACAAAATATTAATTTAATTTAATTCAAATTTTATTTTAAATGAAAATTGAATCACACCAAACTAGAAACACTTTTATCCAAAATATTCTTATTCCGAATAAAAATTCAAAATGCCACAAACATAGTATATATATATATATATATATATATATATATATATATATATATATATAGCTCCGGGCAGATTCCACGAAAATGGCTTAGCTAGCTCCTTTTTATGTGACATTAGTTTTATACAACTTTATGTACATAAGGCTCCTAATTAAGGTCCTACCCCGCTACAGCATTATGCATTCTGACTAACTGAAGCTTGTAATTGAATTAAAGAATAGGATATTGGATTGATATTGCTCAGCCTTTTTGTTCTAAATATATCACTTTACGTACACTCTTTATTTCGGTTTTGTTTGTAATCAATATTTCATACTGGTATAATCATTTCTCTTCAGTTATCTGTTTGCCTAGTAATAATGGTCTCCAACCAATTTTTTTTTTTAGAACCCAAGTCTCATGCGCCAATTCACTTTTACCAGTTCACTCATGATGGCAGCCCCATGCACATCCTCAAATTACAGTGCAAATGGATCACGATCAAAATGTTATGACTTAACTAAGTAAACAAGATCCCTGCACACGAGATGATTTAGTATTTAATTTGCGCTTGGTAACTTGCTATGTAACTGACGCTCCAGGGGACATGTGCACACAAAATGTGTAAGTAGCATACCAAAATCGTGACCGTAAGTACGAAAAAGCAATGTTTTCTAGCAAAGAAGGCCTTTTCGAATTAGAATGCCTAACATGAACATTTGAAAAAAGAAAAGAAAATTCATTTTACGTGTATAAACCAAAAACATTTTTAAGGGCTACAATATCTGTCTCTTTATAATGACATGAAAGTCTTCTAACATGAGAAAATATAAGTAAAATAAAAATTACTTCAAGGTGTGTACATGGTTTAGATTTTTTAAAAATCAAATTGGATCTAGAAATCAAACCATATTTTACCAAAAAAAACATAAAAGGTGGTTTAGAAATTTTGTGAACCAATTTGTGATCAAAACTAGTTTTGAAACTAAAACTAAATTTGAACTAAAACATATTTAAAGTTTTTGTCAACAAGATCGAACTCGTAACCTTTCTCATATTTCTTTCTCCCTTTTGACCATGTAACCAACCAACCTATATCTCATTATATAAAAATAGTAGCAGTGTTGGGACATATATCTAATTAAATTTTCTAGACCAAAAGAGGGACACGTGTGTAATTTTCGGTCAATCTTTAATTAAAATTGTCTTTTTGTAATTAGCTATATTAATGGATTACATTAAATGACAATAAGGCTTCACATTTTGAAATTTATATAATCTAGGTTTTTGCCTCCCATAAGAAGGCATGTAAGTTGTCCTTAGAAACATTGGAGTTTTTCACACAATGGGCAAACCTAGACGACCTGCTTTGTAGTTGTGCTGAAAGAGTAAAAAGAGCAAACTACAAGGAGTTCTCCTTGTCTACAAAACCGGTTTAAAAACCAATTTGAAATCCCAAACCTTGTTTTAAAAACAAAATTTTCTTCTAAAACCTGTTTTAAAACTGGTAAATGCATCCCTCAACATTCTGCAAACTATCAGGAGACCAAGCTCCACCTATAGTAGCCAAAGAAACATATTACAAGAAAGAAAACCACACTGGTCACGTCTTATAATCTGCAAGTTGTTAAACATGCAAAACATACCCAAACTTAATTGGGTATTACTGAGTTTTAGTAAACTTAATTCTAGAGAAAATAGTGACTTTATCAAAGGTAATTTATCCAACACCTTAAAAGCATTAGATCATAAATGCACCCAAGCTCAACTCTTCTCCAGAACTAGTTGTTACAATCATTCCCCAATATTCTCCCCTCAAACATGAACAATACAGCAATACAAAATAGACAAATAGAAAAGGAACACTAGCAATACAAAAAGATTATTCAATATGTAAAATCACAACAACGATTATCTATCCAATAACATAAATATTAAATAAGAACCATTTATATTTCTAAAGGATTTAAAGCAAACCACATATTGAATTCACATGTTGAAATAGACGAGCATTTAACGAAAACCTAAGCAATGACAGAGAAGATACCTCAAATCACAGATTACAGCAAATAAGAGATACTATGGCAAAGAAGTCTGTGAAGAGAACAAGCAAATACAAAGAAGGAATTTAATTTTCCAGGTACTGAAAGCATTCAAATATGTGTGTGACCACCAACTTCAATGGTTCAAATGAATCGGCCAAAATTATGTCAGTAACAACAAATATCATGTTTGGAAACCTGTTTGTACAGTGCAAACAGGGAATCGCACTTTCCAAAGGACTCAAACAGGAAGCAATTTTTTTTCATATTTTCCATTGAACGTGGGCTTGTGAGTTATCAACTGCAAACCAAACACACTATGACTCCTTAGACAAAAACATTTAGTGTAAACTATAATAGCTCCATCAACAACCCCAGGTTTAGAATTTAGACCATGGAGAGGAAGAGAGAAGTTTTCACCCTAAATGCAATATAAAAAGATGAGGAAAAATCAGCTAAAAGGGATATATGTAAACATTTCAATTGGGTCTAGTCACTAAAATCACACTAAAACACTATAGTTATCCTTCCCTACCAATTTAACCTGGAGAACCCAAATGAGTGGCCAACATGACCCTCTTACGAACCACAATTACAACCTACTCTCAATAGCTACATTGTTCAAATACACAACCATTAACCAGAAAATACTTATATAGAATGTTTACAAGACACAGAAATCAAGTCCTGTTCACGGGTTCAAGCGCCTCAACAGTGACCACACTATTTCCTCTGATTACCTGCAATAAGAGGGAAAATTTATCAATTTAAAATCCATGTCCATGCTCTATTAACTGCAATACCATGACCATTGATATTTAAATGAAAATGCAAAAGAGAACTCACCACCATCCCTATGTCATTTTTCTCATTGCCATTCACTTCCACAGTGTTGTCAACAACTAAATTCATAAACTGGTCAAATCCACGGAGAGTACCAACAACCATGCGATTTGCATTCAGCTTGACTGAAAAAAACACCAAGCATTTCAGTATAATTTTCTCACAAATAATGTAAGAAAACCATTGTCTAAGAAACAATACAAAAACTCGAGATATCTGATATTCATAATATAAACCCTAAAGTAAAAAAAATACCCGTCGAATCAACAACCAGGTAGAAACAAGCTTAACACCACTAAACTCTACGTGAAAGTAAATATACAAAGATAGTCAAAAATGGAGTTTAAGAATATTCATAGGCCCTAACAAAACAACACCCACACTCCAGCTCGAAAAAATTCATACGATTAAAAAAATTAAGAAACAAAAAAAAAAACACGGACACGTTCAGATACAGATTAAGAGAAGCAACAAATAGAGAATCAAACTTACTCTGAAGCTTCTTGTCCATGTACCTGCCGAATCCCCAAAACAAATAAAGACAATTACAGATCAATAAGCAGCAAGTGTAGCAGAATATGAAAAATTAAAATTAAAATTAAAATTAAATAAAAATTGAAGTGGAAAGTGAGAGAAACGCTTACTTCTTCAAATCCGGTGGTTGCCCTGACCTGCTCATGGTGACGAGAAGAGATCACAGAAGCGAACAAACGAACGAAGAAAAATTAGTTTCGAAGTAGCAAAACCTCAACCACGCTCACTCAAGACCCTAAGTTCGGAGGCTATGCTCTTTATAATTTAAAGCCAGGCCCAATATACGAAACTCGATTGCTCAAACGCCCATGGATCTGATGGCCTAAGTAAATAGCCAGAACCAAAATACGGGAAAGCCCAAATTAATATCTTATGCCCGTTTATTTAAACTTAAAAAAGTGATTTTAAAATTATCTACAAACGATGCTTTTTATTTATTTATATAAAATATAAATTTATTTTAAAGTTCCAATTGATTTATTCTTTTAAAATCAATCAAGTTAATTTTCAAAACAATCAAAAGTAATTTTTTTTATTCTTATTTTCGTAAAAATTAAAATAAATCAACCAAAAATTCAAAATATTTTTTTCAAATAAAAGTGGGTTTTATTATAAAAATAAGTAAATGAGTCCATAGTAGTATTATCAAAACCCTAATGGTCATTGAATAAATAAAACTATTGAATTAATGAATTAATGGTTGGACCGGTAAGTCATTACTCAAACTACAAACATTAGTATATATTAAAACAAACATATTTATAAATATAGAAATTTCCTAAAAAAACATATTTATGTAAATAAATAAAACTATCAGTATACATTTTTATATTTACAATGATGAAAATATTCTAGTTTGAGTTTTACTTTATTAGGCATGAACATGACTTGTATTGTCCAAATGGCAAAACTCACAAGCCAATCTAACTCACATTAGGTTCAAGTCGAGCTAGGCCCCAAAAAGAAAAAAAAATGCAATTGGCTATAAAACTTGATCCTAGTCCACTTATAATTTGGTCCACCCAGACTGAACCTGTGGTGGGTCAGATTGACCTACTTAACTCACCTAAAAAAATAACCTAGTTAAGTGACTTATCACATTACACAACACTTTACCGTCTATATTACACAATACACACACAACATAGACAACTCATAATAGAATATACCCACAACCATGACTCCATGAGACCACGACCAAATGTTAGAACCCTAACTATCTTCCAGTCTTCCCAACACTACCACGCACGAGCACAACTCATGCCGTTTCTTAGATCAGCCACCACCATGCAGTCTCCCTTTCAACCTTCATCACGACCACTACCACCACGCCATGGCCTCGTGAGCATTGTTGTTGTTGGTATTGACTATCACAAACTCATGACGACATGTTAGTGCGCCACCACCTGACCACCTTGCCCCGCCACATTGAACCCACACCTAGCACTTAGTCTTTTGGGCAACTTAAAAACTAAGGTAACACATTTTAGTCTTAATTGTATGTTGAAATTTCTCATTTAAAAAAATTATTTTTTTAATCTTAGGTGGGTTGGTGAGCCAACCTGTGGGGGACTGGATCAAACTTTTTTTTCCTTCTAGAATAAACCTTAAGCGAGCCTGGGTTGGGATGATGCATTTATAGGATGGGTTGAGGTGGGTTGAGCCCAACGAGCCATGTCAGTTCGTTTTGACAACTCTATTGACTTGTTACTTGTCAAATGCCTATTTGAAAGCCCTAAGTCTAACCTAGATGAAAACCTGACTTGACCTACAATCCTAATTAAATGGTTTATTTTATGATACTTTAACACCAAGATAGAAATGATAATATGTATGTTGGATCTTATGATATTTTTTTGTGTATTATAAACAATTAACAAAAATGGTATCCTTTTTATATAAAAGATCACATGGGATGGGAAAGTGATCAAGAGATTTCACCAAGAAGTTGGGGAATACATCCACTTTTATAGTAGAGCTTTGAGAAATTTTGGACAACTTAAATTTGGTTGTTCGCAACCACATTAGGGGTTTGGAATTGCAGGTAGATTCCAAAGTTTTGGTCAAGAGTATTTCCAAGGAGTTAAAAGGCAGTGCTACTGGTTTGAGACTTACTCACGAGATTGAGAAGTTGTTGTCTCTTGATTGGTAAGTTAAGATTATGCATCTTTATAAGGAGGTAAATGTGACTGGCGATGGCTGATGCTCTTGCTAATTTGTCATGTTTTAGTGATGAAAATTTTGCTACATCGGATCATGCTCCTTTGAGCCTTTATTATGTGTTCATGTTTGATACTAGAGGAGTTTATACTCCTCACATAGTCAAGTCAAGTTGTAATATCTCTTTGGCCTCAAACATATTAAAAAAAAGTTATAGAATAAATATAAACAAGTTAATATTTCTTATATGAATGATTCTAAATCCCTCTATTAAGTATTTATGGTAAGTTTTAAATATATTTATATTTTAAAGACATTAATATATATTTATTTTTCATTCAATATATACTATAAATAAAAGGTTTTAAAGAATTTAATTGAATTTTTTTAATAATAAGGGGATTATATTGAATTTTGGAAATAACTTAATAAGGGGATTATATTGAATTTTGGAAATAACTTAAAAGACTAAAATAATAATTAAGTCTATTATTAAAGATAACATAATATTTGAATGAGGATGAAGTATAAGTATATATCATGAGATGAAAGATTATGTAAAAAAAAATTCATAATCATATCATTTCAATTTATTAAATATGATAATTTTATTAACTTTTAAACGAATTATTTTAAAATAATTTAAATGATAATTTATAATTAAATAAGTGTTTAAAAGAATTCATACACAATAAACTCGTACATCATTGCTCATTCTGATTTATTGGAAGAAAGTCTCAGTTTTTACGGTCAACGAGTATAGTTCGCCGAAACATGTATAGTACTGAGAGTGCACTATCAATCATGGGCCACGAGACTACCGTCGATGTGATCAATACACATTCGTCACATTGCCTGAGTCAAATTATCACCACAGACAACAAATTGATTCCCGGCCTTCGTCACATTTGTGTTAAAGGCTTTCACATTTCACTTCCATAGTCAACCCATCTTTTCTTATCATTGACCTGATAAAGCCGTCTCTAACCCGTTGCAGTCTTCCATACAAGTCTTGTTGGTGTTTACTGTAAAAGTTTGGTTTGGTGAGTTGGTGGTAGATAATTTTGTATTAAAATATAATGTATGGTAAAAAAATAAATAAATATAAATGTGAGGATGTGATGATTCCATGAATATTTTTCATCGTGTTTATGAAAGCGCTATTAAAAATAGCTTCACATTAGCTCCATCAACTTCGTGGTGACTTCACGATGACAATGACATAATCATTTTTTTTTGTCATTATTGAATTGGAGTTATGAAGTTCCAGAATCATGTTTTTTTTAAAACATCCCTTGTACAGTTAAGCTAAAGGTTTAATTTATTATTGAAACATTATAATATGTTAAATCATTATGTTTGTTGAATGGTCACTTGGCTTTACTTAAATTGAAGATTAAACGTGAAGAGCGATCCTGGGTGTAGCTTGCACGTATAAAAATGTAAAATTCAAATTCCAGAGAGGTGGAGGCCACGGTCATTGATGTAGGTACACGAATCTAAAAACCAAATAATTATATGCCATTTGTAATTTTAAACATCAAAGAGGCGAAATGGACCAATAGTGTCAATGCGCCTGCAGTAGTATAATACTATTCTATCATTTTTAACGAACGAATGTCAGATGCTTAGTTAGAACATGTCAGCAATATCAATATTTTTAGCCATAATCAACCAATTGTTTGACTCCATTGCATTGGCTTGTATATTTTGGCCAATGGCCACCCAATGAATGTGAAATTGAAACCACCCCAACTATATTATGCTAATTTATTTAATTTGCTGCCGTACATTACGGATGTTTGCTTTGGGTACTTTCCGATTTTTTTTTTACTAATAGTATTATAAACTATCGCCATTTTTCTTCAACTACAATGATTAGGACAGGCTTAGCCATGAGCCACTTCAAGATAACTGAAAGTTGGAATATAAAAATCGAGATTACTTTTCCACATTCAAAATATTCAATTCAACTCTCCTCTATTCAAAAGTAAGAAACTACTCCTTACTTTCATTTTTATAATAAATCCCTCTCACATTCTAATTAGCCGGTTATCTTACTAAAATATAATCATATAAATCATTCGTTCACCTTGCACAATATAGCTAGTTCCTCTACGTAGCTTTCTTCCTATATTTCTATCCCTAACATCGTCTTCCTTAAACAATATGTTGGGAAAAAAGATGGTATCTTTCAAGAAACTGGCAAAAAAGGTGAAGGCTGTAGGTGGAATTGACCCTGACCCTGACCCTGTACATCACGAGTGTTTGCTGAAGGAATATGAAGAAGAATGTGCTACTAACACACCCCCAATTGGTTTTTTTGCAGTTTATGTCGGGGAAGAGCGTCAAAGGCACGTGGTTCCGACCCGTTACCTTTCTCACCTGTTATTCAAGATGCTGTTGGAGAAGGCTTCCAATGAGTTTGGATTTTCACAGAGGAATGGTCTTGTTATTCCATGCAGTGTTTCCACATTTCAAGAGGTGGTGAATGCTATTGAATGCAACAACGGCAAGTTTGACTTGGGAAAGTTTTTTGCAGAAATTTGTTTGAAACACAAGCTCTTTCATTTTTTTTGCTATAGTCTGATAACTATAGCATCTTTGGTTGGGGTTTTTTCTAGCTATAATGTATCACGCACATGTAGTGCACAACACTCCAGATAGGTAGGTTTTAACTTCAAATGAACTTGTTGTAGCAAACAGATTCAGTTAGAATAGATCTGACATATAAAATAGCCATTTTGTGAACTTTCAAGATTGGTTTATCTTTAGCCTTTGCCTTTAACTAGCTTTTCTGTTTTTATTTCTTAATCTGTTAAAACTTTCCTTAATTTTTATATAATCCACAATTTCATCTTCTTTAAAATGTATAAACACGCAAGTTTTTATTTTTATTTTTTATGACTAAATAGCAACAATTTAATTTGGTCAGAAGATTGAAATAGTTGAATAAATAAATGAAACTTTCCATCTGGTGGTCATCCAAGTGTTGAGGCTTGAGACAGAAACATTGGCTTATGTATTACGATATTGTTGAGACTTGAGATGCAATGGCAACATTTAAATATGATTTAATTTGTTCCTTCATTGAATATTGCGTTGTATTTATATATTGCTTTTATAAATCTAGGGAGATTCAACAGATCACGTAGAATCTACACCAAAAGTATAATTTTGAACAGACGAATATCATGCAGAATTGGTCAATAAAATTGATTGTAGTTCAATTTATTGATCTTAATAGCTTCTACTATCCACAAGGATTCTCTTCTCATGGTTGACAAGATTTATGCCTTTGCTCTCTTGGTCAATAAAGTTTTTATGCATTTCAATGAAATCAGCAATGACAGGTTCTAACTTCTAACTGATGATAATGTCCTATTGATTGTTTTCGTGTGTGACACAGAGTTCTCATTATAATGTACATCCCCCTCTCTACTCATAATAGGCTGACTTTTAGGAGTAGCATCTCCTTTGTAATGGAAACCAAGTGTGAAACTAGAATGATAAATTGATAAACATATTGTATCTTATTTATTTATTTAAATATGATACAGATTTCATGCTTATTAATTTCATATAACATTAATTTCAGATAACAGTTCTACATAGCCAAGGCCAGAGGATGACATACACAATAATTTGATGCAGATGTCATGCTTCCAACTTTCATTTAATAATTCTGCAAACAACCAGAGCCAGTGGTAGAGTTCCTGGTATATGCCCTGCCACTCACAGACCAGAATTGGAAGAGAGAGAGACATATTATGTGAGGGATGTTATGTTCACTCACTAAAATAAGGGACATTTTACAAACACCGACTGCATCAAGCGTCATGATTTCTTCAAAGTTAGTTTAATGATTTGTATTTAATTGCTCTACTCTACCAAATACTTTAACTGGTTTATTTATCCCAAATTCATCAAATCTTTCACATGAGGGCTTGATATTAAGTCATGTTGCAACTTTATTATTAATAAAATAAAATAAACGAGTTTGAAGGCAGGAAAAAAAATCCCAATCTCAAAACAGTTCAATGATAAGCGGTGTAAAACAATAGGACTGTAGAACATAAATACCCCCCAGGCCCCAACTGACGAGCAATTTTGCAATCACTTTGTTGAATAGAAAACAGTTGCCTATTGTCCCACAGACCGCACTTATCTCCAAGCGGTTGATCATTTTAATTAAAAATGAGAGTTGGGGAAGAAAAACAATATAGTCTTGTAGATGTTGTCGTATCATACTTCAACATAAATACTATGATCAGTTAGGCCACATGTCCCTACCCTAAGGCACATTTTGGGAAAATTAAATTTCTCCAATCAAAATAGAGTACCATATGAGTTTTTTTGGGGTACCATAGTAGATATTGTTTGGTAAATTACTAGCTAGGTCATCAACCTATGTATGGCACAGAAATGACAGCAGCAATTTCCATATAATACAATTACAGAATTATGAAAAAAATGGTGAAATATAGACAACTGATCAATTCTTGAACAATTTTATTATATATTGAGATGAAATTAAATTAATTTTTTTTATCGAATCTATGCTGTGTAAGCCCTGTGTGTATAATGTATATGTATACACATCTTTTAGTTTTAATATCTAGAAAAATGATTTTAATATTTAGTTCTTTCGTGACACATATAATGTTGGTATATTAATTATTTAGTTAGTTTTTTAATTTTTATTTATTTGAATATTTTTTTCCAAACTACCCATAAAATTTGATCAATAAATAAATAATATGTTATAACTATTTAGTAATCAAATTTACTATAACGAAGTTGATCGTTAAATAAACATGTTCTCATGCAGATGAAGATATATTACAGATGGACCTTGTGTTTCTTTTAGCACTGAGGTGGGCTAGAGTCCAGGCCCGAAGAGTTGGAGTGATTGTTAGGGTAGTCCAATAATCAAAGAAGGAAACGACAATATAACATATATTGAACGGCAGTGGCAAAACGGTAAGAATAAAAAAGAGTGGAAAACCGTTGGATCACTATCCCCAAAAACGCTGAACCGTAGATATATAGCGAAGGTGAAAAGCGAAGAGCGGATTTCAAAAATTCAAATCTCAAACGCTTCTCTCCCCGAACCCGCTCTCACACCCTTTTACATCGAGAGAGAGAAGAAGCCATTTTCATTTCTCAGAAACCACTTTCAGAATCGGATCTACGAACCAAACATGTCTTCGAAAGAGAAGGGCGTCAACGTTCAGGTCCTCCTCCGTTGCAGGTAATTCCATTTTCCTTCGTTAATTTCCGCGTTCTGGAACTCCATTTCCAACCCTTAAACGTCGTTAATTTTTTCGCAGGCCGTTCAGCGACGAAGAATTACGAAGTAACGCGCCGCAAGTCGTGACTTGCAATGAATACAATCGAGAAGTGGCCGTGTCTCAGAGCATCGCCGGCAAGCACATTGACAGGGTTTTCACCTTCGATAAGGTCCTTCTTAGTTCTCACTCTTCTCTCTGTTCAAATCGCGACTTTTACTCTTTCTCACATTCAATAATTTATAATTTGCAAGCTTGAGTTTACGGAAGTGGACGCGAATAGTGAGATGTTAAGTTAGTTTTAGGGGGATTTCAATTTCAAATCTGAAATGTGTGTTCGTTTTATCTTGTGAAGGTTTTTGGTCCTTCTGCACAGCAAAGGGATCTTTATGACCAAGCTGTTATTCCGATAGTTAATGAAGTTCTAGAGGGCTTTAATTGTACTATATTCGCGTATGGTCAAACTGGTACGGGAAAAACCTACACCATGGAAGGGGAATGCAAAAGGGCCAAGGTATGCTTTAGTGTCTGTGAATGATGAATGATGAATAATGAGTTATGTTAGTGACTTTGTTTGAGTATTGTACTACAGAGTGGTCCCAATGGAGAGTTGCCTACAGGAGCTGGAGTTATTCCTCGGGCTGTCAAGCAGATTTTTGACACACTTGAGAGCCAGAATGCTGAGTACAGTGTGAAGGTCACCTTTTTGGAATTGTATAATGAAGAAATCACTGATTTGCTTGCCCCGGAGGAGCTTTTAAAGGCTTCTTTGGAGGAGAAGCAGAAAAAGCAGCTGCCTCTCATGGAGGATGGTAAAGGTGGAGTTCTAGTGAGAGGCTTGGAGGAAGAGATTGTGACGAGTGCCAGTGAGATTTTTACTCTTCTGGAGAGAGGGTCTTCTAAACGACGAACTGCAGAAACTTTGTTGAACAAGCAGTCAAGGTATGTAACTGTTGTTTTGCTATTTCTTTAGTTGACAGGTAGTGGAATCAATTTTTGATCACTTACTAAGACTTGTTTTCTCTTTTCAGTCGATCACATTCGTTGTTTTCTATTACAATCCACATCAAAGAAGCAACCCCAGAGGGTGAAGAACTGATAAAGTGTGGTAAACTTAATTTGGTGGATCTGGCTGGGTCAGAAAATATATCTCGTTCTGGTGCTAGGGAGGTAATACATCATAAGCTAGCCATTTGTTCAGTGTTCTCTCTCTCTCTCTGTATGTATATGTGTGTGTGTGTGTGTATATATATATATATTATGGTGTTTTCGTATAAAATAATAATTTTGAACTAGTAAAGTTGAATTTTGTTTGTGTAATATTTGTTGTTAGGGTCGTGCCAGGGAAGCAGGGGAAATTAACAAAAGTTTGCTTACTTTAGGGCGAGTGATTAATGCACTAGTGGAGCACCTGGGTCACATCCCTTACAGGTTCTTAACTTTTGGGCTTTTGACACTGCTTCATTCTTTTGAGTCTTTGGAATTATCCTTTTCTTTGTGTGCTTACATGGATAAGTTGGTATTTAGGGATAGTAAATTGACGCGTTTACTGCGTGATTCACTTGGAGGAAGAACGAAGACATGCATCATAGCGACAGTGTCTCCTGCTGTTCATTGCTTAGAAGAAACTTTAAGCACCCTGGATTATGCACACAGGGCAAAGCACATAAAAAATAAGCCTGAGGTTTGTTATTTTGAGGATTGAGAAGTTTACGATACCATGCATCTTTAGCGATAATATCTTTCAAACATTTCATGTGAATATGTTACTTCTACAAGGATTTTATGAGATTTTGGACTAAATTTGTGTTTTACACTCATTAACTAAATATATGATAAAACCATTTATAATAAAATTCTTAAACAGAGGAACTGATTTGTGTGTTCTATTGGATCCATATTAGACAAGTATGCATTGTTTTTAACCTCTTTTTTATTTTCTGATACTTTTTAGGTTAACCAAAAAATGATGAAATCAACACTTATCAAAGATCTTTATGGTGAAATTGAACGCCTTAAGGCAGGTGAGTTGCATTGTAGATTTGTAGTTGCTGAATTCAGATTTCCTGCTAAAGTGTCTTATTCTTGATGAAAATCATTAAATTTGTGACTTTGACCAGAGGTTTATGCTACACGCGAGAAAAATGGAGTATATATTCCAAAGGAAAGATACTATCAGGAGGAGACCGAAAAAAAGGTTATTTTCCTCTCTTTCTTTGTTGTCTGTTTCTGGTCCAATATGGAAAATTCATCATGAGCAGTACTATTGGTCCATGTAACTTTCAGCTACTGAGATCATAGAGATCATTCTGGTTTAGTGTGCCTTGGACATTTCTAGTCGTCAAGCATGTTTTTAAATATTGGTCCTTGATTAATATAATTTTTTTTTATGTTTATTTTCATGATCATTTTGTCAAGGCCTTTCTTTGATGCATGGTTTTCTTCTGTTTAGGCTATGTCAGATCAAATTGAGCAGATGGGCGTCACAATAGAAACTCAACAGAAGGTTTGTTTTATTGAAAAAGCTATTTATGTATAGAATATAAGGCGTGCCTGCTTGTTGTTCCTGTTATGCCTGACTTGTTTTCTATGTTTCAACCAGCGACTTGAGGATTTGCAAAACAAATACGTTGACCAAATTCGGCAGTGTTCTGATTTGAGCAACAAACTTGATAGTACTGAGGTGAGTTATCAATTTTTTTGTTCAATATTATTATGGAATTTTATATGCTTTGTTATAAAGAAATGGTGATGAACCACACAGAAAAACTTGAACAAGACTAGCAAGTTGCTTGCCAACACAGAGGAAGAATTGAAGAAATGCCAGTATACCCTGAAAGAAAAAGACTTCATCATTTCTGAGCAGAGAAAAGCAGGTATGCTGTATACATTATCGCCTTTCTATCACTGTTTCTTGTGTAATGTTCCGTTGTGACAAAGTAATTATGTGCGGCAGAAAATGCTCTGGCTCATCAAGCATGTGTTTTACGAGCTGATTTGGAGAAAGCTCATCAGGATAATGCTTCATTATTTTTGAAAATTGGTAGGTCTTATTCTTTTCTCTGTTATGATCGACTAAGAATTGAGATGTGTTTATTGACTTATTTATCTGTCTGGTAATATAGGTAGAGAAGATAAATTAAACTCAGATAACAGAGATGTAGTGAACAATTTCCAAGCGGAGCTTGCTCAGCAGGTTGGTTCACTTTGCAATACTGTTGCAACATCGTTGTCTGAACAGAATGAACATCTAGAAGGTGTGAAGAAGCTCTGTTATTCTTTTTTGGACCTTCATGATAAGGTGTGTATGTCAAATATCCAATACCGTTGCTCTTATCAGCCACATTCTTTGTTGGTTTCATCAAATTTGTTGAATCCTTTCCCCCCATATTTTTACGTTTCTTGTAATAGTTTATTTCTAAATTCTCGCATTCCCCTTTTTGTTTTCTGTAGGCGGTTGTTGATTTGAAAAGGAAAGTGACATCTCTGAGGGCCTTGTATATATCTCATTTCGAGGCAGTGGAAAATGTTGTGCGCTTGCATAAGGCGGGCTCTGATGCTAACTTGGAGGAACTATCATCTGTTATATCGTCTAATGGTCATTCTATTGAAGAAGTATGTTTCAGCTGTTCTAACTAATTATTTCTACTTTTACTGTTATGTCTTTGGCATTTTTTTATTCTTCTAACCACTAAAATAAAATTTTTATTCTTGGTGAATCAGTTTCTTGCATCTGAGGCCACTGAAGCTGGTTCAATATTTGACGATCTTCAGAGTACCCTTTCAACTCAGCAGGGTGAACTGGCACTATTTGCAAGGGAACTACGCAATGTATGTGCTTCAAAGTTTTCCTTCTTTTAACCTGTTTATAGCTTTTAACAAATTTGTCACATCTTTTGCTTCTTGTTTCTCTGTTCTGTACAGCATCCTGTATATTTTTTTTTTCTTTTTTATGACTGATGTCTTTTTCTGACTCTGTTATGTTGTGTATTGTAAATCAAAGAGATTCAATCTCAGTCTTGAACAAATAAAAGATATCTCTGATCGCTCTCAAGAATTTGTGGATAAGCTTTTTGAAGAATCAAAAAAGCTTGAAGACTATGCATCACAGGCTGACCAAATGCAAATGCAGAGCATTGATGAGTTTAAGAAAGCATATGAGGTTATAACATAGTATTAACATGTATTGTTTGGAAGATGGTTATGATTGCTGACATCTGATGTGGACATGTTATTCTATTCTGTACAGGAGCAATCAAAATCTGATACAGAGAAACTTATTGCCAATATGACTAGTTTAGTTTCTGATCACATTCGGCGACAAATGGATCTGGTCAGTATGGGCCTTTTTTTTATAGTCGTATCTTTTTTTGGCCCTTGATGGGTGATGATTGGGGTGGATGGGCGGTTGAATAACTTCGTGTTTCTGTTCCTGTCAATTTAGTTTGTTGTCTTGGATTGATGATTGGCCTTGCAGGTAGATTCAAAGCTTGTTGATCTTAGAGAAAGTGGCATCAAGAACAAGTCCTTCTTGGATGGACATGTGTCATCAATGGGAGATATTGTGACCAATGCAAAAAGGAAATGGCAGGCCTTTTGCGTGCAAGCAGAAAAGGATGCAAAAGACACTGCTGATTATTCTGCTGCAAAGCATTGTCGTATGGAGGTACTCATGCAGCAGAGGTAGGTGTTTTTCCTCAAGTTTTCCTCATCCGGATCCACTCACTCACATACATTCTAACTTTCTTTTCCAATCCTTAGTGTTCATACTGCTCAATCGGCTTTCGAACATACAAAGAAGACACATGAGGCTGTAAATGAGATGGGGAGCAAACATCTTTCAGCATCAGAATCAATTGTCAGGTACGGCTATGATTATTGCCTGTGTTTTTCTTGGTCCATTTTACTGTTTTGATGCTTCATTAATAGGCTTCATGCGATTTGATATCAAATACTTTGGTACAGGAACGCTACTGATATCAATGTGCAACATGTCGTTGAGGTCGATTCTGCACGAGTTACAGCAGAGGAAGATGTGGCAAAGAACAGTGAGGATCTTCTTGGGCAGTTAGATGGTGAGTATTGTGTTGGATCATGGTCCTTCGATTTATAACAACATTCCGCAAAATTTACCTTTGCATCTGATGAGATTGTTTGATCATGATGATTACTTTCATTTTTTTTTTTTTTTTTTTTTGCGATTTAACAACTTTCATGCACGCAAATTTCATGATTTAACAAATGTTTAAGAGGCATGAATAACCAAATATCTCACTTTTTGTGTCAAAATGTCTTGTTATATAATGCATTCATCCTTTTTTTCTTGGGGTGCATTTTTTGCAGTCACGTCTGCACAAGAGAGGGAGTCCATATCTGGCGTATTAAATGTGGTGAGAACTCATGCAAATACACTTGAGACGCTACGAGAGGATCACGCTGGCCAAGCTACTTTAATTGAACTCACAGCAAGCAAAACTTTCCAACAGCAGTACAGGGTAGGTTGAGTCGGTTTCTATTTCGTTCTCGGAAAATCAAATAGAAACATGATTTAATAGACATTTTAACATTAATAAACATGTGTTGTTGCTTCCTCTCTTGTCTTGCAGGACTATGAGGCTAGCGGCACAACACCTATAAGATGTGAGCCTGATGTTCCGACAAAGGGGACAATAGAGTCGCTTCGGTCGTTGCCAATGGAAGCCCTTCTTGAGGAATTCCGGGAAAATAATCCATATGAATCTAATGATGTAAAGGAGTTGAAACCATCGCTTATTCCACGATCGCCTCTTACTCAGCTGAACTAATGGAGGTGGTTGGGTCCTCTGTTCTTGAGTCAAATTTGTATTTCTATTATAACATCACATTGCCTTTGTTATCCATTAAATTATTGGAAGAATGCATCATCATCCGCAGATAGATAATATTTAGAGCAAAGTACTCATGTAAATCCCACCTTGGGATGAAGTATAAGATAAATAATGTTTAATTTTAAGTAAGGCTCTCGCTTGTGGTTATTCTTGTCATTTTTTGGCTGTTTGCCATCTACTTCTAGTTGTGTCTCTTGTAAGACCTTGGGCATACTCGCTTTTGTGTGTGTAGTCTCTGAAACTTCAAAAACATTTCCTATCTGCCTAAAATTTGAAGTATTTTTTAAATTTTGTTTCTGTAATCAAACGGTTCAATGATTTATTTATTCTACTGGTGGGACAAGAACTAGTTACTCTTTAGGTTCGGAAGATGTGAAACCATTTAGCTGATAGTGATGGTAAATATTAGTTATAAGTTCTTGAAGAACTTAAATAATTCTCCCAAAAAAACATTTGTCTTTTAATAAATTTTTCTATAAGCAATTATAGAAAGAAAAAAAGATGAAATAATTTTTTTTATAAATTAACTTTTTTGAGATGCTAATTTGAATTTTTATAAATTAGATTATTCATCAAGTTAATTTTAATTTTAGATTTTTTTCCTGATAAATATTTATGATTTTTTTTTCAAACATCTATAATTTTGTTAGTAATGTCATATTTTAGTCTAAATACATTAGAGCAACATGATGTAATAGTGCTTGTGTAATAGAATGATGTTTTTGGATAAGTTTACTTTGCTCTTGAAAAAAAAATTGACGAAAATGATTGAAATAGTGTTTAAAATCACTCAAATTGTCTAATTCAAGATGAAAAATGTTAAATCATAATTTTTAATATATTTTTTAATTGCATTTTTATGATTATTTAAAGTTTATTAAAAATTGTAAAGTTGTGTAGGTTTTAAATTTTATTTTTGCTTATAATTTCATAGATTTTTTTTTTACAATTTTCAGTTAATAATAGTGTGCTTGAGTGTATTGTTAACCTTGTAAGACCAGTTAATTTCTTTATAAACTACTAGCTAATCGATTGATGCCTTTAGAAAAAAAGTTTTTTGAAAAAAATGTGAGAAATTTTATTTTATGAAAAAAAGTCAAAAGTTTTTTGAAATTTGTTATTGTACCGTACATCTTTCTTTTTTTAAAAAGAAAACCTCTAAATGTGTACGGGTTGGTAAAATTATTATAGTAAAAACAGTAGTATTATTTTTGTGAAAATTAATGTTGAATTTGACGGGAAAACAAGTAAAAAAAGTATAGAAATAAATTAAAACAATTAAAATCAAATAGAAGGAAAAATCAATTATTTAAGATTTTCCATTTCCAAATGAACAAAAATGATAATAAATATATGAAAGTCACAATAAGCACTTTATAATTTTAATAATTAGTGGACATAAACATCTATCCCAAAAGTTACCTACACGTCATTAATTTTATAAGTATCAAGAAAGTAGTCTTATGAGAGCATGGTGTGGGTCCTTGAACACAACTTTTACATACTCGTATGATACAGAACACGAGTTGCACCACCGTCGTTAAATGACACAAGTGACAAATTTTTTTTTTTTTTTAATCATGTGAGTTGAAAGAATAAAATATCTATTGAAATAAGTTAGTCTTAAATCAAATTAGATTAACCAAGTTGAAGATTATTTTCTAAAAATAAAGAGTCTTGGAAGAAAAGCACAAACTATAGTTATATTTAAATAAACAAGAGAAAGAGAAAAAAGATTATATATCGAAAGTGTAATTTTCTTTTACATAATCATCCAATTATAAACTCTATTATATATGAAAAATTTATTAATTTTAAAAATAATTATATTTAAATAATAATTTATAATTAAATATCAATATAAAATTATTTTACACTGTAGGTTTATATTAAACTCTTAATTAATTCTATTTTCTAAAAATAAAAAATTAATAACATAAGAAATATATTAAAAGATAAAAAGAGTTTTATCGTCTATTTTTTTCCACAATATTTAAGGAAAAGAATAACACCTCAGTCTAAGACATAATAGAAAACCTTTAGACTCAATAAATAGTTACAAGAAACTTAGATTTACCTTAGTTGCAAAGAAAAGTAGAGGCTAGACCATATCTTGCTTAATTCAACCAATCCTTGGACCTTTCATTATCTTGTTTAATTGTTCACAAAACATTTCTCAATTTTTTTTTCTGATATTCTCAAATTTGAATGGGGTGTCCTGAAAAGATTTTATGATACAATACATTATGATGTTACTTTGTAAAATTAATATTTTATATGTTCCTTATTATAAAGTACTAAAACGATATGTTATTAAACAGTTATATGTTTTTTAAGTTGACAATGCTAAATATAAAATTCTGAAACTATTATCAGTATCGTTAAACTTGAAAAGGTCATATCCTCTGTGGATTCTTGCCTTTGAATGTGTCCAGTTCTAAAAGGAATTAGGGTACGAGGTGTCCAGTGGGGACATTGTCACATAGCATTTTCACTTTCATCCCATGTTGATGTTGAACCCAGTAACGGTTTTGAACTTGCCATGTGTTGCAACTTTTTATCAATGCGATGGAGTGTAATATATACAGTAATCTATAAATATGCTAGTGCACAACTATGGCAGTCTAATAATACTTTATGCCTTTTCTTTATCTTTCCATTTTTTTACATTTAAGTGAGATATTATTGAATAATACAATTACAAAGGGCAATGCTTAAGCTCCTTTCATGATTTCTTTAACTAAAGTGTTGCAATAGCATAAAAAGGTGGTGCCAAGAAGATGTTTACCTTCTAGCAATTGCATAAAACAATATCCCAAATATAGTGTATGAATCGAAAATTTTAAAAGTAATAATATTATGTTGCATATGATTTTAAATTAGTGACAAAATAATAACTATGTTATATATATGATAAACATGTCAAATTATTTAGACTTATATATGTTTTTTTATTTATGAAATATAGTTGTATTTTACTTTTGATTCTTAAAAAAATCTTGAGTTTTGATCCTTAATATATATATATATATATATATTTATTTATTTTAGTTCCTATAATATTTTGTATATTTTAAATTAGTCCCTTAAAAAATATTCAGGTTATGTGGGATAAGACATTTTAGTGAGTTATTAATTTTTTTTTTTACTATCTGAAAATTTTGTTTGACTGTTTGGTGGTAAAAACACTTAGTAGCTTGTTACATTTTTTAAGACATTACTTAAAGTAACATTAAAAAAAAAAGAATATAGAAACTAACATTTTAAAAAATCATGATTTTATTGTTTTTATATTATTTTACATTTTTCAACTCCTTCAAAAGTTATTTTATGGAACATTTATACTTTAATAAACTCATTTTTAAGTTTTTATATGCCAACTTTCAACTTCCAATTAACTTTTCAGCTAATTTTTTTAAAAATAACCTTAATACAGACTTAAAAAATATATTTGAGAAAAAAAACTGTAAATCAATAAATGATGATAATAAATAAGTTATAATTTCGTAAATTTTGTCATGTTATAAGATTATATTCCATAAGAAATTTCAGCTAGTTTTTAATTTTATTTATTAATTGAAAAACTAATTTAACTGTTTGAAAAATAATTATTTTAGTAATTTCTAGTATTTTTTGAAATATTACTTGAAATTACATTTTTTAAAACGTTATCTTATAATATTTTATATTTTCTTTTCTTTTTATCTTTAATATGTTTATCAAACTTTTTGATTTTTTTAAATAAATTATAATTTTATTATAATTCTATCATTTTACATTTTTTAATTAATTTTTTAACTTCTAACTACTAATTTTGAGTTCAGCTAGTTTTACCAAATAACCTAAATTTGGTACATAAAATTGGCCCCTATACACATCCAGACCGGCCTTTTTGGAATTTCATCACGTGATATAAAATTCGTCTCGTTTTTTTTTTTTTTATCATGTAAATTGGTCTCATTTGTTTTTATTGCTCATAGTTAGAAATTTGAAATGAAAATAAACAAGGAACTAATCCTAAAAATTGGTGGTGCTACTTAACACATGGAGAATTTTTCGTTTGCATAAACAGTTATTAGTTTTTTTATTTTTGCATACTTAAGCAAATTAGAGGGATCTGAATATGCATATAATAAGTGTCTTAAAATAATAAGGTGCCTCCGTGAATTGGACTCGATTCTGCTGGCAGGCAATTGGTATAATGGTTATTAATTGAAGAATTAGGCTCTTCTATTAAAATGATGCAATTTTTTTTCATAAATTATCAAAATGGATAGATTTTAAAAAATTATAAAAATAGATAAATTATGCTTTTAAAGACGATTTTATTTTTCTAGATTCTTATTTATTTATTTAATTAAAAAACTGTGATGATTAAAAAATCACTATAAATACATTTTTTTAACTGCCACAAACGTTTCTATTGTAGTGAAATAATTTGCGACGGTTTCGAAAGTGGGGCGATTTTCTAACCGCTACAGTTAAAAAAAAACTAGAAATATATAATAAAAATCCTAAAATAATTATGAATATTTTTTAAAAAATTATACAATAATTATTTTTAAAAATTATAAATCTAAACTATACTTTATATATTCAAATATATTTATAAATCTTGTAATTAACTGTATTATTTCAGCATTTTAAATATTTAAAAATTAATTGAAAATATATTTTATTCATTAGTTTAATCTCTTTTCAATAAGTTACTGTAATTATATGCATAATATTTAATAAAGTAATTGCCGTTTTATATTAAATCTAAATCTATATAAAATCTAATGTTTGAATTTATTGATTTAGTTAAAATGTAGATTCACTTTAATTATTATAGTTATGTATTTTTGTTAATTAAAAATAAAATAATAAAAAACCCAAGTACAAGAAAAGAATAAATGCAGTGTTGCCATATAATAATTGTGTATATAGCAAAACCATCTTTTATATTGATTGATATGTATATTTAGTTTTTTTTAACCATCAGTCCATTTTCAGTTAAAAATTAAAGAAAATAATTCAATCACAATCGATCATATATATGTTAAATTTATAATAAAAAAATCGATAATAATTTTATAAATTATTATAATAATTAAAGTAATCATTATAAAATTAAAATATAACTTATATATATTTGAAAATATTTAGTTATTATAAAATGATATAGTTAAAATATTTTTAATTATATAAAAAATAATTTTGTTATATAATCCACGTGTTAAAATAGTATTTATAAGTGCGTTTTATAATCAGAAGGGAAATCCACTCGGTTTAAAATATCTAAATCCCATTAACATATACTCAACTCCCACATTAGTATTAGGTCTCCTATCTTTCCGGGAGAATCGTCTAAAACAATGGTAAAAAACAATTACTGCTTTTGTTTTGGATTTATATATTTATATCTAATTCCTATTTTAATCCTATCTGCGACAGATACCTTACCCCCTTTGAATTGAATTTCACTCTATAAATAATGGAACCATCTACTTATTTTCATCTTATTTTGTGATGGTTCTCCCAAAGTGTCGCTATATCTCTGTAGTATTTTTCGCCTTTGTTGTGTTACTGATCAACAATGGCGTTGAAGCTTTTCATAAAGTATATCCTCATCTTCAATCTGTTTCTACGATATCCGTGAGCGGACAACACAGAACTGGGTACCATTTTCAACCTCCTAAGAACTGGATTAACGGTTCGTATGATACTCTTTTTAACCTTGATATATATTTGAGTGCAATTTATTTTATTTTGTTTAATGTTATTCTTTTATCCTTGAGTAATATCTTGAATGATTTTGGTACACTACACCCCTTTGAATCTTACATAATTATTTCTGATGCATTAAGTGCTCGTTCATAGGTGTAAAGGATTTGATTGGTGATGTAGAATGCTTGAAATTGATATACATACTTCTGGCTAAACTTATGCATTTTTGCATGGCTTTCTAGTAGTTAAAAAAAATGATGCATGAAAGTTTTCTATTGGACATCAAGTAGGGCTATTACATATAGACTACTTTTGGTTAGTGCTGCGAGGATTTGGACGAAATTTTTGTACGGTCCGGAATAATTATGTTTTTTTTAAGAGAAAAAATTATAACCATATAGTAATCTCAATCTATATGATAATTTATTTATTTTTAGTTTTCTATCTTATTCCCTTTGTTAAATAGTGGTGAATCAGACTTCTTTATATAACAAATCATAATTTTTATTTCCTGTTATGTAGTATTTTTTATTTGTCTCTGTAATTTTTTTTCTTCTGATTTTAGTTATTTTAAACTGTATTTGTTTTATTTTTTATTTTTAAAACACTTTAAATAATACTTAAAGTACCAAAAAATTATTTTAAACAATGAAAATAATTTTATTTAAAATACTTTAAAAAACAAAGTAAACGTATTTTTAAGAACTCAAACGGATTTTTTTCAAGAACAAAAATAAAAATATACTAAATGAATCAAAAATATATTTAAGTTTAATCATAATGATATTGAAATTTTGTCACCTAATATTTCATTTTTTATAAAACATTTGATCTAATAAAAATAAAAATAAAATTTAAATTTGTACTTTTTTGCATTTTACATTGCTATCTTTTTTATATAACACATTGTCATATATATGTACTATCGCACTCAAGGAGTGCACAAATCATCGTTTTCTATCTTTTATATTTTTTCACTACAATATAAAATCAATTCAATAATTATGAATTTCTTAGACTTATTTAAATATAATTTTAAAAATTATTATTATAAAAATTATCTAAATGGCTTGAAGCAAACTAGTGCTCATTGTACATTGATTCTTGCTACTTTTTATAAACCACGTATTCTATGGTAATGGCTTCAAATTGTTCTCCTCTGTTAGCTCGCACCTTCAATTTTCCTTATCCCAGGCCTCAACATCGCCAATGTTGTTGGCAACAATGGATCGCTAAGACGTGGAGAGATGCATGCCAAATTATAAGCTTATATTGGTTATTATGAATTGTTATCTCAGAATACTAACTTTCTAATCCTTTCATGGTTAACGGACACATGAATCACATGCAGATCCGAATGGTAAGTAGAAACGTCATTTTTGAATTAACGTCCATACATTTATATATTATCTTATATTCGTAATTGCCAAAAATGCAGGACCCATGTACTACAATGGAATCTACCACCTATTCTACCAATACAACCCCAAAGGCTCAGTGTGGGGTAACATTGTGTGGGCTCACTCAGTATCAAAGGATCTCATCAATTGGAGGTCCCTTGAACATGCACTTTACCCATCCAAACCATTTGACAAGTTTGGGTGTTGGTCTGGGTCAGCCACCATAGTCCCAGGTAAAGGACCCGTGATCCTCTACACCGGAGTTGTTGACGACAAAGAAACTCAGGTTCAATGCTACGCTATACCTGAAGACCTAAACGACCCACTCCTCCGAAAATGGGTTAAACCTGACAAATTCAACCCAGTATTGGTTGCTAACAACGGTGTGAACGGTAGTGCGTTTCGCGACCCAACGACGGCATGGTTGAGCAAGGACGGTCACTGGAAGATATTGGTGGGTAGTAGAAAGAAGCATACAGGTATAGCTTATTTGTATAGAAGCAAGGACTTTATGACTTGGGTGCGAGCCAAACATCCGATCCATTCCAAGGATGCAACGGGTATGTGGGAGTGTCCTGATTTTTATCCAGTTTTGCTTAGAGGCTATGCAGGGTTGGAGACGTCCGAGGAGGGGAATCATGTGAAGCACGTGTTTAAGAATAGTCTTGACATTACAAGGTTCGACTACTATACCGTAGGAACATATTTTAAAGATAAGGATAGATATGTCCCGGATAACACCTCAGAGGATGGTTGGGGTGGACTTAGGTATGATTATGGTAATTTTTATGCTTCCAAGTCCTTTTTTGACCCCAGTAAAAATCGAAGGATCTTGTGGGGTTGGGCAAACGAGTCTGATACCAAGGAAGATGATGTTCGCAAAGGATGGGCGGGAATTCAGGTACTTAATTTATATTTGCATTGCCTTCAAAAAATATTTCTTTGTAATTTGGTCTCTTAGGTATGTCGCACAATTTATTGTATCACCAAACTAAGTTAGCACACTAAACTGAAATAAGGATCAACTTCATCCAAATAGACCAAAGTGATATTAAACTGAAATAAAAAATAAAATAATAAAAGATGAAAGACTCTGAAAGTATTTTAGCCTCAAACTAACTTAGCTTGCAACTGATATAGTTATCTTTAAGAAATTAATTTTCATGCATTTTTTAGTCTAAAAATGAATTTCAAATTTAATTCATAATTGCTTTTACAACCTTTTAAAATTTATAATTTCTTCTGCTACTTAATATACAGAGCAATTTATGTTTGCATAGGAGGTTTTTTTTATGATGTGCTATAGCTATTTTTTTATACTTGTGCAAATTAAAGGAATGGAATTTAAATATTCATGTACGTTTGTTTGTTAAAATATTTTAGGCGATTCCGCGAACTGTGTGGCTCGATTCTACTGGGAGACAATTGGTGCAATGGCCTGTTGAAGAATTAAATAATCTCAGAGGGAACGAAGTTAATATGAATAGTCAAAAGCTTGAAAAGGGAGATTACGTTGAAGTAAAAGGAATCACTGCTGCCCAGGTTAGATTCTTAATAAAGCACTAATATGTGTGTGTGTTTTTTATGCTCAGGAGGGTTAACGCTCATGTGTGTGTTTTCATACATACATATAAAGATATAAAACAAATGATATATATAACAAACTTTTTTTCTGCAGGCAGATGTGGAAGTTACATTCTCATTTGCAAGCTTGGACAAGGCAGAGACTTATGATCCTAAGTGGGTAAACGCACAGGACCTGTGTGCCCAAAAGGGTTCAAAACTTCAAGGTGGAGTTGGACCATTTGGGCTTCTCACATTAGCTTCTCAAAATTTTGAGGAGTTCACTCCAGTGTTTTTTAGAGTTTTCAAAGGTCCAGATAAGCATGTGGTTCTCTTATGCTCAGATGCAAGAAGGTTAGTCTATAATTCAAATTGGGATGAGGACTTCTAATTTCTTTCTATTTTTTCATCTTTGATCTTTCTTTTTTTTGGCAATTCTGAACAGTTCCTCTTTGAAGAGTAATATGTACAAGCCATCATTTGGTGGCTTTGTAGATGTGGATTTGGCCACTAATAGGAAACTCTCTCTTAGGAGTTTGGTACGTGCAAATGCAACCATTGCTCCATTTCGTGCTTACATATAACATATTTATGAACTCCAAGACACTAAATTGTTCTTTGTTTTTCATCTGAATGATAGATTGATCACTCAGTAGTGGAGAGTTTTGGTGAAGGAGGAAAGACAAACATTTTGTCTCGGGTTTATCCACAACTAGCAGTAACAAATCAAGCTCAGTTGTTTGTGTTCAACAATGGAACTGAACCCATCTCTGTGGAAAACCTCAAAGCATGGAGCATGAAGCCTGCTGATATAAAATAATCAGCCATAAATCAATTAGTAGGCAGAAAGTATTATGGCTTATAATACTATTTGCAGATAGAAAAAATTAGAAACACAATCTTTTCATTTTTTTAACAAGCTCTTTATTACTGAATTAGTATTAATCCTTCAAAATAAATATGGGTGGGATTATGTTAAAAAATGTGATAGAAGATAATATGTTAGACTTTTATTTTAGAGAAAAAAAGTTATAAACCGAAAGTATAAAAAATTAATACAGGTATTAAACTCTTTAATTTATTTCAATAGATTAAGAGTTTCAAATCATGCTACCACTTTATAATTGTGGATTAATTTTTTCTATTTCTCTTATTATTCACACATCTAAAAAAATATTCCACAAAATCAAAATGACTTTTTCTTATCCCAAATGTGTTGAAAAGACACGTTTATGGTATTTTTAACAATTTTCTAACTTTTTAGATTCAAAGTATGGTATGTTATAAAAAATAGGATAAATGTTTATTTTGATCCTTTGTCTTATTTTACTTAAAATGGTTATTTAGCATTTTTTTAAAAATTATTTTAATTTTTCTTATTTAAAATGTTCAAAATGATCATTTAATTATTTAAATATAATCAACTTTGCCTTTCAAATAATACTTCGTTAAATATTTATTCTATTTTTAAAATATTTGAATAATCATTTTTAACCTTTTAAATATGGGATACCATAATTAATCCTTTAAAAGATAAATGATCATTTTAAAACTTTTAAATAAAATAAAAGATCAAAATAATTTTTTGAAAGATGAAGAACCAAATTGAAGAAAGAAAAGGATAAAGAAACAAAATGATTATTTAGCCCAAAAATTATCCAATAAAAGAAAGATTGGAAGAGGAGTATTTGTGTGATATAATTAATAAAAAAAAGGAGAGAAAAATATTAATTTAGAAATTGTCATACAAGTTTATTATATAAATTAATGATCTATAAATTTCCATTTTGTCTCAAAATTATTATTATGATCCAACCAAACTGCATTTTTTAATTATAACTAATCTCGTGAGCTGCTTTTGAATTAATTTTTTTAATAATTTAAGAATAAATATTTAAGAACCTATTTGATAATTTATTTTGATTCTCCATTAACTAATAAATTTTGGATTATCGCCATGATTAAAGTGAATAATAATATAAAGTTTAGACATGCTGTGGTACTTTATTATCAACTGTGTTTGGATTTAAATTGATCTAAATTAAAAATAGAAAATCACTTAAAAAATCAAAAAAGCAAACTAAATTAACTATCTTTCAATTTGTTTGGATGAAATTTTTTTTAAATCAATCAAAATTTAATTTAAATTTTTTAATGATTTAATTTAAAAGACAAAAAAATATAAATATTATTAAAATAATATTTTAATAAAAGTCACAAAATTCAAACCAAATCACATAATATTTCAAATTTGATTCAGATGATTTTTCTAATAAAAAATTAAACCAAACTAAACCAAAAACAACCACCGTCACCACTAATCCAGAAATGAAATGGTTTCAATTGAATTATTAGATTTTTATTTGATATACAATACTCATGTCAATAAAATGGAAAAGAAATAATAATAATTCAAGGGATTGTGCACCTTTTAATTAATAATAATAATAATAATAATAATTCTGAGTCAAGTGTTTTTTATGATGTCGGCGTTGGACAACATGGTTGGCATTAACCTATACAATGATTTTTGGTATTCTTCAAACAACCATTGCATGTTTATAGTATCCAAAAGAAACCATCACTATGTTTCAACTTTTTCATATTCTAATTTTAAATTCATAAAAATACTGATGGAAAATTAACGTAAGAATAAAATTTGTTAAAAAAGTTTTGAAGGACTAAAAATTGAGATTTGAAAAAATTGAGAAACTATAACACGTAATTAACCCAATTTGGGACGGCAAGTGAGGGGTAAAAGATCATGTTAAATGTATATCATGCTGCAATTTATAGAAGAATAAAAAAAAGATCAAAATCCAATCAATGTCACACAACAAGTGTCACCAGGATTCACTTCCAACAAGTGACTATTCATCCTACTGGCTGCGTAATCTGGCCGTTTTGTTTGTCACAACAACATCAAGCAACGCGGCTCTCTCAACTATATCTTTTCTCTTTCTTGCGGATATATTGTGGGCAATCTCAGCACAGTAAGTCCTAAAATAAAGACAAATAAAGTGGTCAGAAAACGTTTGATGCAAAACAATTAGAATTGAAAACCCAACTGAGACGAAATGGTTCACCTGTTGTGCATCATGAGCAGTTCCAAGTCCTTCACGTTGTGAACAACAAATTTCTTGAAACCATTAGGGAGATAGTGGCGGGTTTTCTTGTCTGAACCATAACCAATGTTTGGCATCAAAGTGCATCTCTTGAACTTTCTCCTAACACGAGAATCTATGCCCTTTGGCCTGCACCAGTTTGTCTGTTAAAATAGTATAATAAAAAAATGAGGTCAGAAAATAAGAACTGTTGTTTATACACACTAGGTTAATAATCTTATTTAGGATAATAATTTGATATGCAATCTTAGCTGAAAGATGGTGATATTTAGGATAATAATCATACGACAATCGGCAATTTCCCTTATTATTAGCACATCTAAAACAATATCCCACAAAATCAAAATAACTTTTTCGTTGTCCCAAATGTGTTAAAAGACACATTTCTGGTATTTTTAACTACTTTACAACTTTTCATATTCAAATTATGGTATGTTATAAAAAATAACGTAAATATGTATTTTGGTCCTTTGCCTTACTTTGCTTAAAATTGTCATTTATCATTTTTTTTAAAAATAATTTTTTATCTTATTTAAAAAGTTCAAAATAATCCTTTAATTATTTAAATATAATCGACTTTGCCTTTCAAATAACATTTCGGTAAAGGATTATTCTATTTTTAAAATATTTTAAGGACCATTTTCAACCTTTTAAATATGGGATACCATAGTTAATCCTTTAAAAGATAAATGATCATTTTAAAACTTTTAAATAAAATAAAAGACCAAAATAATATTTTTAAAGATGAAGAACCAAATTATAAAAACAAAAGATAAAGAACCAAAATGATTATTTAGCCCAAAAATTATCCAACAAAAGAAAAATAGGAAGAGGAGTATTTGTGTGATATAATTGATAAAAAAAAGAGAAAAATATTAATTTAGAATTTATCATACAAGTTTATTATATAAATTAATGATCTATAATTTTACATTTTGTCTCAAAATTATTATTATGATCCAACCAAATTGCACTTGTTAGTTATAAGTAATCCCGTGAATTACTTCTGATTTTTTTAAAATAATTTAAGAAGAAATATTTAAGAACCTATTTGTTGATTTATTGGTAATTCATTTTGATTCTCCATTAAGAACCTAGCTATTTGGTGAATAATAGTTTGAAGTTTAGACGCCTTGTGATACTTTTTATCACTTAAAGGTATTCAAATTTAAATTGATCTAAAATAAAAATAAAAAGTCACTATAAAAAATCAAAAACCAAATTAAATTATTATTTTTTGAATTTGTTTAGATGATTTTTTTTCAAATCGATCGGTTTGATTCGATAACAGTTATATATTTTATGTTTATACAACTTAAGTTTCATAATATTTTGTGATGTTATCTATGTGAAACTTATACAATATATATGTTACTTTCTTTTTTTATAAAATCTTTTTAAAATCAATGTAGTAGATTATTATTAAATTTTTTAATGTGATTTAAATTTAAAAGATGAAAAAATATAAATATTATTAAAATAATATTTTAATTAAAATCACAAAAGTCAAGCAAAATCACAAAATATTTCAAATTTGATTCAAGATGATTTTTTTATAAAAAATCAAACCAAACTAAACCGAAAACCAGCTCTTACCACTAATCCATATATTAAATTATTTCAATAAAATTAGTAGATTTTTATTTGATATACAATACTCATGCCAATAAAATGAAAAAGAAATAATAATAATTCACATAATTGTGCACTTTTTAATTATTAATAATAATAATAATTTTGAGTAAGATTTTTTACATGATGTCAACATTCGACAACATGATTGGCATTAACCTATACAATGATTTATGGTATTCTTCAAACCAATGTTATAAAATTCGATCCGATCATTAACCTAGTTGAAGTAGTGAGTTAATGGGCCAACCAGTGGACTAGTAATTGACCTGATTTATATTAAAAATTTCAAAATTATATTATATATAAGTATATAACTAACATTATTTCATTAAAAAAGATTCATCTATAGTTCCACACTCAAAAATCCAATATAACAATTAAAATATTAAATTTGATAACATAAGTAAAATGCACTAATAATAAAAGAGTGTAAATAGCAACCATCTAAATTAAAACACAAGTTCATTTTTTAATAAACAAAATGAGCCCAATCCATTTTTTCAATAAAATAAAAGTGCGATAAACTCTCTACACTCCCATTATTGTTTTCTGCACTTCTCATTATATAATGAAAAATTCATTAAGAAATGTAAGTAGCCCATTTAAGAATGTAAAATGGTAACTGTGAGAAGAAATGAAAGGAAGAAGCAACATAGTGGATTGGCCATATTTGGCCAAAATAAGCAAAAACCCTAATCCCCAATAGATCATTTTCTCGAACCCTCCTAATGCGTCTCATTGCCCAGCCCCTTTGCCCAGCTCATTATGTTTAGATTTCAGTTGGACAAAGCTTATGGTGCAGACCGTGGTGGGGCTGGTGGTCGTGAAAGAAAGTAAGAGCAAGGCTGGTGGTTGTGAAAGAAAGTGAGAGCAAGAACAACTCATGAAGGAGAGCGTGAGAAAGAGAAGTCACATGTTAAATTAGGGATCAGACAAAATGACATCATTTTGGTTTTTTTTTTTTAACGCCAAAAACCCAATCCAATTTTCAAAAATGGGTCGGGTCGCTGGGTTAGCACAAAACTGTCCAAGTTTTGTCATGCCAAACTGGGCCAAATGCATGGCTGGTCCAATAACCAAACTGGCCCCGGGGATGCCACCGAATTTCACAACACTGTTTCAAACAACTTTTGCATGTTTATAGTATCCAAAAAAAAAACTATCACAATTTTTCAACTTTTTCATATTCTAATTTTTAATCCCTAAAAATGCTGATGGAAAATTAACGTAAGAATAAAATTTGTTAAAAAAGTTTTGAAGGACTAAAATTTGAGATCTGAAAAAATTTGAGTAACTGTAACACTTAATTAACCCAATTTGAGACGGCAAGTGAGGGGTAAAAGACCACGTTAAATGTATATCATGCTGCAATTTATAGAAGAATAAAAAAAGATCAAAATCCAATCAATGTCACAACAAGTTTCACCAGGATTCACTATCAACAAGACTATTCATCCTCCTGGCTGCGTAATCTGGCCGTTTTGTTTGTCACAACAACATCAAGCTGCGCAGCTCTCTCAACTATATCTTTTCTCTCTCTTGTGGATATATTGTGGGAAATCTCAGCACAGTAAGTCCTAAAATAAAGACAAATAAAGTGGTCAAAAAACGTTTGATGCAAAACAATTAGAATTGAAAACCTAATTGGGACGAAATGGTTCACCTGTTGTGCATCATGAGCAGTTCCAAGTCCTTCACATTGTGAACAACAAATTTCTTGAAACCATTAGGGAGATAGTGGCGGGTCTTCTTGTCTGAACCATAACCAATGTTTGGCATTAAAGTGCATCTCTTGAACTTTCTCCTAACACGAGAATCTATGCCCTTTGGCCTGCGCCAGTTTGTCTGTTGAAATATTATAAAAGAAAAATGAGGTCATAAAATAAGAACTGGTTGTTTATACACACTAGGTTAATAATCTTATTTAGGATAATAACTTGATATGCAATCTTAGCCGAAAGATGGTGATATTTAGGATAATAAACAATAGACAATCGGCAAATTATTGAAATGTCATCAAAGATTGCAGATCAGACACTTTATAAAAACACTATGAGATTAATATCAATGTACTCAAGAGATGTAAACAGCAAAATAGTAACAGAAGGTTATAGCAAGAAAACCAACTGTGTTGCAAGGCCTGTAAAAAATCTATATATGCCTTTAAAACCGGATGTCCAGCTACAGCAAGACAAAAGTCCAAAGTCTGAGTAATAAATTATAATCATTAATTAGTCAAACAAAATTACTCAACATCAATAACACCATGAAAAAGATGCAAGAGATCAGATGGTAGTGCATGTTAGTAATCAACATTCTATTGCAGAATTGATGGATAAACATCATATCTCTTTGCAATCGCATTTCATAATTTACAAATAACAATTTTAAGGGGAAACTTATTCTGACAAATAAAAAATTACTAGCTATGTCAATTTGTGCATACCAATTAAGGAACCAGACAATTAAACTCTCAATAGAGTGCCCCGGTGGAGCAAGTAAGGCTGGGTGTCAAAAAGTTGTCATGAAATCCAATGTGTGTCAAATTAAAACAAAAAACCAAGAAAACCCTAGCAATCAGGAAACAAATCAACATCAATAAAAAAAAACAACAAAAAAAGCACCCCCAAATGTAGAACACAATTCATAATTCTTATATGATATAAGGGATCAGATAGCCTATCTTTAACCACGTGTAAAAAATATAGTAAGACTGGGTGTCAAAACCGTATCCTCATATACCATCGGTCCAAAAAAAAATTGAGACATCAAGAAAAAGATTAAAAAACTAAAAACTAGCAAATTCATATATAACTAACAGGATCAGGTAAAATGTCAATCACCATCTTACACCTTGTGGTGCAAATTAAGACTGGGGCGACAAAATACTATCATCATATCCTTAGCTAGATCCGAAAAAATAGAAAATAAACTCAGTTCATGCAGTTCAACATCCATATGTCGTACAAACAGTGTAATATCACAAAAATACGATCCGCACAACACATATTAACTTTCTTCGAATAAAAATAAAAAATAAAAGCTAGAATGTATACCTTGACAGAAATTTTCCTGTCACTCTGTCTGTCTGAGGCCTCTTGAACTTCTTCACCCTCTTCTTCACGATCTTCTTCGAGAGGAGAGACACCGCCATTTTCTCTGAAGTAGCTTGAGATAGAGACTGAGATGTGGGTTGAAATAGAGTCTCTACAGTTTTTACCTTAACGGTGTGCGTCAATTGTAGGGGTTTTTTGAATGGAAGTGTAAATGGGTTGAGCCAAACCGGGCTAAAACACTAAAGAAGCCCAACCAAGTTTTAATTGACCAGTTCATATAGAGAACTACTTTGACTAATTTCTGCCATTTACCCCTCCACTATTGTTTATTTTTTTCCAAAATGTCTTTCGAAATCATACAGTTATAGTAAGTATATATATAGAGGAATAATTCTGAGAATATAGTGAGACAATTTAAACAAGAGTTCGATCTATTTAAATTTTTTTTGTCTTAATCCTCTAGTTCATCAACAAACCTAAAATTAATTCAAAAATCCAAAAATTCAATTAAAAAATAAATAAATAAAACCCAAACGATTCAACCTTAATACATTTTAACACTTATGCACCATCGCTTACTTGATTCAATTAAATTTAAATTTATTTAGTTTTCGGCTACAAAACATTGTTTCAACCAGATAGTAGCTATTCTGTAATTATGCAAAAACCAAACTGATTGTTAAATGTATTATACTTCTTTCATTAATTTTGTTATTCGAGTTCGTCCTTAAAAGTCCGTTGTCAGCACTTTCCATAACTGATCATCCTTGGAATGATTATTTACTTGAATTTTCAATTAAATTAAAATTGGTGGTTTGATTTATAAGTTATAATTGGTCATGTAATTCATACACCTAATTATAAGATATTGTACCCGCATATGTAGCTCATAAAGATTACTGTTGAAGCTGCCAAAGCTTTGAACGACATACAAAAAGAGTTCAAGTCAAAAACAAAGTGTAGAGCAAGTAAAAATTATGTTGCTACAACTTCTCAATAATAATCCTACTACGAAGTAGTAAAGTACCAAGTATGCAGTGAATAATAAAACTTCAACTGTATTACATCGGTTCTTGTCAAGGAGCTTAAACGACGTATTTCATAATTCCTCAATAAAACGACAAGCAATATAGAACAATCTATCTGGTATTTGCTTCCACGTTCAATTCATTTACACACATGGTTCATAAAAATGAATAATTAAATATATTTTTATTGAAATTGTAAAGTTAAATTACATAATTTAATATGAGAAAAGCTCTATTCTAGTTCTATCGTAGGTCTGATAACATATATAGTGAAAGCTCAAAAACTGATGGCATATATGCTCAAAAACATCAAATCATAATTTCATTGGGTAACGACATTAGAAATTGAGATTATGGAAAGCATAAGCTAAAAAGTTTCAATTTTACAAATAGTAGTGACTATTTCTCGTAATAATGAACTAAAATAAGCTCTAAATCAGGGAAGTAAAACGAGTGTTCCCCTCCAAAATAATCATGCTACATATAGAGAGAATAATTACCGTTATTCATAGTTTCGGGACTAGTTACGTCCTCATAATGTTAAGGACTGTTTAGAAGAGAGAATAATACTTGGAACTTGGAAGAAATGGTAGTTTATCCTATTAAAATTACAGGAAAAGGATGCATAAATTTACACCTTTTTTAATCGATAACGGCTAGAGGTGAGACGAGCGACCATTGCCAAAACATGAAATACAACTTGAGACAGATCAAAATGTCATAATAACAATATAATTGACGAAGATCAAAATGGCATCATAAAAATATAATTGACTACTTCAAAACTATTGTCTCGAAACAATTAACATTAATCAAAAAAACCAGAAACGATAAATATCAAACCAGACCCTTTCTAAGTCCAGCAACACGAAAGTAGAGACCAACAATATCTCACCCAGAAGTTACTTGATCTTCTTCTTAGGCCTCAACTGCAAGAGAGAAACATTTTTCAAAGTCAATAATCTTTAAACAACTAAATGGAGGAAGCAGAAAAAAGACAAAATTCATGAGGACGGACCTGGTTACTGTGACCGCACTTCTTCTTACGGCAGTTCACAGCCCTAGGGTGCAGACGAGCATAGCATCTAGCAAACCAAAACCAACACACTTCAGTATAACAGAAGAAGCAAGCAATTAGCAATTAAATATTTCCAAGCCAAAACAAAAGTATCATAAAACAGAGCTAGAATGTACCAACAATGAAAATCAACCGTGAGTAACAATCACAATTGACAAAGTATAGATGGACATTAATATAGGGAACAAGAATAACCCCTTTTCCACTCGAGAAGCAAAAGGGGCTAAGTTATTGTCCCATAAAACAATAAAAAAAACAAACAAACAAAATATAGAGTGCATACTTGCGGCAAATCATCTTGTCCTGGTTGTATTTGCGAGCCAAAGCCATGAGGGAAGGCTCGATGATGCCACCGCGAAGCCTGAGGACAAGGTGAAGGGTTGATTCCTTCTGGATGTTGTAATCGGCCAAGGTCCTTCCATCTTCAAGTTGCTTTCCGGCGAAAATCAAACGCTGCTGATCCGGAGGGATGCCTGAAAATACAAACGAGGATTTTTTAGGTTATGGAAAATTGGAAAACGTTATACAATAAATGGAGTTTGGGAAATTACGATTAGTACCTTCCTTGTCTTGAATCTTGGCCTTGACATTGTCGATGGTGTCGCTGCTTTCGACCTCGAGGGTTATGGTCTTCCCCGTTAGGGTTTTCACGAAGATCTGCATTTTAAATGCCGCTCCACCCTCTGCTGCTTCACTCTTCTTCCAGAGAACAAATGCTAACTTTGCAACCCAGTGCTTTTATACTCTCCATTCTAGGGTTTCAATTTCACTGCCCACTAAACCTGTCTGGGCCTTCGAATTGGATGGATTCATACCCGTTTGTGCTTCTGGGCTATACTTGCGCTCCATTTTGCGTTAGCCTATTTGGTGAGGAAATTGCTAATTGTACTACCCTTATTTCTAATGCACTCCCATTTTAATTTCCCATCCCCCTCAAATATCCCTAAAAATATACTCCGGTTCATCATTCTCCATAAGTCTCTCACCCAAGGCTTCTCCAGCACTGCCAAACACATTGTGCAAGTAGCAATTCCCCAGTCAAAATTAAATTGTATAATTAAAAAAAAATTGGTTAATTTTTGTAATAGGTTCCCTTTCTCAATCAATATTAATTATGCACCCATTAGCGAATATTTACGAAGGATCAAACCTAACAAAAAATCAACATACGATGTGTGCTAGTATCGTAAAGACATTTTGTATTATTTTGATCGGATATATGAAAACAAGAGGAAGAAAGAAGAAACAAAGAGTAGGTATGGCCTCTTTGAAAAATAAACAAGAAACAAAATGATCTATGACCGCTATGTAGAGTATAAAAACGTAGGGAATTATTGCACAATTAAACCTAGACGAGGATGGAGAAGCATTCTTTGCTAACATCGGAGATAGACTTAAGGAGAGCGAATAAAGGGAGTTTATTATCATTGGTGTCTTAGGCTCTTTGTCAAGACAATTCAACAAAAAAAAAAAAGAGGAATGTATTTTTTAGGATAATTTTGGAATAAAAAATCAAAAGGGAATGGATTAGTAATGAGGGAAAATGGAAATAACAATCGCTTTTGATGATCGAATGTTTTTTATATATGTCAGTCAATTAAAAATACTATAAATATAACTTTTAACGTAATTTTTATAATAAAAAATTGTATATGACAATATATCATTAAATAATGGTGTAAAAAACATTTACGTTGTCAATAATCATATAGTTTAAGAAAATATTTTGTTTCCCATTTTCCAAAGTTTGTTCAAGAAGCAATGAAAATGTTTTGTTTTCATTTTTTCCTGTATAAACTTCAGGAAACAGGAAATAAAGTGATTTTTTTCAAACCAAATGGATCCTAGATTCTTTTAAGCTTAATTCTTCTTTTTTCATATTACTGCTTAATTGTTCTTTTGATCCTTATAATACAGTTAATCCGTGATTTTGGTTACTCATTTTTTATTTTGCAATTTTCACAACCCCCAACTTTAAAATTGTTTAATTGTGTCATTGTAATAATTTTTTTTTTAATTGATAGAATAACTACTTATGTAATTATTATTTTTGTATTTCATAAAATATAATTATATTTCCATAATCAAGTTTCTTCAATGATTTATTCTTTTATCAAATAATATTTATCAATCGAATAATTTTGGAAATTTTTAAACCAAAAATAGTTTGTAAAATATATTAACCACAATTGAAATTGATTTTTTTAATATTACAGGCTGTGTTTTGTATTTTATAAATTAATTTATCCCTTATATAATAAAATGTATAAAGTGGATCATTGGTGCTGCTTATTGCTTACAGTTTATTGACCCGTGTTTGAGCATAAGAAAACCATTTTTGCAATGCATTTTCTCTTCTTTTTTTTATCATCTGTATCTCTTAACGTTTTGCATAATACTCCTATTTCTTATACATATTTCAAATAAGTTAAGTGACTTAATAACACTCATGCTTGTTTAAAGACATACTACAATTAAGAGGTCCTAAGTTCAAAATTTAATAAATAAAGGCAAAATTGCAGAGTTAAAAATGAAAAGTCCAAAATCGCATATTGACTAAATTAGAAAGACTAAAATTATATCCACCAAAGTTACAATTAAGTATTCTTTTATTGAAGAACACTGTAATAGCTGAAAGAACTTTATTTTATACCAATTAAATGGTATAAACACGTACTCATGGGCAAAACATGCATGCACATATCTAAACAATTAAACACACCTAAAATAAGACTTAGTAAGTGGACATGACAACTACGAGTCCTTATGGGTTTTATTTAGTTGTGTAGTGGTTTCAAAATCTGCGCAAAGTTATTCGCATTACAATGAATTGTATGTAAAACAAATTATTCGGTAGTTGATAAATTGTAAATAAATAATGTAAGAATTTCGACTCTGGACGCAACAATTTTCAACGATGGATGCCCCATAGTTCAACTAAAGCAGGAACTAAAGGGATGCTATCTTGGAAGCCACGATCTCAAGAAGTCCCTTTGGATTATCTACGTGAACCCAATGACCAGCATTTGGAAGAACAAAGAAGGAAACTTTTCCAGGAGAGTCAGGTCCTCCCTGACTGGCTAGTTTCTGGATCCTGTCAATGGCATCTTGGTCCCATCTATCACTTTTTTCAGCACGCACAATTATTATTTCCATACCTTTGGGAGGGTTCTCCAATAGATTCCAATAGGACTTTTCACTGTAGAATTGTAACGTTGGAGATTGTTACTTTTGTGCTGTAGGGGAAGATCGCAGAAAAGACTCAAGAGAAACAAAGAACAAGTTTAAATGAAGTTTTCAGACACTCATTTTGTTTTTCAAAAGAGGTTAAACTCCTGTTAGATTTTTGAAGAATTGTTTTATGTTTTTTATTTCTGATCTCAAATTTTTGTATAGAAAAGACGAAAAGATTATTTCAAATGTTTACTCAAACCAAACAATGCTTCATTTACCAGTAAGAATCGAACATCTCCTTAGCATTTTGAAGATCAAATATCCATGTCTCATGATCACCAACTTTTTTCAGGTTGGTGCCTATCCAGTCTGACAGTGCCTTAGAGTAACCAAGTCCCATCAAATGACTCACAAGCCACCTGAAAAAAAGGTGCAGTGCACATTTTAGTCCAACTACAATATAGATTGGCACGAAAAAGATTTGTATATCGTACATTTGTGAATTGTGATAGTGTTTAAAAGTTAATACACTGCACTTTCAAGAAGATTCAAGACACCAATAATTTAGACATTAGACTTCCACTGAATATCAAACGCAATGTGCAAACTTTGGTATGCACTCCATTTGATTGTAGACAGAAAAGCAGATCACATAAATGAAATTAAATGAAAAATGGAAAAATTAATTTTAGCTCTACAATCTCCATGATTCCTTGGGAGACACAAAATTAGTTTCATAAATATTGTTTAGCATGTTTTCATTTATCTTGTGCTCCAAAAATGCTACTGGAGGAAACAACATATATCAGGTCATAGATAATGTCCACTCGGTACACCAAAAATTGTAACTGGCCTACTGAAAAACTACTAACATGATAAGAGAATAAGTTCAGGGATATAGAATCTCACTTCCGAGATGGGAATTGTGATGGTAAACTTTGCAATGTTGCTAAAACATTTCGGACTTCATCATTACTGTTTTCTTGGTTCACTTCTCCAGGCACAGAGTCCAATACCCAGAGCTGTTCTTCAGGAGAGATAAAAAGAGAAACATACAGCGGACATTAGGCCCATAGTACAAATGTTTCAAATTAAAATTCATAATACAATGGTTCTTGAAAATTGCAGAATTTCAGGCAGAAGGTGATAGAATTTATTAAACTGAAATTTTCTATACAAGTCAATTTATTCTCTGTTCTGAGTCTAGTATTTGTACATGTGGTGTTAGACTTCTCTTGGAAGCTAACAATACTAACAGGTTCTAACTAACTGACAACTGTCATAACAGAATGTAACCTATAGAAGTTTGGATAACCTATAGTGATACACTACTACATAGACCATGTCTGGATAAATTTCTCCATAAATTCTTATAAGAAAAGAAAATAATAAGTAAAATAAATTAAAGTTTTCTCATAAGCTAAAATCAATTTATGCACTTAACTTTTATAGAAGTTTCCCATCTAACTTCTCCAAAAGCTGTATATATATACTTATGGAGAAGTTTATCCAAATAGAACCATATTCTAACAAAAATCAGAATATTATGGCACAGGAAGCTTAGAAGATGAAGAAAATGGAAAATATATCAAAAAAATCAAAAGCTTAGTGGTCTATTCATTAATTCACAAGTGAGAAGTTTATAAACTGATACCATTTCCACTCATGTAAGGATAAGGATATAACTATATAAGGGTTGCATACAAAATGCAGAACAAGTTTTTTATAGTTTATTTGATGTTGTTCAAATGTTTAAATAAAAGAAGTGTTTCGGAACTATTTATAACTTTAAGCAAGTTAAGCTATCTCTATCTTCATATCTGATAACACTACTTCACTTATCTCTTAAATATTCGGTGGAAGCTAGTTATTGGTAGAGAAGTAGAATCAAATTCTTATAATTCATGACATCATAATTCAGAAAAACACCTCTCTGATGTTTTAGAAAACACACACAAAGGACAAAGATATATCAAAATGCAAAGTTCTACAAGAGTGAACAATACACTAATTCAAAGCAGACTTACAAATTTTATAATGTGCACAGCCATCATTCGTATGGGAAAAAATAAAGTTCTAGATGGGTCCATCTTACTTATCCCTAAAACAAGAAAAAAATGGCAGCCTGGCAACCAGCACATCATAAGGCTGCTCTTTGTTTCAGCTAAACAACATTTTTCTACCAACAAATCAACAATACATTTTCATGTACTGCAAAGTATGCATATTTTACAAGCATTACAGTCACTAATGAATACAGCTATACCTTTATCCTTTTTTATTCGAAAATCTAATCATTCATTAATAGAAAAGGACAAAAGAGTCCATCATTACAATCTTACAGAGGCTTGTCGAGGCACCAAGTCTTCCCACACACAATTTTGGTAGGACCTAGCAAGTGGTGTCATAACATGTGCTGGTTTGTTGCTATCTCTTTTCACAAGAGATAAAGATAAAAAGTTCAAAATCTATGCTAACTGAATACAGTCCTTGAATTTGAAGAGCAATTGTGGACTTCCTTTGCTATCCTTAAAGCATGCGCAAACAACTTGAAAAATGAAAATCAGACTCAGCTTCAATCCTCTCCATCCTATAATTAATTGTCAGTTGCAGACTCTATCTCAAGGCTAAAACTTCTGCTATCTATGGTGCTACATTAATCTGAGAAAAATATCACGCTGATACCTATGTTGCATCTCACTCTCAGGTCTGAGTATTGAATATACATGTACAATACAACACATAAAATGTGATAAAAAAATTATTAAAAATAGGAATTCAACCGTTAAATTTATAACTAGCCATTGCAATGGAGAAGAAAAACCTGTTTAGGCAACAAAGCAGAATGGCCATAGTCACCACGGCTACAACCCTCAGCAAACTGCAAAGCCACCTTTCCACCCATGGAATGCCCTATGACAACCTCAGGCCAAGACCAGCCTTCAGCCTTCACCAAATCGACCAAATCTTTGGCCGCATTTTCCATATTATGATGAGGCGGATTCAGTTCCCTCTCCGTGGATTTCCCGTGGTTCCTCATGTCCAACATCACCGTCCTCCAATCTACACGGAAACAGAAAATCGATAAATAACAATTCAGTTCAGAATTAGAAAATAAATAAAAAAGAAAAAAGAAAAATGAGAGCGGAGCTTGAGGTACTGGAAGAGGGAGAGGAGTTGGAGAGAGAGGCCAAAAGGTTGCGAGAGAAAGATCTCCAGTTTCTGGAGGATCCCAAAAAGCCATGGATGAAAACTGCCGTTGAAGTGTAGGGTTTGTCCGGGTGAGCTCGCAGTTCTTCGTAGGCTACGGTTTGCAACCACCTTCGACTCGCTGAGTTGAGGAAGCGAGTTAGGAGGACGGAGGAGGAGGAGCTGTTTCTGCATCTCAGAGATGCCGCCATTTTCTGCTTTACTTTGACTGGGCTTTTAGTCTTCTGCCTGTGGCATTCCGGTTATGGACACCTTGGACCAATGAAACGGAACCAAGGAATTGCGCTAAATAACATAGTGAATGTGATGAAATTAAAAACCAAAAATAAAAATAAAAATATTACTGACAGCTGTGGGATTTGAACCCACGCCCTTTCGGACCAGAGCCTAAATCTGGCGCCTTAGACCACTCGGCCAAACTGTCACTTTTGTACTTTATTCTAAAATACAAATATATAATACTTCATAAAACTTTGTCAAACCTTCAAATTCAAGATTAGACATTTTAATGTAGCTTTCGAGATGTAAACTGGATTTTGAAAGTGGTTGACAACTTGAATGGAAGAATCATTCTCAAACTTTCCAAATATTTATGCACATAATATAGGCATATAGTTCCATGATAGGCCGACAGTGTTCATAACATATAAATTGGAAAAAAAAATATTTGGCTTCTAAATTTGAGTATTAGAAATTAGGCATGTGCTATTAAAAAATAAATCTAAACTCCAAAATTTTATTCTCATTTTATTTAACATATTTCATCTAATTTTATTTATATACAGAAGAATGGAAAGAAGAAGGTGAGAAAAAATGTAAAAAAATATTAAATTATGGTATTTATTTTAATATCAACCATATATTTGAAATATCTACTAAATGTAAACACATTTAAATTTATAGGAACTTGTGTGTTTGATTGAGGTTTTAACTGTGATGAGAAATGCATTTTGAATTAATCAATTTGACTAACAAACTAGTGAATCAACAAGGTATTTGGTCTGAATCACATGTTATATAAATTATGCTCTTTAAAGGTTATGCTTAGAATAAAGTTGAAAAAAATATTTTTACGAATTTTAATAAAAAAAGTTACAACTGAAATATATAAATAAATAAATGTACAAAATGGAAAATAAAATATTTGTTATTTTAAGAGTAAAATTATTTTTAAGCTATTCCAACACAAATACAATAATACATGTAATATAATTTTATTCAAAATCAACCACTTCAGATTTTTTAAAAAAGTGCAACCGAAATAGCAATGTAATTAAGATTTTGTCCTTAAGTAATGCAATGTTTATGTAGTGATTAATTTAGGTAAGAGTCTTGAGATGAAAGTGAAAGAGACTTAAAAAGAGAGATGGAAATCATTTTTATTTATTGTTTGGTTGCATGAAAGACAATGGAAAATTGGGGTTTTATAGTAGAACTCATGAAGTAGACCTTCCCGAAAAAAATGAAGTGAAAATTAAATAAAAGTGCACAATTGAAATATTTGTATTTATTTTTATATTGCAATCTCGCGATATTTGTCCTCATGTAATTAAATTTTTAATTTTTTAGCTACCCAAACACTTTAATTAAAAATTTAATAATTTTTCAATTCTCTTTCACATCAAACAAACATCCTTACCTTTCATCGTCTTTTTCTACTATTTTTCACCCCTTTTCATTTTCATTTTCATTTTTTAGGATAAAAAGTCAATTTTTTTCTTCTCAAAGTGTGATATGAAAATGATGTGATCTATGAAAGATGAAAAATATAATTTTAGTTTATAAATATACAAAAGATATGACAAATTAGTCGAGCCTTTAATCTATTAGAACATTTTGCTATTAAATTTTAATTTTTCAATAAACAATTTAATAATAAGATATATATTTTTATGATCATTTTGGCATTAAGTTACAAAATTTATGAAATAATTTTCATTAAATTATCTACAAGACTAATTTGTTATATTTTTTGCACATTCAAATACTAAATTTAAATTTTTAATATTTCAGGAACTAATTTATCAATGTTTCACACTTTTATAGAATAACTTAACTATTATTCATTTTTTATTCCCCTCAATCAAACTCATACATAGTGTCATATCTAGGATGGTGGCTAGAACAAAGGCCAATAAGACAACCACCTTAGGCCCCATTTTAAGTTCTTGATTATTTATATATTTTTAAGTTGTTAGATAATAAATTTTATTATATCATTTATATTTATTTTGTTATTAAAAATTATGAAAATTTTTCTCTCTCTAAATATAAAGTAGAATAACTATATGAAACAATAATGTTTTTAAGAATTATTCTCTAATAAGAATAATTTTTTCTTTTTCAATCTATTTTTTATTTGTGCACAATAAAAAATATAGATTCAAACACAACAAATTTTTTTAAAAAATTGTAATTAATTATATTTGTTGTAAAATCCATCTTTTTCATCTTTGTTTTTAAGTTAAATTCAAATATTTTATAAATAAATCGTTAACAATTAGAAGTAACTTTACATAACAATATAATTATATGTTAAAGAAATTGTTTGATATGAATTTTAATTATAATATGACACTCTATATAATAATTTTTTAATATAAAATAAATATTTATCTTTTGTTTGATGCATATTGAAATATTATAAAAATTAACAATATTTAATTATATATGTGCGCATGTGTGCATGTATGTGCGTGCGCGTACATTTAAGCTTTAGTGAACACCAATTTAACATTAGTAGTCTTCACATTTTTTAAAATTAAATTAGTAAAAGAATTACTAATAAAAGGAATTATTTGTTAATAAAATTATTAAACTATATTAAAAATATATTTTCTTAGAGTGTGTAATGTTCATAAAATATTATTATTATTGCCTACAATTATATTCAATGATTGTTGAAAATCTTTTTTGATTATTAAAATTTAGTTAACAAATATAATTCAAAAAATTAAAAGACTAAAATAAAAAAATATGATGAGTTATATTAAAATAAAACTCAAATAAATTAAAAGAATTAACTAAAGCATAAAAAATTATAAACATGCGCTGATTATATCTTGGTTGGTGTGGAAGGTTCAACATGACTTTTCTTTTGGGGTAAAAATAGATAGGCATCACTACTAAAAAACTGTGATTCTAAGATGTTTTTTACAAAATCATCTTAGAAACACTACTATAAAAATGGTATTTTATGGCATTTTTATAAAAATCGTCATTGTTAGCATTTTATAACTTTAAAACCAACGACGATTTTCAGATAAAATTGTCCTTGGATACACATTCATTTTTATTTGTTACTTTGTCTCCTTCCCTCACTTTCCTTCAATCTCCAAACCCTCTCTCTGACTCTTACCCACCTCATTTATGAACGTTGACACTCTAAACTGCCAACTAATTAGATTTTGGAGTATAAGCGAAACCCTAGGTCTTATGGCAAGTTAGTGAGTTTTGTTGAAGAAGAAGAAGAAGAAAATGTCTGTGGAAAGGTCGTTTGAGGCATGGGAAAAAGGTGCAGTATCACAGGCAGACCCGCGACTCTCACGAAGAAGTTCTCAAATAACAATGGCTACGGCGTATTCGAAAGATCCGCGTAGGATGGCATATTCGCCACTCCTATCAAGTTCTGTGCTCCAAGCTTCTCCTCTAAGTTCGACGATTATCGCGAGATTTTTTGTGTCGTCGTCAGAGTCTCGATTCTGATCCTCGAACTTCTGGAGCTCGACGAGAGAAGAAACAACAATGACGTTCAGCGCTCCAAGTTCGATTACTCAAATGTCTTCGGTGGGTTTGAGAATCTAGGCACAACTGTGTTGCCTTTCGAAGATCTTGTTGTTGAGCCTAAGAAGAAAGATAGCTTCAGAACACGGTGAGTTTGCTTCCTGAGTTTTGTTTTTTTTTCCTTTTGCATTAGGGTTTTAACTTAATGTTACTTGGGATATTGAGTGTGCATTTGTTTTTGCTTGAAATCCAAATTCGATTCTATTTGAGAATGTTTGTTCTTTGAACTTGACTATGTTAGTCATGTGAGTTCTTTTTTAAAGGAGAAATGAGAAGTTGCATTTTCTTTGCTTTATTTGTTAATTAATTAATTAATAATTATTTGTGTTATGGTTATGCTCTCGAGCAAGTAAGTGGACAACAAAGTAATAATACATTATTTTTTTATTTGCACTTTTCTATGTTATTGTGTGATTTTGTCTGAATGATAAAAAGTGAAATGAGCTAAGAAAATGGGGACTAAAGTTATTTTGAACGAAGTTTCATGGAATGAGAATTTAACTTAGGAACTAAATAAGTGCTTGGATAAGTAGTAGAACCAGAAGTCTAGAAGTGTTTGATTTGCCCATTGGATTCGAATGAGTCATTTTAATTTTTATTTATATCAAGGGCACCCTTTCATAGCGTGAGCTTGTGTATCTTAATCAAACAAATAAATGTTTTGCTTGTAATTGTTATAGGATAAGATAGGTAACTACATGGCTGAAAAAACCAAGAGACATTTATCAATGCAACATGTGTAAGGGTAATAATGTAATGTGGGAAAGCAACTATATTGAGAGTGTTAGTTTGTTGGGGTTTCTTTTGGTTAATAAAAGTTAACTAGCTAATAGGGCAAATAGATTATAGTTGACCAAACTCAAATCTTTACACATTAGTATTTTAATATTTATATATTATTTTATACCGTCAATAAATTTATTAAGGATATGTTTTTTTTATAAACATAAATGACTTATTAAGTAAAAATATATTTACTTAACATTCCAATCAAATTAATTGAGGTTTAGATTACTGATATGAAATAAACCAAGTTAGTGTGTTGTTTATTATAAGTTAGTATGAATTTAAACACTTTTATACATTGTTATTCATCATGAGTTTCTTTGGTGAGTATAATATAATAGATATCAAATAGGATAATTATTTTATGTTATCTTAACCTATTTTTGCTACATCAATTGGATTATAAGATAAATAATTTCTAAAAAAATGATTTTAAGATTAAGTCCTAAATAAATAAGTAATTTATGCACACAATTGACTAAGTGGAGTATTAATATGATAAAATGATGATTTTTTAGATAAAAAAAGATAAATTTAGATAGCATGATTTATGGAGATGAGACTCATGATAAAATAAATGTGACTTAAAAAGTAAAAGTGAACACTGTTTAAAGAGTTTTTATACAAAAAATAATTGAAAATATATGTTTTCTCATTATTTCACTCTTTCTCACATTCACTCAAAAAAAAAAAATCATTACATCTTATCCTCTCTATCTCTGAAGTAATGTACATCACTATGTCAAAATGTATATCTTTTACTACTTTTAATATCAAAACAGATTAAATGAAATTGAGTATTATAAACTAATTTCAATGCATTTTTTTTAATTTTCAAAATTCAAACAAGCTCTTAATATGTAAATATGTATTTGATATATCCCTTCATGCTTATCAATTGAACCGTTTAATAAAATATAACTAAATATTAAAACTAATTTAATATATATATATATATATATATATATATAATTTTAAAAATTCAAACATGTTTTTTAATATCAACTAAATTATTTTAAATTAATATATTTAATTTTAGCTTAAAATTTAAATTTTAACATTTTTAAAATAAATTATCAATTATTAAAAATATTAATATATCACAATATAATTAATTAATTAGTTATGACTTAAATTTCAGTAATATTTAACAAGACTAAAATAAAACTCATTCAATAATAGGACAAAAATTACAAACAATTCCTTAAGTATTTTTGTGACTTTTATACAAACTGTTATCAATAAATTATTTAAACAAAACTTAACTTTACTGAAAAACAATATCAAAATCACTTACTCACTCTGACCTATTATAATTATTGTTATAGATTAATAGACAATTTTTTTAATAAATGGATAAAATAAAATTTTAATTTTACAAAATTAATTTTATTATTAATTAATACATTTTTAATTTTTTTATCTGTCATTAATATTATAAAGAATATAAATTGACAAAATAATTAATATTATATTCACAAATTATCAATAATCATTTATTTTGAAAATGTTAGATATACATTGTTAAGAGATTAAGAGTATCTTGAGAAATTTTTAAATGAATTTTTTAAGTTACATGTCATTGTAAGAAATTTATTTACAAAAATTTGCTCTAATAATAAAAAAATTTAAAAAACTCATATTTTTTTATTTAATTATATTTTAATTATAATGATATTATGTGTATGATAAATATTATTTTTTATTATTAAGAAACAATTTATTATAAAAAATATAAATTTTATTTTTAAGAAATTATTCTTATCATATAGATTTACTCTAATAAAAAATGATAATATATAGTTTATTCATTTAATAAATCTTTAAAAATATTCTATGCTTTAAACATGTCAATTATCCTTTATTATTTTTTGAATGAAAAACTATAGTGAGTACAATTAAAGTTGTAAGGTGGAACATTTATTGTTTGTTTCAATGGGTGACTTGAATTTCAATTCTGATTTGCAGGGTCAATCTGACTTCCACACCTGTATGCTAATGCTACTAGAAGTAAACAACCACGTCCAATGTCGAGGAGACCACGTCAGGTAAAAAAGCAGCCCCCACGTCAGGTTCCCCATTTCTCATGCTTTTAATTTACCACTCTACTCCGCCACATCACCAGGATTCAGCAGTTGAGGATTCACTAAATCACTATTCATCATCTCTTATTTTCTTTCGCTTCACGTCCTCATTCACTCACTCACCAACCAACCAAACAAATCAATGGACCCCACACCCTCCTTCCACCGCCGATCCTCCTCCTCCTCCGACCGCCTCCTCGGCCCCTTCCCTTTCTCCCCCTCCCCCTCCTCCGCCGCCGAAGAACTCAACGAAGCCGAACTTTTTTGGGCCACCGATTCCTCTGAATCGGAACCCCAACGCCCAACGCCCTCATCAAAATCCCGCCTCCGCAACTTTGATCGCCCCGTGGATTCCGGAATACTCGTCGTGCTAAGGGAATCCGAATCCCGCGGCGGCCTGTTCCGCGGCAAGTCCCCCGTTCCGACCTCTTCGCGGATGACGATTCCGAGGCCGCCGCCGCAGGCGCTGTCCGCCGATTACCTCGCGCAGTCTGCGCCTTCCAGAAAGTTACAGCAATCGGCGCCCGTCAAGGTCCCGATTCTCCTCATGGCCGGCGCCGCCAGGCGGAAAAACGCCGACGACTTCGCGCGCGTGGTCGACGACGAGGAGATGCTGCCGCCGCACGAAATCGTTGCGAGAGGCTCCGGCGTTTCACCTAAAACCACTTTCTCGGTGTTGGAAGGTGTCGGGAGAACGCTCAAAGGGAGGGATCTCCGTCAGGTTAGAAACGCCGTTTTGCGCCAAACCGGTTTTCTCGATTGATTTAATATAATTTAATTTAATTAACCTTTTTTTTTCTCTTTCCATTTTGAGGTGGGGAAGTTAAATTTTGATAGTTTCTCTGCATCCGGTGATAGCTTCTCTCTATGTAAATTCGCTTTCGGATGCTCTTTTTGTTCTCTTTGATTTTTATAGAATCTGGAAAACGATGTAAGTTGTTGGACCAAACTTGGATAAAGCTCTCTATCTTTTTTTCTTTTTTCATTTTCTCTCTCCATTTTTTTCATTAGATTAATGATTAACGGTTTTGCCTTGGATTAATGCTTTGGATAAAGTCGTGAGACATTTAAATGACAACTCTTTAATGCCTAAACTTCAATTTCAATGTTGTTCCTGCTTTTTATTTTTACTTCAGTTGCTCTGTTTCTGAATAAATGAAACAATCCCGTGTGGTGATGAATGGAGTGAATGTATGCTAATCAGATAATTGGTGCTTTTCATGTGATTATCAACATTATTAGTAGTTGCTTTGATTGGAGGTGAAGGACAATAATTGTGAGATTGTTGTCCGTATTCGTGTTAACTTTGATAATGAATATTACATCACGGATTAGATTCTTATTGAGCTTAATAAAGAGCCATGATTACTGGTTGTTAACACTTGTTATGTTTGTTATTTTCTGATAGGGAATAGTTCTGATTTATGAATGACATTCTATTATAGTATACTGCCTGATTTGTTTTTCCCTCAGTTTTCAGCTGAATGACGTATCATGTCCTGTAGTATGTGTATGTATGTCTGTCTGTCATATAGGTAAATTGGGTTGGGTAAAATGTTGATTTGAGAATACAGTATTGCCATTGGCCTGTATGTGAAACCTGAAGATTTTACTGTTCCTCTATTTTCCTTTCTTGAAATTGATATTTTGATTGTTTGGCTCACCGTAGGCAAAGTTGTGGGCTACTGAATCGATTCATGACCTTGTGAAGTTGCTTGTAGAATTGGTATTATGAGTCATGAAACATGGACACATGATTTTCCTAATCTAAAATATTTTATTTCTTCATCACCCAACTAAGCAAACTAGACAGAAGTTTCAACCTCAAGTAAGCTTAGCACATGTTTCGTGTTGTTCTACTGAAAAATAGAATCCTCTGTCACAAGATTAGCTTTAATTATACTGTCCCTGTAACGGCTGAATGGGTTAAAGTGGGTCACAACTTACAAGTTGCTCGCAAAAAGGGTGCTTAAATAATTCCAGTTTGTAAAAAATATTTTTTTAGATAATCTCCGGTCCGTTTCATATTATACGGAATTTAAGGCTTAGGCATACATATTAATGTAATTAATATTTTGAATTTCATAAAAAAATAATCATGTAATTTAATATACTCTTTATCTTTTTTATTAATTACCCAGTAACAACAACTTTGATTAAGGGTGTTCAATGAAAAAAATAAATTAATGCTTCATTGTTTTGTAAAACGACAATTAATTTAAATTTTTTATTTAAAAAATATCATCATATAAGTGATATTTATTATTAAAAAAATAATTTTTAATAAATTTTAGTCAAATAATAAAGAGAGTGTTAGAGATTGTTATTAACATTCTTCTCTTTCAACACTCTATTTCCAAATAGGGAGAGAATTTTGATTAGTGAAATTCATTCATATTTGTATTTTTAATATTGTTGAATCAATAGTAAATGCGTGTTAAAAATAGAGTATTAGAAAGAATGTTGTTAATCATCAAATAAAAAAATGTTGTTATCATTCCTCTATTTATAAATACCTAAAGAAATATAGATATCCTTTTCTAATGAAAATTTGACTTACACTTTAGAAACTATTCCGGTCATGGAAACTCTATAGAACAACTTGAGAATTTCTAATGATCAAAACTTTCACTAGTGAGTTCCTTTTGTTCCTGAGATCCAAGGGGAATTTAAACTAATAACATTTGATGGTTTTTCAAATTGTCGGAAATATCTTGTTATTGTCGATCTTATCTTATTATCTATCAAATTTTTATAATACTTAAATAACTTTGCAAATTACTTATATTATTGGAAAAATATTTTTAACGTAAAACTTATTAAGGCATTTTATTTAAAAAATGAATATTTATTAACTATAATATAAAATGAATGTTTTTTTTAATTATTTATTTGGTGCCCGTGGTTCCAGGATTTATTCCTTTTTGTCCCTGTATTTTTAAAAGAAAATCCTTTGTAGTTCCTACACATCATTTTATTTCATTTTGGACCTCACTGTAAGAAAAAGTAGTTGAAATGATTAGTACATTCTCTCTTACCTCTACTATTTCAAGGTTTATCAGTTTGATTTTTTTTAAAATTGCTCTTTCTTGATTGTTATTTTTTCAGCATTTCCTACAATGTTTAACAAAATATTTGCAAAAAGATGAAAATTAAACATGTTACGTTAGTTAACCTTCTTAGTGTGTAGTGCGGCGCACTTGAGTTTTTTCACAGGGAAATTTGTAGCTGACTGGTTGATGAAGGTCTTTCATAGACTTGGCCATCCTTTAGTTATTTTCTATCCCAACCGTTGGTGTTAATGCCTCTTGTTTGAGACATCATTGTAAATAACTATAGAATATAAACAAGTATTTTATGTAATAATAAAAGAATTAAAATAAATTTTATGCAATGTAAAAGAACTTTTATACTTTTTCCGTACTTTCAATAAATACTTGATTTTATTTATTAATATATAATTGAATTTAAATTAATGCGCATATAACATTTTAAAAAATTGTTTCATTTTAATATGATAATTTATTTTCCATACTCATCTTTTAATCTGAAATTTAAATTCAACCTAGGCGACTTCAACTATTGTCACTAGTTTTAAATAAAAAACAATTTAATAAAACATAAATGATTAATTTGACATCTATAGACTAAAATTACTTTAAAACAAGCAAACACTGGATTAATATTTTTTTACGCACTTAATACAAGTTAAGAGTCTTCGATTATACTATTTTTTAGATTTTTAAAATGAAGATAATTTTAACAAATTAAAACATTAAAAAAATAACATTTTCATTTTATTTCAATAACTCGATCAATACTTTGTATCAAAGCTTAAGAAATAATACTTTTTAAAATTTTCCACAAAAACACAACATTTAACAGGTAATTAATCAAGATAATAACAAATGGTTTCTGTAAAAAAAAATTAAACCAATTATATTAAAAAGAATTTATGTAACATGTCCCCCCACCCCACAACAAAAAACAAAGTATACAATTTTCTTGCCATTCTAAACATCTAATTATGGGGTCAAAAATTACTTTTCCATGCTAACACATATTAAACATTTGCTATTATTCGATAAAATACTAATCTAAAGACAGTCAATACAACCAAAGGCAAGCAATCATGGTAGAAAAAAATGCGCGGTAAAGGTAATTCAAGTTCTGATATTCACAACGATAAATCCAAGTGAGGAAGCCGTGATTAATTAATTTTAAGAAATCAGAAAAACGATGCTCCTTAGGAGTATCGGCAAGTCAGATATGTGAATGGATATGCCTCAAAATTATGAATTCAGAAAGGATTTTTCCTTTCATACATCTAATTGAATCATCATCCTTGCATTCTGTTTTCTTTTTGAATGCAATGAAAATATAAAAATAAAAACAAAATAATAAACCAAGCTAAAACTAAAAAAAATCGTGTTATGCAAGTGTTTCCCATCCCACAGAGGCATTGACAAAAATGGCCTGGTCAAAGGAGCTGAAGTCTCATTGGTTGAATCTAAAGAGGGCACATTGGGAAAAATCCTATTTGCCATATAGAACAACAAAAAATAGAGATCCAAACTCCAGTGGCATAGAAAGGTATCAATGACTCGTGATTAGAAGAACAAGGTGGGAGAAAAGAGGACCCAGAAGGAAAACCCTAAAGATAATAAACCTCAAGGGTTGCTAATGTAGCGCTGCTATGACTCAAAACGCTTCCAATGTGAAATAGGGAAGGCGATCTTAAGGGCAGCGCCGACAGATTCAAAAAAATACACAAAACCCAAAAGTGATCTTACACGTTGTCTGAAACGAGACAAAGAATAATAGGGAGAAACCCTAGTAACGGATGAGAAGAATATATAGTATCGTTGATAATCTAAATGACGAGTTTGCCCTTATTGGGCTTTTTCAATATCACGCTTCGGCTTCCGGGTATGGCCTTTTTTAGCTATTTGGGCCGCAACTAATTTAGGTTTCTAGTTCCGCCAAGGGGGTTGCTTTTTAGCTCCTTTTTACTTAATTTTCTCAAAATATTATCAAGTGTTGAAGTTTTAAAATATTTTGAAAGTTAGTTTATGGACTATATTAAATATATTTTTGAAAATAAATTCATAAATTCCATAATGTAAACTTTAATAAAAAAATGATTTCAAAAATTAATTTTTAAAAAAGAGATATTTTACAACATTTTTTTAAATAAAAATAGTGAGGGATGTATAGGTTAAAAAAGGATTGCAAAAGCCAACCCATAGTTGACGCAGCGAATAATTTTTGGGTCTTGGCCCATAAACTGTGACGGACACCAAAAACAAATAAATAAAAAGTATATTCCGGTCAATAAATAAATAAATAATAACAATTTTGAAACAAAAATAATCTACCAAGGATTAACCGTAAACAATTATTTTTATTTTATTGTTTTTCATCACTATTTTTTTTTTACTGATTTTCGTCACTGCTTATATAGCGTTGTAATCTTATTATATTTATGTTATATAAAAAAATCTTTATGCATTTATAAATATTATTGTTCAACATCAAACTGTCACATTGATTTCTTTTCTTTCTTTTTTTTTGGTCAAAATCACATTGGTTTCAAGTGGTTCTACTTTTTTCTTTGCTTATCGTGTCAGTGTTTTTGGGATCTGAGTGTTGAGTGTTACTAAATACACTATACACATTTCTTAGATACTATATAATTTTTTTAAAACGGCGAAACTACCCTCAGCTTTTTCTGTTGCTGTCATGTACTTCGTAGTTCATTTGCACGGTGCTTTCGTTTCATTGTTGGTGGTCGCAAGGTGATTTTGGTTGCGCATTCCTGTTGGCTTTGGTCGGAGGGGGTAGTCGTCGTGGTGGTAGGTGCGGTGAAGGTTGCCATTCGTCGGAGAAGCGTCCGTTGCCGGTGTGTACGAGGTAAGTAATAATATTTCTGTAAAAGAACTATACGGATTGAGTAATTCGTATGGATGATACAGATTACGTAATCCGTATCATCCATACAGATTACTTAATCCGTACAGTATTTTTTTAATAAAAAAAATTAAAATTAATTTTAAAAAATTATCCTTTTTTAAATTAATAAAATAAAAGATGGATAAGTTGGATACCACACTGTTAGAATTGCTCTGGATGTATTATATTAGCATAGGTAAATTGGGAAAATGATTTAAGTATTTACTACTTTGTTTAGGAAATTTTATAATTGTCAATATTTTAATTATAAATTTGATTATTAATGTAGTGGCCAATGCATATTGTATATTGTATGAATCTGTAATATCGATGTTGCCTAATAAAATATTTAATTGGTAAGATTAGTTTGATAATGTTATTTAATATTAGTATGGCTGTGTTTGGTGAATGAAATTATTTTATTTTGATTTGTTAAGATGAACAACGACGAGTGGATTTACGAAAGTATTATGTCTGAAGATATTAATATGGAGGCTGACATTGATGAAGAAGCTGATACGTTTGAAAATGATTGTCCTTCAATTGATTGTTCAGCTACCTTCAATACCACCGAGGTATATATTTGATTGAGTTAAAGTAGTTAAAGTAGTGTTATGATTGAGTTGAAGTCTAGAAATGAATGTTTAATTTTTGTAGGTGTTTGTTTCCCGTGAGGATGTATTGAAATTGGTGCGAAGTGTTGCTTATGATAATGGTTTTGTAGCTGTCATAATGAGGAGTGGCATGACAAGTGGAAAGCTAGGAACAACATCATATGTTATAATTGGTTCTCAAAGGAGAGGAAAATATAGATCATTTAAAAAAGGGTTTGTACCAACAACGGAGAGCAGTAGAAAATGTGATTGTCCATTTAAGTTGAGAGCAAAACCCGTCCCGGGAGGTCAAGGTTGGATAGTCAAGCTAATATGTGGCACTCATAATCATAGTTTGGCAAGGTCATTATGTGGACACACATATGCTGGTAGGCTAAATGAGGATGAGAAAATCATTGTTGCTGATATGACAAGGTCAATGGTGAAATCCAAGAATATTCTCTTAACTTTGAAGGAGCACAATGCTAATAATTATACAACTTTGAAGCAAATCTACAATGCTAGATATTCATATCGCACGCAAATAATAGGTAATAACACTGAAATGCAACAGTTAATGAAACTTCTTTAGCGTGACATGTATATTCATTGGCATAGAATGAAAGAAGAAAATGTGGTACGTGACTTATTTTGGGCTCATCCAGATGCAGTGAAATTGACCAATGCATACCATTTAGTCTTCTTGATTGACAGTACATACAAAACAAACAGGTACAGATTGCCTTTACTTGACATAGTTGGTGTCACACCGACGGGGATGACATTTTCTGTCGCATTTGCCTATTTAGAGGCGGAACGTATTAACAATCTTGTCTGGGCCCTTGAACGGTTTAGAGGGATGTTCTTTAAAAGTGAATGTTTTCCAGATGTGATTGTTACTGATAGAGATGCAGCGTTGATGAGTGTTGTGAAAATTGTTTTTCCTGAATGTACAAATTTGTTGTGTCGCTTTCACATTGACAAGAATGTCAAGGCAAAATGCAAAACTTATATTCGGCAGAACAATGCTTGGGATTATGTCATGGATGCCTGGGGAAGTATTGTTGATTGTCGTACTGAGAAGTCATATGATGATTGTCTTAAGAAGTTTGAAATTGCTTGTTCACCGTGGCCTACCTTTGTTGATTACGTCAAAGAAACATGGTTGGATCCTCATAAGAAAAAATTTGTTACGGCATGGACAAGTAAAGTTATGCATCTTGGTAATACAACAACTAATAGGTATGAAATGGTTTAAAGTTTGTGATATTGTCAAAAGTTTAATAACATTTTTGCTTGTTTTATATGGGATTAACATGTTGTCATTAAATGCAGGGTTGAGTCTGCTCATTCGACTTTAAAAAGGCTTCTACAAAATAGTGTTGGAGATTTATGTTCTGTCTGGGATGCCATGACCAACATGATGACATTGCAACATACCGAAATAAAGACATCTTTGGAAAGTAGCACCCATGTGATCGGACATGTATTTCAAGTCACTTTGTATAAGAGACTGATCGACATGGTATCCAGGTATACATTACACCACATTGCTCAAGAGTATAAGCGAGTTCATTATGCAGGGAAAAAATCCCATTGGATGTGGTTGTGCTTTGAGAACTACGTATGGTCTCCCATGTGCATGTGAGCTAGGTAAAATAGGTATTGGCAGCATCCCGCTTTCAAGCATTCATATGTTTTGGCGAAGATTACATTTTTCAGACCAAGGTATACCTATGAGCGGGGAAATTCAGATAATCGAAGAGATTGACGCAATCTCCAACCGTTTTGAGAATCTAGACCTGTGCGAAAAAATGACCTTGAAGACCAAGCTTAAAGAACTTGCATTTCCTGACCAAACATCAATGCATCCCCCCCTGAAAATGTGAAAACAAAAGGGGCCCCAAAAAAATAAACAAATAAGCCATGAAAGGTCAACCAAGCGGGAGCCGTCTTATTTTGAATATGTAGACGAATTGCATTCAGTGCAAAACAGTTGCTCGACACCAGATGTGTCTGCTTCGGCATATGATAAGACAAAGAAGAGCAACCACATTCCTATGGTTGATCAGTTTGTTCCTTTTATGCACAAATTCATTGTTAACATCAATGATGTTAAAGCTGATGGTAATTGTGGATATCGTGTAATTGCTGGCCTTCTGGGGTATGGTGAAGAGTCTTGGCCCGTGGTTCGCAATCATTTGCACCGGGAACTTTCAGAATGGTCTGATCAATATATAGCATTGTTTGGTGGTTTTGCTAGGTTTGAGCAGTTGAAGCGTTCCCTTCTTGTCGATGGATTAGCAAAGGTAACAGTTAAAATAATTTGCTAATTATAAGTTGCATTAGTGGTTAACCCATTGTTTCATTATGCTTCTTTAGGTAACAATTGATAAGTGGATAGATATTACCGACATGGGTTACGTGATTGCATCAAGGTATAACGTCATCGTGGTTTCACTTTCTCTCAAACAAAGTATAACGTTTTTCCCTCTTAGAAGCCAACCACCGAAAGATCCATCTCTGCATCGCATTATTTGTATTGGTCATGTTTTTGGTAACCACTTTGTGGAGGTATTAGTTTTAGTTTCAATTGTGTTGCCCTTTATTGCTTGACATTTAGTTTATTGGATTTGTTGTACTAATTGCTTGTTTCAAATAGGTTCAACTGTCCGCTGGCTGCCCTATCCCACCAACTGCATTGTTGTGGCCAATGCATAGTTGTACGGAAGCAAAAGATTGGCCAAGTCATTATAAGCATAGACAGTGGATGTATGCTAATTTGATTCCTAAAACCAAAACATATGTCAATTTAGGCTGACAATTTAATGTTTGTTCAGTATCTAATGTTGCTTGTTATTGGTATGAAATTTGTAAATGTACTTTTTTACTTAAGAACTATTGGTCAATATATTAGGCGTTTGTTAAAATATGTAATATTCAAAAACTTGATTACTCGAATAAAAGAAATATGATTAATGAGTACCATTAAATACAAATATCTAATGTAAGCTTCGTATGGTGAACAATATTCAAATACAAAGTAATAAAATAGTCTCAGTCAGTCTCCGCCATCCGTGCGCCTTCTGATAGTACCCCTCCTCCTGCTGGATCGAACAAACACATTTGCATCTTGAGTGACACTGCGGGCTAACTCCAACAGGTGTTGTGTAGTTGCGTAGGCATCGGTGCCAGGGGTGACCATCCTCATGTCCAACATCCGTTGCAAGCCGTCTCCAATCCGTTGGCACATTCCCTGAAACAATAACACAGTAATTCAAAGTTATGTGGAAATCGTAGAACAAAAGGAAATAATTGAAACAAACAGGTATGCATCGCAGGCATGATAAAGGAGTACCACAGCATGTGGAGGCATCTGGGCAACATCTGAAGCTGTGACATCTGAAGGTAGGCCATCTGACGCAGGGCCATGTGTATCTGCTAGACATTCCCTGTCATCGTCATGTCTGGCCCCGGGAGCAGGAGCAGGGTGATAATGTAAAATAGTAGTGACCCTGGAAGGATGTTGTGGCGGCTCTCCTGGCTCTGGCGGGCTCATGAATGGGTGCGATACTCGATAATACCACCCCATATACTCAGCTACACACTGGCTAGGATATGTAACCAAGTCATCAGTCTGGACAATGTACTCCTCGAAGTGACTCCATTGGTCGTCGATATCATCAGGGAGCAAAGACCCAGGCGGAGACAACTGTGGGATATGCTGAACGCACCCATACTGTCGCATCACCCGCTCTGGTAAATGTCGAACAATGTGTGGACCCCAGTGGATGTAGCCAGAGAATAACGAAATGGTCTGGAAATCCCTGTGCGCACGGTGATCTAGGTAAGGCGTCCAGACGACATCATCAAGCGTCAACCTATCCAGTCGCCTACGATAGGTTGAAACAGGCAAAGCCTTCGCCGCTTTCCATCGGCATGCACGTGGACACCTCTCGTCGTACTCGGCATCTGCCGTGACACTCCCAATGGTGGGGAAATGTTCGTAGACCCAGCACTGTAGCACAACAAAAAGGAATGAATTAACAATTTTCATAGTATACAATGTCAACATATACATCATCAGAAAATATTGATGTGTTCTTATTACCTGTATCAACGAAATGTATCCGGCTAGGTGTTTCCCATGATGCTGGGATGCATAGTTCAAGTTTTCATAAACATGAACCAGAGCAGCTGCACACCAAGCATACGCCGCTGATTGGTCAAGATCGCGAAATGCGTCCAACAATACCACACTGATGTGTGTGGCACTCTTGTTCGCAAATATGGTGCACCCGACCAAATGCAGCAGGTATGCTCTCGCAGCTAAAATCCACTGCCTAGCTTCACACTTGGCAGCATATAATTCCCGAAGCCAAGACAATCGAACATATGCACCGTGGCATTGTTCGGTCTCAGCTTCAGCATCATGTGGTGTTACCTCCAACAACTCAACAAGGAGACATATTGCGTCCCCCACGTCCATCACCTCATAACTCTGCAAGTTTCCCATGATTGGGAGATGCAACAACGCTGCAACATCGTCCAGAGTGATGCTCAACTCTCCGATGGGCAGGTGGAAGCTACTGGTCTCGGGGTGCCATCGCTCCACAAACGTCGAAAGTAGTCCCCTGTCACCAGTGTCCAACAAAGACGAAATCAACGGGCTTAACCCGGTAGCCACGACTAAGCCTTCAATCTCAAGTGCTGGCTTTCCAAACTTTGCTACCTTACGCCCATGGGATGCCAATTTTAACTCTGTCCGTTCCTGAAAAAAGGTGTAAGTAACAACATATACATATGCAAGCATTAACTTGTATTTACTTAAACACATCAATACCTCTCCGGCCCACACTCTCAGTGCGACATGTTTACCGTAATCGGTCAAAACCGATGGATCTTCCGACCCACCTGGGAAGCTTTCAGGCTCAGTCCCATCATCCGCATGCACTGGTACATGTTCCGGCTCCACAACTCCTTCATGAACTATGGGTTCCTCAGGAACAGCCTCAGCTTGCCGTTCTCTTCTTGCGTATGTGGTTGGCCTACGACGTTGACCGCCCTGTTCTACACCCCCACCCAATCCTCCTCTGATTCTTGCCATAATATGTACCATTTGTTAATCAACATAGTCATAATCTTAAAACAAAACAAATAACAAACATATATCTCAACATATAACCAAATGCCTTATCATGGATATTTTTGTGCCCTTCACTGGCCTAAAATTTAACATTGCGGATGCTGGTTTCATGGATATTTTTTAATATTTCTATAGCCTCAAGTCAGACATAATGCTTAAGGTACTACAAACTTATCCTTGGTTTAGACATTGCTATGTCATGACACCCAAACAATATGGTAAACCAACAAATGAGAAACATGATGTGAATTAACTTCAAAATGAATATCTAAACTTATCTAATAATCAACATCATATGCCCAAAATAGAGGTATTGTCTAATCAACATCACATGATGTGAATTAACTTCACTCTTGGAGGATCAATTTGAAAGCCCATTTTTTTCACTCAATGCACACAAGTAAGCAATGTGAAAGCCGATTGAAAATGAAAATGTCAACTTATACTACTGTTAATCTTCCTTCAATATCAACAAATTAAGTTCAAATATTCAGTTGTCCTTTATATTCAGTCATTTTTATTTACAATGCAGTAACAAGTTTAAATAACACAAATATCACATGTAATATTGTCAATCATACACAAACATGACAAGCAAGTATATATGGCATACAATGCTGCCTTATTTACCCTAATAAACCAATCCATATGCACTCATTCAAATTTCAACATCCTAATATACACAAATTAAGCAGATTTTATCAAATTTAAAGCAGTTCACAGGTTTTTCAGCTCTGTACGGATTAGGTAATCCGTATGGACCTCACAGATTACAAATCCATAAGGTCCATACGGATTACCTAATCCGTATGAATCTTACGGATTGTGTAATCCGTAAGCTTCATACGAATTAGGTAATCCGTATGGACCTTACGGATTACTAGGCTTCCTACGGATTAGGTAATCCGTATGGAACTTACGGATTACTCAATCCGTAAGTTTCATATCGATTACCTAATTCGTATCCACCTTAAACCTTCCTACGGATTAATCAATCCGTGCCATCCTCGTTCCACACCAACCCATGAAAAGCTAACTCACCTTAGACGGACGCAAACACCGACCACCACCACCAATGCGACCACCAAGCCGGACCAACAATGCCTAAAAACCACGCCGGAGAAGGACCGGAGACGACGCTGCTGTGGAAGAATGCGCTAATCCATAACAAGAAGGAAGATGCAGATAGAAAAACCAAAGCACCCTTCTGAATTCAATTTTTTTTATTTTAATGAAAAAGATTAAAAGGGCATTTCGGGAATTGCACTGTGCCTATATAATGTATAAGAAATATTTATAGTGTATTTAGTAACACTCCTGAGTGTTTATATCCTTCAAATTCGGCCTAATTGTATAGAAAAGTTTGGCCCAATAAACTCTCTGGGCTAACTCGGGCTAATACCCCAACACCAACCCACAAACACGCAAGAAAAAATGCATATAAAAACCTTAGGAGCTCGTATTTAGGCAAATGTGGGTGTCATTAAGAAATGAGATCAAGATGAAATGCAAGCAAAGAAATGATGATAAGTTATGCTCCTAATTAAATTTTAGCTATTAAATTCCCATTCAATAACCAAAATTCATCCCTTGACCAACAAGAGTCAAATCCAGAATGTGGTTAATTGAGTCTAAGCATCGTAAAAGAATAAAAGGACTGGTTCCTTTCTTCAGAGTTCGAAGACAGAATTGTGGTTCTTGTTTTAGAATTTAGACCACTGAATGGTATAACTTGTTGCCGAAGAAAATAAGTATTTGTCAATCCATTTGAGAGGGACATATATGCGACTACCTTCGCGCCAGTTTCATGTTCGTTCCGAAGAAAATGCGTGCACGCTTTCGCTATAACATCAAAGGGTGTGAAAGGTATGAAAATTTTTACTAGCCTATTGACCTACTTGCTCCAATTGTCCATGCTTTCTGTAAATGGTAATCATGAATGAATATTTAACAGGAAAAAGCGTACTACTTTTATTCCTTTCAAAAAAAAAAAAGAAGCGTACTACTTTTATTACGCGATGTTCATATACATATATATATATATATATATATATATATATATATATATATATATATTCCCTCCTCTCTTTTTTGTGCTGGCCTATAGGCCCTCCTTTTATTGTACAATAACTGATTTATTATGGAATGTTTCTCTTAAAGCTACAACTTTTAATTAATATGTCTTATACCAACTAACTAACTTAAGAACTTATTCTACAAGCAAAGTCTCCATCGCGCACGGCATTACTGGAAGAGTTTGATACAGTTTACCCACTAGAGTGGCCCATGTGCAGAGGCGGAATTAGGGGGTTAGGGTGAGCCACTCTCCCCCTAAAAAAATTAATAAAAAAAATGAAAATAAAAGAAAAAAAAAAAGAGGAAAGAAAAAATATTAAAAAAAGGTAAAAGAGAAAAGAAAAAAAAATAAAACAATAAAAAGGTAAGTAAACATAAAAGAAGAAAAAATATATAAAAAAAGGAAAGAAAATGCAATAAAAATAAAATGGAAAAGAGAGATAACAGAAAAAAAAGGAAAGGAAGATGATAAAATGAAAAAAATAATAATAAAAAGGAAAAAAATAAAGAGGAAGTGAGAGAAATAACACTATAAAAGGGAAAGGTCTGGACACAAAGGAGAAAAAGGAAACACAAATTCCAAGAGAACGGAAGGAGTTAAAAAAGTTGTTTCATTTAGTAAATCAGTGAAAGATAAGAGTTTTAGGTACCCCATAATTTCTTTCTTTTTCCCTCTTTTTCTCTTTCTTATTTATGTTGTTATTCTTCTAAAATAAAATAAATTGTTATTTGCGCCCCTTGTTTTTACACATGCACCCCCTCCATGTTGGGCTGAACCCATTTTTGTTAAATCTAAAACGAAATAAAAAAAACATACACTACTGTTTTGGTTGTTAATGTTGTGTAATATGCTGTGTGCATCTCATTCAAAATGTAACAGTGATTTACTTTACGTGATTGCCATTGATCGACGTAATTTTTGCTCTTCTTTGTTTGATTTGTTTCCATCTTGGTTAGAGTATTCTCCAAGCAAAGATGTTGCATTTTGTTTACCTTGTTATTTATTTAGTAAACCATGTGGCAGTGGTCATTTTGGACTTAATACATTTGTTGTTAAGGGATTTAGAAATTGGAAAAAGGTTAATAAAGGAGAAAATTGTGTTTTTTACACCATATTGGGAAAAATGTTATCTCAATGCATAAAAATGATGTGAGTTCATGTAGTGATCTTATGAACCAATCTCAACATATTGAGATATTGGTTGAAAAACTTACTTCTCAGGAGATTGCAACTAATCGTTTGAGACTACAAGTTTCTGTGGATGTGACAAGATGACTTGCTCTTCAAGGATGTGCTTTTAGAGGTCACGATGAAAGCTTAGATTCACTTAACTAGGGTAATTTTCTTAAGATGGTAAAGTTTTTAGCTTCCTATAATCAAGAAGTTACAACAATTGTTTTAGAAAAAGCTCCTCAAAATGCATCATATAATTCCCCTCAAATTCAAAAGGAAATTCTTCATGTTTTATCTGAAAAGGTTAAGAACACAATACAGGAAGAAATTTCCAATGCCAAGTTTTGTCTTATTGTTGATGAAGCTAGTGATGTATCTAGAAAAGAGCATATGGCTATTGTTGAGATTCGTAGATAAAAATGGTTTTATACGGGAAAGGTTTTTTGGTCTTGTACATGTGGAAGATACAAGGTTGGGATGCTTTCTTGGTTCATGTTCACGAATTTTGCATAAAACATGACATTGACATTCCAAATATGAGTGCAAAATATGTTGGAGGAGAGGTTGTGCTCGAAATGAACAAGGTGATTTTTCTACTGAAAAATTTTATAGGCTAAATATCTTTTATGCTACAATTGATTATCAATTACAAGAATTAAATAGCAGGTTCAATGATAATACTGTTGAATTACTTGCTATGAGCATGACTTTAGATCCAAGAAACAAGTACAAGTCATTTAAAAGTGATGATATTTGCAAATTTGTTGATAAATTTTATTCTAGAGATTTCACAGAATAGGAAAAATTGCATTTGAAGATGGAGTTACAACATTTTGTGCTTGACATTCCTAAACATCCAGATTTGATCAATTTATCAACTATATCTGAATTATGTCAAGGGATAGCAAGAATTGGAAAGTCCATCATTTACCCTCTTATTGATAGAATGATTAAACTTGTACTCACTCTTCCAGTTTCTACAGCAACTACTGAAATATCTTTCTCAGCTATGAAGATAGTCAAGACCAGACTTCGAAATAGAATGGAAGACCAATTTCTTAATGATTATTTGATTACATACATTAAAAAAGAAATTGTTTTGAGTTTTAGCACGGATTCAATTATAGATGATTTTAACAATACGAAAACATGTAGAGTAAGAGTCAAGTGAAGTGATTTTAATTTTTGTAATAGTTTTTTTTATATTAGGTTTGTATTGTCTTTGGAGTACTTTTATTTATGATATAGTTTTTTTTATGTTCATCCCCCTCTCAATAAAATTCATGCCTCTGCCACTGCCCATGTGCCTCCTCCATGTTGAATATTAATATTAATTAATGTTTTTGTCACAAATAGGACGATGGGAAGGTGCCTACAAAAGATACTCCAATGTTTAAAAAAAGGTTCGACCTAGAGCTGTTAAAAGTATGTAGTAAGTATTTGAGAACGAAGTAGTTCCTTTATCAGGAAGTTCATCCTTTTTTATACTAATCTTGTTTGGCTTGTGATCTATGGGTGTAACAACCTAAAAATTATTCTATATATTATATTTTTATTAAGGTTAAATTTTTAAGAATCGTTCAATAATTTTTTTTATTACCATTTTATTTTTACTAAACGGATCCTAGTATAAATTCTAAAACATATAAATTATAGAAGTTGTTAAACTGATATATATAATACGTAGCCACAGTCCTTGTACAATAGTCATTTTCAACGAGACATAAAGATACTATAACACTTTCATCATTCATTTCCTAGAGACAATTCTTTAGCTTTGTACCACCATCAGTCCAAGGCGTCAATGAAATTGACCACTGTTGTCATCTATATAAAAAAAATGAAACATATCTAGTGAGAAATAAATTTCTCAGTAGGCAAATCTAAACCATTAAACACGTTAGTAGGTTAGTAAATAATCAATATATTCAAATGAATCCATAAAATGATTAAGAAACTATATGAATGCATGAAATGAAATGGTCACAGGTGCACATGGCCTCTACATATGTACAGTATGTAGGAATGCTGCGGCTGTCTTACGCTAATCATGCATGAATTTCCATGTATCTTGCACCTGATCTCTCTACATCTTTATTATAGATGTAGTATCATAGGTTCGGTTTCACAAATCTCGTACTGGATTTAGAAACTCGGATCAATCATTTTTATACATAAAAAATCCATTCTTCACATATAATCTTAGGAAAAATTAATTTCATCATTTCATCATTTTGTACTAGAAGAATGGTTTAAAACAACATACCTTGTCCAAGCAAAATTCTACCACTTGGGCAGAATAATTGAGTATTCTCAAGCTACGGAAATTCATGTTAGTAATAATCCATAATACTTTCTCTTTTACTATCTAACGGGGTAGCAAAGACCAGGATAACTACACTCGGGATGGTTATATCCTGGAAAGGTAGGTCCGGGATGATTATAAAGTGATTGAGAAGTTTGGGGTGGCCGGGTTAAGTTTATCATAAAAAAGGGTGTATAAGTAAAAATATCCGAATTCCGGGTAAGGCTGGGTATGTCCGAGTTGGCCGAAATGCATATAACATGGACTACTATAGTAAGGACGAGTATGTCCGGGTTGACCGGGATGTCCAGGTTGGTCGGGATGTCAGGGTTGACCGAGATGTCTGGGTTGGTCGGGATGTCCGGGTTGGCCGAGATGTCCGGGTTGGCCGGGATGTCAAGGTTGACCGGGATGTCCGGGTTGGCCGGGATGTCAGGGTTGACCGAGATGTCCGGGTTGGCCGAGATGTCAGGGTTGTCCGAGTTGGCCGAATTTCACTAGTTTTACGCATAAATTATCACGTATAATTTCCTAAATGCTAACAATTATAAATTCTTAACTATCCTGATTTGAAATCACCATATCCCCATCATAAAATGCCCTTTAGAACATAGATTTTCCACCTTAAATAAATACTAAGACTAGACAACTAAGCACATAATTTAATATTAACAAATTCTAAGTCAGAGATTGAAGCCTAGCCTACCTCAAGTGAGTTTGATTCTTGAAAAGGAATGAAGTAAGGGTTGCCTTCCTTGGGGAAATATTCTAAGAAATGAAGCCTTGAAAGAAGAATTTGATTGATGGATGAGGTGGTAAAAGAGGTCACAGTTTGTGGAAAGCAAATAGAAAGCAAAAAAATGAAAGCAAGGTACAAGAAAAATGGAAATTGGCTTTGGCTTTGGATGCTAGATCCTACATGAAATTTTCCACAGCCCTAGCTATTTATAGTAATTTAATTAGTTGAGTTTTAAGTGGTTCTAGTTATATTAGAACTGAATTAGGAGTTGGTTTGGTTACAACTTAACTAAATCATCATTACTTTGAAAGATATTTTGCTTAAACCTTATCTTGACTTTGCTTTGTCTTGGTCAATGATTCTTTAATCCATTGTTTTGGGGCAGCTGGCTTCTTGTACGTGGGATAGGGCTGGGTTGCTGAGTTATTTACTTGGCTCTCCTACTTCCACATACACACAAGGCCATATTATATAATTTTTCATTCAGCCTTAAAATTTTTTAACAGCAACTACACCTTCATGTTTATCTCTTTTGGCTTAGTGTTTAAGTGCAAGATTCCTTTATTTATTGTTCCATGTGTACGTGGAAAGGGACCTTTTAGGAGTCCACTTTTGATTGGTCTAGTTGTTGGCTGAAGCTTCTAGCTTTTGTGTCAAATTTTTAGGAGCTACAAACTGCCAAGTACTAGATTTTTCCACAAAAATGTTTCACAGCACATGGTTCATTCATGGTTTATTCTGTACCAATCTACTAGGCCATAAATTCCCATTTTATAGTATGTTAAACTAGACTTCCTAAGCTTTCTAAAAAGGTATTACATTCCTGATTTGAAGTTATAAAACTCAAGATATAAATTTTTTAATCCAGACTTCCAAATTTCCAGCGAATTCATCTTAGGATACTGACATACCTTAGTGTTTTTGTTATTGCAAACAGTAGTCAATCTAGATTGGTCTGAAATTTTAATATGTTGTAGTAGACATATAGATCTTTAATTACATATATCATACACTTAATTTGAATAAGAATTGAGAGAGAAATAAATTTTTTCAATTCAGGTGGCAGATATGGAAATTTTGGGCAGCTTATGTTCAAATAAAATTTATCTTATTTTTCTTGTATCCAACTATCATCCTACTTCCATAATTCAATCATAAATATATCTCATAATATAATTTTGAGGATGTTACAATGGGTCTGTCCCATCCTGATTACCAGTTGTGTACTACTCATTATAATCATGCCTTGATACCTCTAATCTGTTGGGTTTGACTCATATTGTGCCTTTTTTTGAGATCTTGTACTATTGTTGGTCTCGTGTTTTATTATTTGTAATTTGGACTTGGGCCCATGAATAGTTACTTTGCTTAGGGTTTCTAAACCTATATATTTTCTTGTAATTTGAATGCAATTGTACGAGTATGTGAGAGAATATAGTGAATAGCTGGACATAGTCCACATTGGGTGAATCAGGGTAAACTCTGTGTGTTGATTTCTTCTTCCATTTTCTCTCTTCTCGATTGTTGTGTGATTGCTCGGTACCCAATATAATCAAGTGATTATCTTTGAGTGAGTTTAGTGACGATAATCATGATTGTTGTTCGCACAAGGAAGAGACATACTGTTAGATACATGACAAAAGGATGTGTTCAATTTGGGTGTGTCATGTGTTCTTTTGACTTGACTGTGTATTTTATTCTGTATAATTAATAAATATAAAGGTAATGGGGGAATTGTTTTTATGGAAGAGGAAAATTAGTAAATGTTTATTTAGATCATCGTTTTCTTTTAATCAGCCAAAAGATCAAATATATTAGATATGGTACCAGTGGTACCAAAACAGAACCATTTCGGACAGAAAATTAACAAAATCAGATAGCATACATATGCTATGCATGACCCCCCTCAGTTAACACAAATGCCTACAGTCCCACCTATAAACCAGAAAGGCCTTTATTACAGTTGAAGACCCAATACCCCAGTTAATGCAGCAAAAGCGCATCCCTGCACGATTAGATCATCGTTTTAATTCAAGTTAAGCTGAAAAAATATATTTAAGGGAATATAGATCTTTTAATACCTCTTTTAATACTTCTCTTTGAGGTACTTCTTGTACTATTTAAGTATTTATTAACATATGTGGTTTGATGGCTGATAAAAAAAACACTTATTTATGGAGAATGTTCTATGAGGGTTTTATAACCATTCCTATCATTTCTAAGGGGGTAGCTTGTATGTTATAATTGTGTAGATTAGCATTATCTAATTATTGGATTATTTTTTATCATTAATAATAATTATGAAAATAAGATTAACAGTATTTTAAATAAAAAATATTAGTTTTTTATGTTTATGTATGAGCGTGTTTATAATGGGTTGAATCATCACTTCACAGCCAAACAAGAGACCTCACATTTCTTTTAATAGTTATAACATTGTCTTTCCATTAGGTAATTTTGTATGATACAACATTATATGAGAAACCCTCACTTGACACCCCCAAATAAGGGATATTTGAATATATATCAATATAAATATAAATATATATATATATATATATATATATATATATTTATATGTATAATCTCTTCATTCTAAAATCATCAATGTTTAAGATATTTTTACACGATTTAAGAAAATCAATCACTACAAGAAAGTAAAATAGTATTTATTAGAGATCAATTTTATTAAATTATTCTTACTTTTTCTTAAATTTTATAAATGCATTATTAAGTATTTCGAGACAACAACACTTATTAGGAGAGTAAATTTGAATAAATTTTTGTTAATATTTCACTGAAAATTAAAAACATCATACTGATTTTTAAAAAAAATACTAAAGTATCAATCAATTTAGAATGGATGAAGTGTATTTTTAAATATTTGTTTACATATATACTAATATAAACTTTTGTAAATTAAAAACAAATGAAAAATTAAAAAATTGACAATATAAAAAAACACTTAACACACAAATTTTTCTTTTATTGGCTTGTTCCCACGAATGCACCGCCATTCATGACAAATTGGAAATTACTTGTTACCAATCAGTTCTATTTCTAGGTCTGTTCCTTTTGTACAAACTTTGTAGTTGGTCCTGTGTGAGAGGTAGTTTGACAAATTAATGGAGTCTTGGTTGGCACACGCTAGATGAGACGGAGATCCGAGTGATGAAAAAAAGAAGAGATAAAAGACTGGGAGAGGAGAGAGAAAATTGTTTTTAAAAAATTGATTAAGTTACTAAAATATCCCTAAATTTAGTTAAGGAAAACATGAGTGGTGATTTTTTTTTTCCAATTATTTTGATGTAGATTGTTAATACACTTCAACTTAAAAAAAAGTGTATGAACATTAGTATTTTTCACTAAACAAAATTTATATATATACTAACATTATAAGAAAAATTACTTTTATATATTCGAAATTTAAAAAAAGATATTTAAATTACTAGATTAATCGAATTAGCGAGCGATTTCTCTTAAATAAAAAAAAAGTTATACAAAAGTAATCTGCGCATAGAATTTATCTTTTTGGAATTCCAATGTTAATCAAAATTGTTGGCATGTTAAGTGTGAATATAACCTGTACATTCCTCTTGACAACGGCAACTATAGGCATATATTTTGTCTTGTTTTCACAATTTACTTTAAAGATTACGAGTCACATAAACATGCATGGCTCCACATAGGATGGTTCAAACGCCAAATGAACACGGCAGTCAACGATTTAGGAACGACATTAGCAAATCAATTTTTAACCTAAATCATCATTAATTTCATATACAAAATGCTATTGGTATCTGATTGACCAGCGTACCAATTTGTTTAAATAATAATAATCAGTAACACTAAGTGTTGAGTTCACAAATATTTTGATTATATTCAGAATTTGTAAATTTGTAAGTAATTAACAAAATATTTTTTTTGAAATTGTAGATGATAATATGTGTAAATATAAATTCAATGATAATATGTGTAAATATGTTAGGTGTTGAGCCTACCAAAATTACTCTTGATACAATGTTAATGATTTTGTATTATTTAATATTATTTTACATATCATCTTCATCCTTCTTTTTTACTCTAACCATGGATCTTTCATATAAAAAAGTCAAAGTTTCATAATTTCGCTCCTGATTTCTCAACAAACTACATCAAATGACTTGCATGTAGTTTGCTGAGAAATATGAATTAGATATGAATTAATTGTCTAGATGTTTTTTCACAGTTCTCATAATATAGACATTTTTCAATGTATAAACCCTAATAACATTACATACAAATGGATGATATGATCACAAATATGACAAAATATTCAAAAAAGAACAATAATATGAAAATTGCATTAAATAGATAGTAAGAATTGTTACATCAAAAACATTTGGTTGCTGAACCCCAACAATGCTATTCTATCATTAGATATGTGTATTCAAGACTAAACAATGTTATTCTATCATTAGATATGAATTAATTGTCTAGATGTTCTTTTACAGTTCTCATAATATAGACATTTTTCAATGTATAAACCCTAATAACATTACATACAAATGGATGATATGATCACAAATATGACAAAATATTCAAAAAAGAACAATAATATAAAAATTGCATTAAATAGATAGTAAGAATTGTTACATCAAAAACATTTGGTTGCTGAATCCCAACAATGAGTGGTTTAACTTCTCATTGTTATGAGAGATTTACAAAACAAAGAAAAATAAAGATAATGGTAGAAAATGGAGAAAACTGGTAAAACAAGAGGCATAAGTCACATTCTTTGGAGTGAATTTTTTTCTTCTTTGTAATATGTTTTTTTTCTGGCCTCTCCCCTTTGCCTTTTGACTGCTCTCCCATTTTCATAATAAAAACTTTACTGTCTTTGTATATTGGTGATATGTTAATCTCATATGTGCTTGCTAAACTCATATCCTCTCAATCTATCTTTAAAGTCTTTAATATGTAATGCTACAAAGAAAATACAATTAATACTAATTTTAACATTAATTAGATAAAAGCTTAAAAAAAATTAAATTTCTATATTTCAATCAAAAAAAAATATTAAATGAAAAAAATAATAATTGTTATGTAATTTAAATATATTTTATGTATAAATAATATAAATAACAATTATCAGCTATCATCCACTACAACGATCAAAACCAAAATGAACTTTTCCATTACAGGCTTCATGTGTTAATCTCGTGGAAATATTAATTATTACTTACTTATATAATTTAATTCAAGCGTAAAATTTGTTCATTTATTCAAAATTCAAATTTGTATTTTTAAACCAACAATGACTTTTTCATGCCCATGAGGAGCGTGTACACACTAGATGAGGATGGAAATAGGAGGTTAATAAGAAACAAAAATCAATTTACTCTTCTAAATACGAAGTAGATCAAATGAAAATATCTAAATATAAATCATTAAATCTTATTTAAATTATTAATATTAAACGCAAAGTGCACATGATTTTATTAAGTGTCTGATCATGTTATCGCTGAATAATTTCTAATTTTAATAATTTGTGGATGATTGTATGATCTATCCAAAATTCAATTTCTCACATTCTTAAAATAAAAATTATTTTCACTTAATACAATCTCATATATGAGCATATCAAATGAAAAATATCTTATGAGAAATGAAAAGTATAAATATAGATTGTTAGATCTTATTTAAATGCTTAAGATTAAATTAAAAGTACAACTTATATGAATTTTTTTCAAAGGTTACAATTTTTTGAATGGTCACAAAATATTAAATTTTCATCATTTATGTATGATTATTATATGATATAGATTTATTCATCTTACTCTAGTATAAAAATATAAAAATGACATTCTCAATTGATATGTCTCTTATATACATAAAAAAAAAGATTTTATTACGTTTTATATACGTGGTAGCATCTAAAATTAAATATGGGGCTGAAATACGTATTCAGATTCAAATTAATAGCAAATTAAAATAAATTAGTAATTTTTTTTACCACTCTATAGATTAAAAAAAAAAGAAGAAGCTTTGAGAATTGAGGTAATCATAATCAAACTCGAATAGCGTCCGGGTCTTGACTTCTTTTAATCCCCCGCGCATAGCCCAGCAATATGCAATACTATATTTCAATTAATGACAGTAGGAACTTCAGACACATGTGACCTAATTATTCTCTTGATTGATATGTACGAAAAAATTCAAATCTCATATCTAATAGAAATAGAAATAGTATTAAGATAAAAGTATATAAATAGAGAATAATTTTATCTTTTGAGCTCATTTTTGGAGTTGAATTGGGTAAAAGGAAGGCTCCATTGAATACGAAGACGGATTGGAACGGAAAATGAACTCAGCATGGGACTGTGTAGGTTGTTCTTCCATTTTGCAAAATATCGGAGGGTCTCCTCGAGGGAGAGGAAGAAAAGGTTTGGGTAGACACTGGAAATTGCAATCACGTAAGGAAGGGGGTTGAGACATTTTGGAAAAACAAAAAGACAAACAATTAAAAACATGCATGTGTGATGTGTCAGTCACATGCCAATGTCTGTTGACATAATAGACGCACTATTGATATAGTCCCTCATCTTCGACAAGACTCTTTTAAGTAGACAGTGATGGATTTTAGAATTTTTTTTCAGTGGAGATAAAAAGTGGTTTAATATTTTTTCAAAAGAAAAAAGTTATATAAGTTTTATTAAAAATAATAACAATAAATTAAATATAGTCAAATTTAAAAAGATAAAATAAATATCGATTTATTCATCTTATTAAAAAAATTATCTTGTAAGAGGAAAATCTATTTTCTTATGAGGACAAAAAATATTTATTCAATATATTCAAATAAAAAATTTATTTTGTGGGACAATTGTCCCATTACTTAACATTTAGATACACCACAAAAATAGATGACATGACATTATTTAACAAATTTATATTATAAATAAAATATTTTTTAAACATTATAAGATTCTTAAAATTAAATTAATCATCTATTTTAACAATTTAAACATTTAAGTAAATTCTTATATAAAATATTTAAATTTATATAAAATTATAATAAACCATTCATCTAAATAATATACATTTTGCATCTTTTAAGCAATCACAAAAATCAAACACAAAACACTGAATCCCTGTAACCAGACACAAACAATGAGGAGGGTTTAAATATGGGCCATTACTAGGTGGATCACTTTAACACGTGATCCATAGTGGAACATTCTCTTAAACCTTCAGATTAATGGTAGTTTGTGTCTCATTACACAACGATAGGTTTTTCCACACTAGATTTTTGCCAATCTCCTCTGCCAGTCCCTCTAACAACGGTTCACCGTTGTCGGAGAGGCATTTCAATTTTTTTTTCCTTTCGTTCCCAGCCACCTCTGCCATCCTCTCCGGCGACTTCCTCTTCTTCAACATTTCACCTCCATGAAGAGGAAATTAAGAAATCAAGAAACAAAGATTCAAGATTGGAAAATCCAGAGGCAATATCTGGCGCAACGCTCCTTTAACGGGTGAATTTCAGAGCATCAAAGTTTGAATGCAAGGGATTCGAAGTGGGTGGTGAGGTGGGGAGGTGGCAAATGGAACTTCCTCGCTGTTAACTTTGTAAAGTTCGATGAGTGACGAGGCCGTCGTATTCAAGAACCATGAACTGGGTTCTTGTCGCGCCGCCTCCTACTTTTGTTTTTGCTCCCTTTTAGCACCTTCGGCTTCATCACCAGCCTCTATCAACCCTACAATCGCTTAATCAAAAAACTCTGGTTGGGCCCAAGGAACGGATTCAGAAATCTGATAAGGGAGACTGAATTTTTTTTCTTCCTTTATAATTGTGTTTAATTTTTAATAAATAATTATTTTAAAAAATATTATTTTTGCAAATAAAATTAAAATTAATTTTTATATTAAATGATGATAATTTTAGTTTTTATTATAATAACAATAAACATATAATTAATTTTATATAATTTTATATTAATTATTATTTTAATCATTATAAAAAATTAATTTATAAAATTTTATACTAATTAACTTTTATATATAGAGAATGATTTATTAAGAAAATTGTTCACACAAAATAATTTTTTTATATGAATATATTGAATAAATTTATTTTTTTCATAAAAATAAGTGCTATTTCCATTAGAAAATTACTTTAAAAAATGCAAAAATTTCAAAAAAACAACAAAAATAATACTAATTTTATTCACTTTATTCTTTTAAATTTTATTATTTTCAAATTTTTATACATTTTTAATAAATTTTATATTATCTTTTTATCTAGAAAATATTAGATTTTATTTTACTCCACTAAATAAATTTATAAATCGACCACAATATATATATATATATATAGATACATAGATAGATAGATAGATAGATAAGATCTATTTATATCTATGTAAGAATTGATAGTCTTACATCATTTAATAACTTTTTATTAGATAAGTATTTTATAAAATCCATCATTAGATTGAAAGTTTATATCATGTAAATCACATGTCTCAAATTTTATACTAATCCGAAATCATTTAATACCTAGTTGATATATATAAAAATTAACATAATATGTACTTTTAAAATATGTGAAAATTAGACTATTTGATTACATTTCTATTGATGATTAAATTTTGTGAAATTTGAGACATGTGATCTACATGATATAAACTTTTAATTTAACGGTGAATTTTGTAAAATACTTATCCAATAAAAAATATTAAATTGTATAAGACTATCAATTTTTATGCTGATATAAACGGATCTCATCTCATATATATATATATATATATGTATTTGTCCTCGTCTAGATTCGTTCATGTGCCTTGAACTCGGCCCCGCAATAGCAGAAGAGAAAACAAAAGTGACAATACAGAAAACCATTCTTTTAGTTCTGATTTGGCATATAGGTTCCCACGACTTATGGACTTTTGTTCATAACGCTCTAAGTTTCCGTATGCAAAGGAGTAATATCAATCAATGTCAAAGAAAAATGTTAGAATCTGTATAAGTAGTCTTACTCTAATTTAATTTTAAAAGCTAACGGGTAGGTATGAGTTGTCTCCAATTATATATTTTATATTAACTTTATCTTTGATTAATTAATATGAAATTTGAGTTTTTTTCCATACAATTTTTTTATACTGAATATTTTTAGATTTGGTATGTAATTGATATGATAAGTGACCATATTTAATGAATAAAAGATACACTCTAACATTGTGAGATTTTGACCTAAATCTTGTCCCCTCTTTATATTTTATATTAATCTTATCTTTATTCAATGCGAGTTGGGTTTTCCAATAAAAAACTAAAATTACTTTAAACTTCAAAGTGCATGGAGTGACAAGGAAGTGTTTGAGCGACACAGGGAGAGCCGGTGAAGCTTGTGGAAGACGAAGCGAGAAACAGAGTCAAAGTGGAAGTCAATTTGACGAGGCGGTGACGTTGCTAGCTGAAACTAAGGTTTTGAGAAAGAAGGGCGTTGTCGGAAGAAGATAGTGGAGGCCAGGGAGGAAAAAAACCTTCGCCATCGGCGATGGTGCCAACGAACAGTGACCAGAAAGTATGTTGTGGGAGGTTGCGGATTCGGTCTAAACTAACTCACAATAACAAATAAATCCAACGGTTCCAAATTATTATCCACAATGGGACCAGCTATCAAGGTGATTCACCATAGAATTAATCTTAAATATGTTTTTAATTTTTGTAATTAAGTTTTTTTAATTGTTCATTTTTAGTTTATGTTAGTTTGTGCTTTTTTAATTTTAGTTTTTTTTTAATTCTAGTAAATTTATGTTTTTTTAACTTTTGACTTTTGTAAATATAGACTTTTAAAAACTAAGAATAAAAAAATTAAAATTTTAAAGAGACTAAAATTAAATAAGTGAAACAAATCATTAAGAGTTTACTCGTTGAAATGAAAATAAATTGAGATAAAAAATTACATTAAAATAAAGTATAAAAATATGAATTTCACTTTATTTTACTTTACTGTTTATTTTAAAAAAATTCAGCTTCAAACGTACCTTTTTTACTACACTAAACCTTAATATAATAACTCAACTAGAAAAGGGAGGAAAAAAGAGGAATGCGCCAAGCAACATCTGAATATTCAAAAGCCATGGTACGGACACAGAAATAATGACAACGGTGTAAGCGCGTGGAGTGGAAGTTTCCTAGCAAATTAACCAAATGATACTTATGCAATTTCTTTTTTTCTTCATTTCATTCGGATTGCCATTTGTCTTTTTGCACCTTTGCCTAACTTTCTCAGTCATTGATTCTCCGAAGCAGCTAGCTAGTAGCACTTGATCTCTCTCTCTCTCTATATATATATATATATACACATCATGAGGTGTACTGCGTGAGAATTATATTGGTCTTCACCAATAACGAAGAAAATTTTCTCGTTGTTGGTTCGGCACACAAGTAAGATCAAAGATGGGAAATATGCCACCAGGTTATCGCTTCTACCCCACAGAAGAGGAGTTGATTTTGTTCTATCTTCACAATAAGCTTGAAGGAGAAAGGGAAGACATGAATCGAGTTATTCCAGTCGTTGATATATACGACTACAACCCATCTCAACTCCCACGTAATAATCTTACATATATATTATATTCCCCTCATCTTCCTCTTTCTCTTTTCTTTTTTCTATTTTTCTCCCTTTCAATCAAAATGGAGCTTGACTTGAAACCTATGGTTCAAGTTGTTTTATTTCATATACAAACAAAGCACATTCTATATAATTTAATGTTATTTTTTTTAAAAAAAAAATTATTGACCATAATACCGTAAATTAATGTTGTTGATATTATTCTGTGATCAAGATTGGAGAAAAGGATCCATATACAGTCCTTTTGGCTTCATGAGAATTGCTCATGATTTTATAAAATTATTGTTATATATATATATATATATATATATATATATATATATATATATATATATA
>CM023943.1:28768656-28831543 GCA_013407115.1 Glycine latifolia
CTAGTTTTCCATAATTGGCAAGTATATTTGATATTAAACTTGATTCACTGAAACAAGATGCAAGTCAAGGATGGTGACAATTGGAAACAAACAGAAAATTATGTTTTTGATTATGAATCACTATATATATATATGTATTGTCATTTAACTCTCAATATATATTTTATGATATTATATATATATTGTATACTTACCTTGTAACTTAGCCGAATTAATAAACTTTTCTTTTACGTTCCGGGTCAAATCTGTATATGTTGCTCGTAAAATATTAATATTTATATATATTTTGGTTTGGTTTGCAGAAATTTCAGGAGAGGCAAGTATGGTAGACACGGAGCAATGGTTCTTTTTCATTCCGAGGCAAGAGAGTGAAGCCAGCGGAGGAAGACCAAAGCGTCTCACAACTACAGGGTACTGGAAGGCCACAGGGTCTCCTAATCATGTTTATTCTTCGGATAATCACATCATCGGAATTAAAAGGACTATGGTTTTCTATAGTGGAAGGGCTCCAAACGGAACCAAAACTGATTGGAAGATGAATGAGTACACTGCCATCAAAGGTGAACCATCATCGTACACGGTACGTATTATATTTACTACATGTCTAAGATTTAGGGCTAGCTAGATGGATTATATTTAGTTGGCTATTTAATTTGTTTAATCTTCAAGGTTTATCTTCTCTAGCTACTCTCTTCCTCTAAAAAAAAAAAAAATCTTCTCTATACTCTCTAGGATTCTCGGTCCGCTTCCTTCTTCTCAAATATCAGAATTTGAGCACCCTTCTGAACCAGAAAAAAGAAGAAGAAGAAATTGAGCATTCTTATTTTTTACGAATGCAGCGACATAGATTGACATTTCACTGAATTTTATCGAGTAATAAAATAGTAAAAACCAAAATAAACTGTGCTCGTGATATTTCGTGAGTATTTCGTACATTAAAAAATTTGATCATAGTACTCAATATTGTTCTCAGTGGATAATTAACTTACAAGTTACAATTAATCAACCATTCAGTCAGAACAATTCGGTTTGAATATCAGTGCAATTTTAAATATTTGTTACGTGACAGTGCAGTTCGATCTATATTAATTGTTTACAGATCAATATCATAGTTGCATTTCTTAATATATGACTAACCTTTTGATTGTACTATATACAATAAATTACTTGCAGCTAAGGAAGAAATTCAGTTTATGCCGAGTGTACAAAAAATCAAAGTGTCTGAGGGCATTTGATAGACGACCACCTCCAAGGAGGGACGCAGTAAGCTATTCCGGTGCTCAAAATGTAGAAGAGCAACAAAAGGGTTCAACATTATATGATTATCATCGTAAAATAATGGTGAAGAGAAGTACAACGTGTTCACCAGAGAGTTCTACTTCCTCCGGAAACCATGACCAACCCCCTCTTCACGGTGAGAAAACTAGTCAAATGGATGTTGACCCTTTTTTGGATTGGGAGAAAGTGGATTTGTTCTTGGGATCAGAACCATGAACAGATCTAATCCAATATATGTGCAATATCTTTCTATCTAGACATGCCTTGCTGCTACAACAAAGTTGACTCATGATAAGTTACACTCATGATCAGTCATCACCGAATAAGCAGAAGTCACAAGGTTATGTTAATTATTAATTACGTATGTCACATGCAGAACCACTACTTTATAAATTTGTTTGATTTCTTGCTAGTTTTGTAAAGATGTGTAGTGGCTCATTTGTCTGATGAACTATCACAAAGTCTTCATCATATTGTGAGTTGTGATGAATCGCACCAATATCCCCCGTCTTCATGCAAATCTTCAGGAATCAAAGATTTTAACAAATTCTTCATTTCATATGACAATCTAAGATTATGCATATTTCACCACACTTGTTATTTCTTGAGATTATACATGATATCTTTGTTTTTTTTATTATAAAAAAAATGTTGATGTAATGATTAAAAAGACAAGGATATCATGTATAAATTCAAAAGTTCTGTAGGATTATTTTAATTTTAACTAATTAATTGAGTTTTAATTAATTTGAACATAAACTAAACTCATTTAAAAATGTCAATAATATACTTTTTAATAGATTATTTTGAACACATTCTTTATTATAGATAAAAATTTATTAGAGATTATATAAAACTGTGGGTCGCTTTTCTTATTTAATAACTCTTGTTAAATTTTTGTAATTATTTTAAATATATTTTAACTAATATCAAAGAATGTTTTTAAAATAATTTATAATATATTTTATCTAATACTTATCAACTCCAAAATGTTATTTTATGAATTAATCTTCGTATACTTAATTAGATTTCTTTCGAATCAAATTTTTATATAAGTTTTTTCTCTCTTTCCATAAAAAGACACCAATTAATAAGGGTGTAAATGAAAAAGTAATACTTTATTGATTTTATAAAATGGTAGACATTTAAATATGATAATATTTTTTTATACTACAAAATATGATATTTCTAACTATCAGCTTAAGGGTTGAAATAAACTCTCAAGGTGATATATAAATTAAAATGAACACTGATTAAGAATATAGGATATATGAGTTATAAATGTCTTTGATTCATACGCATAAAAAAATTAAAATAGGTAAAATTTCTAATTAATTGTTTTTTATGATTTCATACATAATATGCAACCATGTTAAATTTATGAATCGTGTTCAACCCAGTTGTAGTGTGAAAAAGGATCATTTAATAACGTTAGACATATTGATTAATTTATAAATTGTAATAGTCAGCTTTTTGATTTTATTAGAGTTAATGTTTCCATTGCAGTTTCCAAAGTTTTGCTTGTGATTTCTCGCTTGATTTATCCTATGAATGTCTAATTCTTCAATTAGAGTAAATAGTTGTCAAGTCTATGAATATGATGATCGACCCAAGGAGACTACCTAGCTTAGTTTTAACAGTTATGATTGCAAGTTAATTTTTCTATTTTTATTTTTCAAATACAATCACAAAAATCTATTGTGAATTCACTGTAACATCTTTTGAAACCAAGAAATTATTATATTTTTTCTTTTCCTTTTTTCTTATTTTGTTAAATATATAACATTTATAATACTTTCCAAAGCATCTTAGATCGATTATTTAATTTTTGTGAAATATTTTAAAGTTATTTTCAGTTTAGAAAATTTATTACCAAATGCAACCAGTCCGGTGAATAGAAAAAATAAAAATAAAAATGGACAATATTAATTGGAGGCGAAGGAAAGGCATTGACTTAGTTATTAATTATATTAGGCACAGACCCGAAGCCTCTACTCCTTCCACTTGAAGTCTTTCAACAAATATTCTATTTTTTTAAAATGTATTTTGTCGAAGCAAATGGATTGACCTCCCTAAAAAACGTCATTAGTGGTCCATGGTGCATCTCAAAACCCTAAAACCTAGCTCCACTTGACAACAAACGGAGTTGAACTGGAAGTATATATTCCCCAACCAACAGAAGTAAGCTCCTTAAGGGCCACCGAACTTTTAATGCAGTGGGGACATTTATGAATGATGACAATCCATAATATCAACAGCATTACTAATGTTAAAGATAAATGGATCATCATACAATTAGGGTATGGAAGTGTCAAAATAATTGTGGAATACACTATTAAGCTGTTTTGGTAGAGACGAAAAAGGAAAAATTGAAGAAGAAATAGGTAGGAAAGAAATTAATGGAGATTGAAAAGAGAAACAAATAAAAAAACACAGTGAAAATATGATATTTTTAAGTTTGCTTGATTTGAAATAAAGAAAAGACAATAAATTAGTACATTAAGAAATCCAAAGAATCGATTATACAGCACCATATATAATCAATTATAGAACTTTAATTGTATAATTAATTATATGGTCGCCTCATATAAAAAATCAGCCTTTGTGTGCCTAATCGATTATTTTTTCTCCTTAATTAACCAATTATATGCTTGAGAGCACATTGCATGATCTTTTGAATACATATGTACCCCACACTAATAAGCCATGTCTACTTTCACCATATCTTCTACTTACGTGAGAGAGTGAAGCAGCAATTTGCGGGAGAGTGAAGGCAAAACTGTGTGAAGTTGACGAGGGTAGACGCATAAGAGCCAATTCTTCGCATTTGAGATGATGTATTTAATAAAAAAGTAATGTTATGTTTTTTTTACTGCAAAAGTAATGTTTTGTTATCCCACAAATTCTCCTATTGGTCCTTTTATTACTTCATAAAAAAATATTAAATGAGCAACTAGTAACACATATTCTAATATTTTTGTACGAACACATTTTCCAATATATTATACTTTCAACAATACATGTTTTATGATTAACTAAAATACATTCTAAAATGACTGGTGTTCAAATTCAAATACATAAATTAAGAACAACAATAAATTAGTTACTTGTTGAAACAATTTTATTAAAACATATTTACTTTCCAATAATCTATTACTTGTAATTATCGGTTAATTAGTGGTGACAGTTAAAAAAAATGATAGACATAGTTTAACAATCGTTAAACTGATGTGATTCATTTGGAATAAATTTAGAATAAAAAAATTAATATCTCATTAAAAACTATGTACAAATGTCAATCAATATTTTTTAAAAATATATTAAAACATCATTCTTTTAAAAATGTAGAGGAAGTATTAATAAAAGGCAAAATCACGACACTATACAAATGCGCGTGTGATTGGCAGCCAGAAAATAATAAATAGCAGTGATTCATCAAAACTTCCTAATAATTTTAAATATCTTACAAATATTTTTTATTTTTTTATCACATCATAAATCTTATCATATTTATATTTTTTTTCTCATTAGGTATATTGTATAACAATATTAAAACAAGTCATTTCAACAAATTTTTAACTTTTTTATTTCACTATTTAGTAAATATATTTTTAAATTAATTTTCATCACTTTTTAAAACATTACTTGAATTAATATTTTTAAAACGTTAACTTTGAATTTCTAATTTTTTATATTTTATTATTTTTTATCTTTAAAATATATATTTATTCATTTTTATTTATTATCCTTTTTAAATATGTCATTTTTATATTTTTTTCACTTTAACAACTAATTTTATAAAATACTTATAATTTAATAAATTAATTTAATCGCTTCTAACTATTAAATTTTCAGTTAATTAGTTTTCAAATAGATGTGTATCAAATATTTTTCAATAAAAAAAAACAAATGTGTCTCCAATACACCCCTGCATACAAAATAAAAAAGGAGGATTTAGAATTATATTTTTAATAAAATTTGCAGCTTCCAAGGTTTAATTAATTGCATAGAACGTAATAGTGTCATGTGGATCCCTTCTTGCAGATTTCCGAAACTACCACGAAGTCTCATAAAAACTGCAACCATTTATCTAATTAACACGGACTCATCTATCATAGCCATAAATTTTAAAGTTGGACAGGATCCCGGCCGACCAAACTCGCACGAAGGACAACATAGATTATGACATTCATACATTAACGCGTTACACTTTGAATATTTGATTCTGATAGCCAAAAAAGAGTACTGCATCATATGTAAGAAAAACATGCATTCGCTTTTAAAGAATTTCTCAGTAGTTACTACTTATTACTACTGTCTCTGTAGATAGTGTTACTGAATCATCTAATTAATATTACTGAATCAAGGTTCCACTAGCAATTAGGATGATGAATCTTTTACCTTTGAATGAACTAAAACATTAACGGGTGAAGCAACGCGTAATGTGAATATAAAATTTGAGAATTAACCGTGTGTTTGTTTGGATGCACGTCACACTGAAGCAAGTATATGTGAAGCTTCTGCATCTTTAATTTGGGTTGAAATTGACATGGAAATATTAAAAACATATATATTTTAATCGAAACCATACACGCACTGAATCTAAAAATGTGCTTGAATAAAAGTTAAGTTCAATGTAATTAGTTTTCATCTCAATGGAAGTATGGAACAAAGTACTTGCTTCTCAATTTAATGTATTGGAATGTATGTTTCTCCGTATACGACAAGTTTTAATTGCAATCCGAACACACACTAAATTGTCTTGTTGCGTGTTTAGAAACCCATAAAAAAAATCACATAAGCAATGAAGAAGCTGTAGTGCGTCTCTGATATCCCATATAATTTTTCCCATATATTAGACGTAGTTCCGATTGTTTAATTAACCACATCAAAAATCACAAAAGATGCAAAAGCAAAACTAGATAGATAGCTTTAATTAACGTGCGACAAGTGTCGACATTGATATTCAATTTAACATGCAGATAATTATTAGCCTTTGGTTAAACATGGAAAATCACATTCGTAACCTAGAACCGAACATGCTATTATTAGCTATTTTACTCTCAAACTAGAATTTACATTGCAAATGCATCAGTCACTCTCACGTTTTCAAGACTTGGACATGGCCGTTCGTACTTTCAACAATCATGGTGTACTGGTGGTAAACCTTGAACATATTATACTAATTGAAGTTTTTCAAAGCTTGCACTTTGTTGTGATTAAAATGTTTAGCTTGGAATATATAAACACGTCTATTCACAATAGAATGAACACCACATAGAAGACGTTTAGGTACCTAACTTATATGTTCAATTAGTAGTTTGTTAGTAAGAATTAAATATAAATGTTCAAGTGAATTGAAGATTAACTCGAAATTAAATTATATTATTCTATCTGGTCTTATGTTGATCTAAAATATAAATAAATATTTTAACTAATTTTATTTTATACCTTCATTCAATTAAAACTATGAATCTAATGATTTTTTTGTTAATTTCCTTATCAAATTCTAATGAAAAGCAGGTTAGAAAAAAATATTTATTTTAGAAAAGTAAAATCAATAAAATTAAATGATGATAGTTAATATTTTTTTAATTAATATAAATTAAGTTTCTTTCTTCTATTGGAAATCTAAGAGAATATGAAATTATGAATAGCTAGAGAGTTCTTCATAGTTCACTTGCAACTACGAGGAAGTCCACTCAAGCCCAACAAGCATAGTGTAAATAGTAGTAGCATGGTTGAATGATTGTTGGAAAATATAGCGAAAATGCAAACTAGTCATTCAAAACTCGAAAAAATTGACAGTGGGAATTGGACTTACCTTGCTGCACCAAAACTCGGGGAAGTGAAATATGCTATCACTTGCGAGTTGCGAGTATAATAACGCGTAGAAATCATCATGTTGGACTCAATAAGGACAAGAGAAATATATACTTCTACTATATAGAAATACATAAATCAAAGCAGTCAGACATAAACCATTCATTACTAAATTAACGGAGACAGTGGCAAATATGCCACGTTTTGGGAAATTTATTCCCTGAATGCCACGCCGTACATTCTATTTCCCAAACTGTCACGTTTACTAATTTGCTGGCAATAGAAACGAACTAAGACAGCTGAGTTGGCGCTTTCGGATTGGGCCACGTAATTCGCTACAGTGTCCAGCGAATTACGTGTGTCAGGTTGGGCAGGCCACGTGGCCTATTTCGCTGACAAACCTAGCGAATTACGTGCATATGCCACATGTCAGCGTCCTATTGGTTGTAAAAAATACATTTAAAATTTAAAAAATACGTATAAACTTCGGACGGTCATAACTTTTGACTGGAATGTCCGATTGAGGCGTATGATATGTCAAAACGATCGTAATTCAGAGGAGAAGCCCTTCGCAAGCTCCCGAGGGGACTTGCCCAAAATTTTTTCCCAAAAGAGGCCTCTAAGTGCCTCAAAATTGCGATTTAGTATTCGGATACCTAAAAAATTCATTTTTGTCTGCTTTTTTAATTATTTAATTAGTTAATTTAATATAAAATTTTATTTTTTCAATTATTTCTCTGAATCACGATCGTTTTGACACATCGAACGTCTTCATCGGACATTCCTAGCCAAAGATATCATTGCTTAAAGTTTATACGAAGTTTGTATACTTCATATAAACTATATAGTATATTAGTTGGTGAGAGATATACCTGTTTAATTTGATCCTTAAAATAATAATGATTATAACTATATTTTCTAAATTTTAGTTGTTTTCAGAATTCATTTTCATAATAATTGTAGTTGTTCACTTTTCATTTTAAAATTTGCATATGGGAAATCTATAATGAAATTAGTGATTTAGAAAAAGAAGACTTCTACAAACAAGTCTATTATACCATTCATTCATTTTTATTTAACTAATCAGACATCATGTAACAAAGAGTTCTACAATGGTCAACAATAATTATTTTTTATTTAAATACAAAAATTTAAAAATACTCTTACAATCAAGTAAATCTAAATTGAAAATAAAATAATAATATCCAGGAAAACGAACATGCGTATGCTTGTTTTCATAGAATTTGAACAGAAAAATGTATAGGGAAGAGAAGTGGGGTAGCGAACAGAACTTCTTCCACTAGGATATACTAGTATAAGCTATAAAAAAATGAGGGAAGAGAATAAAAAGAAAACATTGGTCCTAACTTTTTGTTTTCTCACTTACCAGACTAATTACATTGAAACAAAATGAAAATACTATTTTCAAAACCACCTTTCTCATTGAGTTATGTAACGATATCTTTTTACATGAACTACATATGTTTTTTATTTGGCAATGTCATGAAAAGAAATGTCCATATTCACACACAAAACAAAAATGCCCACATCATTAGTGTAAACTGTCAACAGTTGTTTAACACTTCGTTTTTTCGCCCTCCATATTAATTACGCTAAATGCTGTTGCGGACTGGGTCTAGGTCCAATCCCTATAAATGATTTATCAAGGCTCAAATATTAGACTAATTTTTTGATGTGGAAAATATTAGATTAATTTAAGTTATATTAATAGTGTTGATCATGTCAACACAGAGAATAAGATTCTTAATATACACTCGTGAACAATATATTACACCTCATTTTAGAGTAAAATTATTTGGTCGTTATAATAGAACAAATTATAGCATAAAAAATAACAAAACAAATTATTACTCCGTGCCTGAAAATTCAACTCAAGTTAGATCCCTATAATTACTATGAATAGCATTGTAGCGTTAAACATTTAATACAAATCATTACTCTAATAAAAAAATTACTACTTTGAGTGTTGGATGTGGTTTGCAGATATCTATCCAAAAGGGTTAATAATTTTAAACTATATGGACTAAAAAAAATTATTGCAACTATAGAGATTAAAAGGATAATTAAACCTAAAAAAATTGGGTATATAAATTAAAACTAAGATTAAAAAATGGTGTAAGAGAAAAACGATTAAAATCTTTCTATAATAATGATGTTTTCGTCAAAGGTTGTGATCAAAGTGGTATACCTTCTACACCAAGTCCATAACCTGTTTAAGGCTCAAAATCAATTGGTGAACCGACTTAAGACCCAGTCCTGAAAACAGAAATATTTCCTTCCAGAATAGAACCAACTGTAATTTGAATACTGATAACTAATGAGAAGGTCAATAGCTTGTCCCGGTTCACCTGGCCACTATCTTATAGTAATTGCATTGTTTTTTAACCGATTTACATTTTTTAAGATAGCGAAAAGGGGAGTTGAATCTTATAATAATTGCATTGTTTTTGTACCAGACTAGGCTTTCTGAATGTCTATTTTGGAGTGGGTATTCCAAAATACTTGTTTCAAAATGATTGTTCCATATAAGTAAAAATATTTCAGCTATTTCCAAATTTGAACCTATGACCAACAAATCACCAAAATACAATTTTATCATTGTGCCATGATTCACCCTCATAATATGAAAAGGATAAAATATTAGGAGGTGCAGGATTCAAATCCCCAATAATGAGCCACCACTATCAAGGAAAGTCTCACCTTATTTAGTCCACAACTTTTTATTTTTCTCAAATTGCCATGTCATGTTTTGTTTACCAAGCCCAACGTACACGACGTCCAGAAATTGCACATCGATATATCAGAGACTCAATGAGTAGGCGTTTATAACTTTAAGGGCCAATCCCAAATTTTCTAAAGAGAATTTTAAGCATCTTTAATTGGTTTAATCTAAAGAGACATTTTCTCCTTAATTGTTTCACACACCTAATTTATTAGAAAATGAGGGAAGATGACTATAAAGGATAACATATGATTATAAATAGGAACACTGTCACCACAAAGATGGATTCATCTGCGTGTACAAGAGCATTTGTGTGTGCATAAACATATACATAGTGTTGTTAGCAGAATATTATACATGAACGTTATACACACCTTATGAACAATAAAGAAACCTAGGAAGTCAAATGTCACGTGTTCTCCACAAATCAAAATTATCACAAATATCTTACTGTAAAGATAATACAAATTGACAGAAAAACAATTACTGCAGAGCTTTACAGAGGTTTGAACACACATTTCTTTTCCCATGGTTGTTTAAAGTTTCACTATCTGGTTTCCCTTTTTATGGGTAACAAACCCTTATGACTAGCAGAATGTCAGAACTTTGTCGATTTTGCTGTTACCAATCATCATCAAGGCTGGCTTGGTGGAAACAAAAAACAGTACATATAAAAATGAAGAACGATACAAGCTCAATGAGCATCGCGCCTGTCTCAATCATATGAGCGTGCTTGAGGATTATAGGAATGGCTATGCTCCCAACAGCTGATGCTCCAGTCAAAAATTTTGCAGCATCTATCCAACTGCAACATAATATCAGGTATTACATTCACAACTGACAACAATTAATCTTGAAATAAAATTGTCCCTGCATTCTTATTGAATTGAAAACGGTTATATAAACAACACCCATCGCATACAAGTTATACAAAAGAATCGCAGTAACGCAAAAGCAATTGCATGGAAATTGTTTCTGCATAAAATCGGAGAACTTTTCTGAGCTCTAAATGGCAACAGATACTTACCCACCACCATCACGGCTCACTAGAAATTGAGTGGATCCACCTCCAAAGAATAAGCAAGGCATAGGAACCAGCACATACATCAGAGCTGCAGGTGCAATGTTCTAACAATTAAAATTTCCGAACAAATATACAAGACATTCTAGTTCAAAAAACTATAGTTTACCTGATAACATTGGCCACCAATTGTTATATATTGCACATGCCTGCCACATAGAAAACAAATGGAATACACTTTAACACTTGAAAGTAAATGTGCATTCAACAGATCAGATGTGTCATTAACTACTATAGAATTCACATTCAGTATTTCAATTGGATCATGTATCAACCATATCATCATAAAAAAAATATATTTGGATACATAACGATCTTTTCTTTTCACTGTTTAAGTGTTTAACCCAAATTTGGCCCATAGAATATAGGCTTCACCCTTATGCATACTATAAAATTATAGTTCTCCTCTTCCACTCAAATTTGGTAATTATAAAATATTAAAAACCAAGATATAATAACCCACCAACAATTGTGTTAGAATTTAAAAAGTTGCCCATATGTGATCAAAGACTCCAATAGAGTGCTAGACTGCTAGTTCATCTAAATTTTGCTTCACTAAATATTTATGCTCTCTATATCTTTTTCGTCCTATATTCATGAAAGTTTTATTAAATTTTAAAATTACAACCCTCCTCGTTCCATTCTATGCCTCATCAAGCAATCAAAATTAAACTTAGAATAATTGAAAAACAAATATAATACTTCAAAATTGGTCAAACCAAAGTTGGATGAAACATAATTGTGAGAGGGGGAAAAAGTACAGAGATTACTCATTTCATTTCAAGCATTTAAGGCAAACACAATTAGTCTAATTGTGAAAAACATACCAGAATCTGAAGCAAAATGCTAGCTGAAAACATAAAAGCCAACCCAGCAAGGCTGCAAGTCCAGGAAAGAGAAAGTTAAAAGTTGATTTACCTTATATTGCAATATAATCAATCATGGTACAAAACTCAGAGAGTTAGTTTTACACTTACACTGTAGATATGAGGAGCAGTTCCAGAACAACAATTTGTAAACATCAGATACATGACAGAGTCAGTAACATACTTAAAAGCATATACATTGAGGAATTTTAAAAAAAAAGTGCTGCATGAATTTTACAACATCCCACAGCAGTATAATCTCCGAAAGTACAAATGAAATAAATGATAATAAATATAACGAGAGTGGGATAGTGGGTTTTTAGCTTCTCTAACTGTTGAATAACAAATTAACTACAGATTTTAACAACTTGATAGTTTGCTATATATGTAGATGTCTACCTATCGGAGCCTCTCAGCTTTTGATTAACATTTGTATCCTCTAAAATGCACTCATCTCACTTTGGAGGAGCCAAATCACTTGGGGGTGATGGCGATCTGCGACACACACACATGCAGGGGACTCATTTGAACCTCTAATATTACCATCCAAGCTAAACTGTAAGTGTGGGTTTGAACCAATTAGGAACCCCGTTTCACCCTTTCCCAAAGCAATTTCGCACTCTCCAAAGCTGTAAACGTGACTGGAGTAAATTCAAGCTTTTACGTTCAACGTAAATACAAACATAGCCTAACAAGTGTTTTACATTCTTACTTCTTCGGAATTGAACTTAATATTGAAAATTTACAAGCATCACCCAAGTGTCGATGACGTGAGCAGCATAAATTTCCATTTTATTACAGCCTGGACCCTGTACTGATTAAAATTAACAATTTACTCAAAAACCCAAACCCTTCTGCGGAATTGTATGTTCCTTGAGCAATTTCATTAATGTTCATGTCTCTTCACGAAGCGACCCAACAGAGAAACGAGTGGATCTTTGTACGCCCTAATTTCATTAATCTTACGGAAAACCCCGATGAATTGCTACGGAATTTACTATTCATAACCCTAAGCCAATTGTGAATTTGTGAGTGAGTTAAGTTTAATCAGTTTGTTGTAGAGAAACCTAATTACAGTATTAAAGAGAATTGCGAAGCGGAGAATGGAGAGTGAGTAGAAAACACGTACCGTGTACAGTCATCGCCATGCTTAAGAAGGGACCTTATATCTCTCGCTCTCTCTCCCGATTGCAAACACCGAACAAAGATTTTCTCCGGCGGAATTTTGACCCACCCCCTTTTTGCTTCTTCGACTTTGGAGCTATTTTCCATTATTGAACGGGGTACAAAACAATTAACATAAAATAATAAAATAAATTTTAGTCATCTTATTATAATTTATAATTTATTAGTGGTTATGTTTTTTTTTATAGAAATTATTTGTTATGTTAGGACTAGGATTTTAATATTTTTTTTCACATAAAATATATTTATTTTTATATGATTAATTTTTTAAAACTAAATATTTTAAATGTGTAAGTTTTATAATAATTATATATAATAATATTTGAATTTTTAATAGATTTTAATAGGTATATATTATTCATGTAAAATTTTTATATTTTTATTCAATTAAAAATTATTTTATGTATAATTCTTAGTAATTAAAATAAAAATTAATAAATTTATCATATATCTATTTAGTATTGGATTATCATCTAAAAAAAATTATAGTTTCAGTGTAAAAAAGGTAATTTTACATGCTTGAGAGAGAAAGAAAAATGACTCCTCACAAGAATAATAAGTAAAATGGACATGAAAATAAAAGAGGAAAATATTAAGAATATTTAATTTTTTGGATCCAAACTATGATTATTCTTTAAAAAAAATTCTTTAATTATACGTGACATTAAGAACGCCTGTAAACATAATGATCGAAAAGAGTTCGGCATAGGAATAAAGATTGTCATCTAACACTCCTTCGTTGTTTTGGCTATTAATGTGATGCATGTGAGTTTGTGGGAAATTTGGCTAAAGACTAATGTTTTTTTTTTTCAAAATTCAATTTAGGATGTATTTAAGAAAACGTTAAGTATAACTCATGTTTTTCTCTATTCACTAGCTACCATGTTTCTTTCTCAGTTTTCAGCTTTAGAAATTAGAATAACACATGAATAAATGTTTGGTGACTTGCAAACCAAACCCACTTATTTCTTAACGTCACATTTGAGGTGATTTTTAGTTTTTAGTTTTAAAATTTTAAAAAAATTAATCAAAATTAATTTTAGTTGAATTTGAATTAATTTTTTTATCTTATTTATAAGAAATACATTATAAATTAAAAATAAATAAAATTAAGAAAAAGAAAAAGATAAATATGCACAATCTCAAATGCAATATTTAAAATTAGACGTTCTGGCACTATTAAGTTAATTTCAATCAACAAACTAGGAATAAAAAAAAAAAGGCACAAAAATTACACTTTGAGTAGCTGTAAGTAGTTCAAGAAAGCAAGGGCAATCCAATCCATCTGCACCGGGGACCAACGCAAGTGGTTGTTGATTTCAGCTGATGAACCGTACCACATAACTGGCTCCACATCACAACCATTCCCTGAACGGAACCCTGTGTCCATCACCTCCCAAATGAAGGCCCTTGCATCATCACTAACAGAGCAGAAATGTCGTCCAAAATCTGGGGACCATGACATAGCATTAACACACGTCCTATGTTTACTCAACTTTATAAATGGTGTGGTCGGTACCCTAATATCCAATATCACCACCTTGTTGCTGTCTAGTCCAACCGTGGCCACGAACCTTGGATCACTTTTATTCCATTCCAAACGAAGCAAGGGACAATCCTGCACTGGATTTTATGGTCGATTTTTCCTTGTCTCTTACTTAAATCAAACACCCTCAGAGAACCATCACCTGAAGATATATATAAGGTTGTCTCTTAAACCCACCCCACGAAATGTCATACACTTCTTTGTCATGTGCCACTAATTGTGCCTTCATGGCTTCCCTCTCGATGTCCCCATGTTGTGTCTACGAGACGGGTATCAAACACGGCCCAATCAAACGAGGTAATAGCGGAGTGGTCACTAACTTTGTTACCAACTGTTAGGGGGGGGGGGGGGGGGGGGGGGGGGCGGACTTTAGTTGAATGTGGTCTTCGTGGATTTCCCATATATAGCCTTAGGTTGTCGCCTGACGTGGCAAAGAGGTCGCGATTCGTGTCATCCTCGGAGGGGAAGAACATGATCTTTGTTGGTGTATATAGGGTGGTCCAGCACCAAACGAGGGTCGGTGGTGAAATCGAACGTGTCGTGGTTGCAGTGGACATGCTCAACCTTGTTAGTGTAGTCTTCCAAAGTAACTACCAATGGCAAAGCGTGGGCTTTTGTGGCGGCGCATTGACCATGCTAGAGAGGAAATTGGCCACTGAGCAACGTAGGTGTGCACGCCTTGCTTTGTCTCTATCTGTAGGGCTTTGCATGGTGAAGTTATTAACTTCAATGGAATCCCTGGGAAAGCCAAGTAACTTCTGCATGGATGATTGCACAATTTATGTGTAAAGTATTGTTTGTAATCTTGCCCCATAAATATCGGTTAATTAAATCCCATGTAATGAATTTTTTTAAAACAAAAGAATTATAATTTATAGACATTTTTACATGTCAAATACTTTATTAACACTTATTTTTTCTTCTTATCATATTATATTACATATGATTCGTACATTTCTCTCTTTCTCTTTCTGAGTTTTGAACAAAGTTTAGTATCTATAAAACTTTTACTCTAAATGAAAGCACATAATTAATTTTCGGGCAAAAATTAAGAAAAAATAATGATGTCCTTAAGTGTACGTGTGTTTTAGAATACAACTAGAGTTCGATAAAAAAAAAATAGAAACAGGAAATCGTTTTAAGAAACCAAGAATGTTAATTACAATATTTAATGACCTTGATTGATAATTATTTTGGCAAAAGAAACCATGGTCGATTGGTAGGTACGGGTAAAAAAATTAAAATATAGCAATTTTAATAAAAAATTACAAAAATATTGTAGTTTTAAAAGTATTTATGCATCTACAGCAACCAGTCGCGTCCCTCCCTCTGGGTGTGACTCATTTTGTCGCTAATTCTGTTTCTAATTTCGTCGCTAATGCTTTTTGTGACAGGGCATGACCACAATATTCCGTCGAAAAAGTATTAGCGACTGAAATAGAGACCGAAATTAGTGTACGCCTTTAAAATCAATTTTTTTATTTACAGCATAAATTTTTTCAATTTTTGAAATTAGTGTTACGATCACAATATTGTAATTTTTTCATTTTTTTAAACCGAAATCATTAAAAAATTTGCAGTATAATTTTTTTTAAACGTACGACTTTAAAATCAATTTTTTTTACAATTTTAAGTTTTTATTATTATTAATATACAACTTCAAAGTCGGTCTAAAAATCAATAACGAAGATCGGTCTAAAAATACTTTAAAATTAGATAAATATGACAATTAATAATATTATTACAAGCTACAATAAATTCGTAATTAATTAGACAAATTTCAATCTTTATTGTAGTCGCTAATACTTTTTGCGACTGAATATTGTGGTCAGGGCCAATATTCCGTCGCAAAAAGTGTTAACGACAGAATTATAGACGGAATGAGTCACGTCCAGAGGAGCGTGACTGGTTGTTATAGATGCGTAAATACTTTTAAAATTGTAATATTTTCATAATTTTTTATTAAAATTGTTATATTTTAATTTTTTTCCCGTAGGTACGAGGCTGAAAATGTGAGCCACTATACCATGGAAGTATATCATATATAGAGAGAGAAGAGACAAGAGTAGTGAGCAAAACACAGTGTTTGTCTTAAAAGGAAAGTTAGAAAAGGGGCTTACATTGCTGAGATCCCAAAGCCTCCGGTGTTAGCTTCATGCAGTACAATCACGATGGCATGCATGGGCATAGAAATAGAAGGGTAAGTGGCGAAGGAAATATATATTTATATATATCAAAGCATCACCACACCAGTTTTCCCATAGAAAGAAAAGGGAAGGGAAGGTGAAACTAATGGTCAATCATTAATTTCTTCTCGATAGTTCGGTCAGCCTTTATAGTAAGTTGTTCAAGAATTCAAACACGTTTGTAAAATCAAATTGTTCGTGTCCTAACTCCTAACATATACATATACATATTTTTGTAAAAAAAACTTTTAATTCTGCATGGATGATTGCACAATCTAAATATGCATGGATGATTGCACAATTTAGGTGTAAAGTTTTTTTGACAAAAATATTTTTTTTAACGGCAAATGAATTTTATTTATAAATAAATGACCACAAATTGTGATCATAGAATTAAAAAAATTACAATAAAAAATACATGTCATCATAATAGTCAAGCAAAAACATAACATAGTCAAATCGAAAGCACTCCATAGGATTAAAATACCAATTTACGAAAGATATTTCATACGAGCATATAATCCTTTATACCTAAACCAAATTCATGATAATCATTGAACCTAAAATAAAACAATTGCTATATCAGGATTTTCATAATTCAAAATGACGTTATTTCGTTGAATCCATAAATTGCAACAGTCGCATGCCATATAATGAAATTTCATCTTCTTCACATGCTTTCCTATGAAACACAAATAATGTTGAACATAATATTCACATATTTGATTCGAGTGCATCATAGCAAAGTCAAATCACCGATATACACTCATCCAAACAACATGAGCAAAATCACACATTAAAAATAAAAATGAGTGATATCTTCAAACTCATTGTCACATAAAGCGCACAACAAACTAGGCAAAATTACTCTTATTCTATTCAAAGTTGATTTTGTTGGTAACCTCCTCCAAAGCAATCTCCAAAAAAAGAAAAAAAAAAGACACACCTCCAAAAAGCCGAATTCAAAGATGGATAATTGAGAGGAGTATAATTTGACTATGTTGCTAATCACACAACCAACACCACCCAATAGGAAGCTTTGAGCTAAAAAACACTTACAAATATACTTTCATTTATCTCACCCCAAAAGGACAAGCCGGAGTTTGAATTTGTGTCTTCGAGACTTTGTTTTACTTTACTCAGACAACTCCCTTAAGTTGTTATTAATTTTTTTACTAGCTTATAATTAGCTACTTCGACTAGAATGGTAAGCATATAATTATACTTGTTTTTATTTAACCTAATTTTTTGGTTTAGATTTTTATTAACATGTTACTAATTCTACATTTTTTTTATTTGTCTTTTAAATAGTACATAAACTAAATATAAATTGATAATTTTACTCTATTATATCTCATGTACAAAAAATGTGTTTCTAGGCCTACATAAACATATAAAAAATATAAACAATAGATAGCAAAACTATTATTATTATTACACTTAAATATGTTCTTATTTCAATGATCAAAATTATGTTTTTGTTTCCAATTTTTTTTTAAAGCTTTTTTTATATAGGAAAGAGGTTGTTGATAAATACAAGTAGCAATTTGATCAAAGATTTAGACACAAACATAAGATATTGATGCCCTAGCTAAGGTGTGAGCAACAATATTGACTGACCTCCTAGTGAACTCACCATGAAGATTTGAGAATTCAAAAGTAAAACTCTACATCTAGATATTAAAGCATGAAAATCAGAATTTCCTTTAGAGCTTGAATTTAAAACATTCACCAAATTTTTGTAATCTAGTTCAAAATAAATATTTGCAAGACCAAATTGTTGGCCCCATTGGATACCATGCAAAAGACCAAGTGCTTCTACCTCCCTTTTGGCTTAAGATAACCATCAAAAGTCATAGTTTGTAATGCAATGAAGCTCTGTGTTGATTTTGTAGAAGTCATGCGTTAATTTCGTCCACATGTGATATATTTTTTAGGCTTTTTGATTCCTAGCTAAATCACTTTTCAAAGCGTTTTCTAAGAAAATCTTGGAGTCCAAAAAACAAAATATTGAATGTACTTTTTCAATTCTTTTAGGTTTCTTTTCTGCTCTTAATAAAGATATGTTCCATTTGGATTTATATAGGACAAATATTACAATATTACCTATTTTTGTTATAACTTCTTCCTTTTTTAAATTTATTATTTAATGTTTTCTGTAAAATATATGGATATGATAGAAATAGTGATTGTAGATATATTACCAATTGATTTTTTCTAAAATTTTTTATTAGAAAACAAAAAGTTAAAAAATATTATCGGGAATCGAAACAAAATATCAATAATTTATTAGAAACAAAAATATACTTAAGTTTTTTTTTAACAAAATAGATAATAATATTTATAATTTATTAAAACATTTGTTAATAATTATTTTTTAAAGGGTTAAGAAACGTTAATTTATAACTTAAAAAATGTTTTCTTGATTATTTTCCTAAGATTTTCAAAAAAATTGGAAACAGAAGTTTTTATTACAACAGGTAAAATTTATTAATGTATCTAAATTGTGATTTCACTAAAAAATTTCTATATATTACTATCATTATCTTTAGAACATTAATTGACAAAGTTGCCAACAAAATAAATATTAAAAACTCTTATTTTTTGTTAAAATCAAATATTTATTTTTCAATTAAATATCCTAGTATTCCTTCTAATAATAATGGTAATTTATATATATATTTAATGGGATGAAATATTTTATATGAGAACGAGAGAATTGAATCTAAATCCTATAATTGCATATGAAGTCAGATAAAACAATTAATAGTTTATGTATATTTAATTATACAGCTCTGAAATGAAATAACTTCCTATCATCCTATATTCCTATGTATTCTCTCCGCATATATATATATATGGAAAAAAATATTTGCAGTAATAGCACAATTTTGATTTCCTTTTGCTCAAGAAAAATCAAAACACACGCAACAAAACCAAAGCATGTGATGATTCAGTGCATAGTTGGCGAGAGAAAAAGCAGGAAAGCTTGAACGTTATTATAGCGAGTAAAAGGGGAGGGGCCTCTGGGGTTTGGCACACATCCAACTTGTCTTGTTGGAGTCAGAGAGAGAGACAGGACAGTTTTGCTTTGCTGAGTTGCTGCCAACTTCCATTCACTGCTCCCATCTTTCACAACCGATTTCGCGCGCGTTGTTCTTCACGCTTTACTTTTAGTTCTAGTTTAGTTTTATTACTCCCTAAAAACTCACTCTGCTCCCGCACTCGAACTCGCAAAACCCTAATTTCTTCCTCGTAACGAAACCTTCTCTTCTTCAATCTTCTCGTCCCTTCCTCTGTCATCACCGATTTCATTCCCACTGCTTTTTTCTTCGCTAGGGTAAATTCTTTCACTTTCCGCTGCTATTAATTTTTCTGTTGACGAATTCTGACTATTTTTCTCGAGTCTTAACACTGATGTTGATTATTGAATTTGTTGCCATAGTTGCTTCAATTGCGAATTCTGTCACATGTGCAGATGGCAGGGGCGGATATTAATAGTGACGGGAACGGGAGTGAAAGGGAATTATCGGGAAACAGCGATAACGGTTTTGCGGAAGTTTCAGAGGCTTCTGTTAGTGCTAGTGGTTGTGAAGGAAACGACAGCGTTTCCTTCGCGAACGTCCTGCGTTCGAGGAACAAGTTTGTTGATGCCCTTTCTATCTACGAGCGTGTGTTGGAGAGTGATGGTGCGAACGTAGAGGCGCTGATTGGAAAAGGAATATGCTTTCAGATGCAGAATAAGGGAAGGCTTGCGTACGAGAGTTTTTCTGAGGCTATCAAGGTGGATCCTCAAAATGCTTGTGCTCTCACGCATTGCGGTATTCTGCATAAGGACGAGGGTCGTCTTGTGGAGGCTGCTGAGGTATGCCTACCTTTCACAACTCTCTGCTGAAATTGTTGCATAGTTTTATTTCTTTTTTTCTTCAATATTATCAACTGTTGGAGAGGATAATGCAGCTCTAAGTTTGTAGTTTATGACCGGAGTCTTATTGTGCCTTGCATATGTGCTTGTTATGAAGTTCTCATAGTTGTAGTTCGATTGAATGTGAGTGTTATACATCACCACAAAGAAATATTAGTGTTTGTTGAACTTGGATATTTTTGACAGTTTTCTGCTACATAACTGAAAAATATTGTTTTACGATTTGGCCATGCTGTTAAATTTCATTCGCAATTCAAATTGTTTATCGTAAATTGTATCAAACTGTAAGACACGATGAAAAATAGATTGAACTTTATCATATAAAATTACCAAATATCAAATTACCAAATGGAGTATATAGAATAAGTGAGTGTTGGAGTGAAACCCCTGTTGCAGAAGAATGAAAGCAGACTAACAGAGAAATGGAATAATAAAATAGGGAGCATATAGTAGTGAAAGAAAAATAGAAACAGAAAAAACTAATGAATTGGTGAATCATGTGATTCGCATCAATGAGACAGAATCACGCTGATTCATTTATGTATCTCATGATTCAAAGTCATCTACTATTCATTACACGATGCAAATTGATCTTTACCATGGTAGTGTTTTGTAGAAGTTGAAATTTGTGTGGAATTTATCACTGTTAATCAAGTGATTTACTTGGAACAGTCATATCAGAAGGCTTTACAAGCGGATCCTTCATACAAAGCAGCTGCTGAATGCCTTGCCATTGTTTTAACAGATATTGGTACCAACATAAAGATGGCAGGGAACACTCAGGATGGAATTCAAAAATATTTTGAAGCCCTCAAAGTAGATCCACACTATGCTGTAATTCTCTTATTCTGAATACTTTGCTTTTATTGTTACACCCATTAAATTTTATTAGCTTTCTGTTTGCATGATGTATATTTTATTTTATATGGACTTTACAGCCTGCATACTATAATCTTGGTGTGGTCTATTCTGAAATGATGCAATATGACACGGCCCTCAGTTTCTATGAAAAGGCTGCATCAGAGAGGCCTACCTATGCTGAAGCATATTGCAATATGGGTGTGATTTTTAAGAATCGTGGTGATTTGGAATCGGCTATAACTTGTTATGAGAGGTACTCTATGTATCTTGAGCCCGGACTTCTTTTTCTGAACCAAGTTTTGCATGTATTTGTTAATTGTTATTTTAATGACTTGACTTCTACTATTGGGTCTTATGATCAATTGACGTTTTGTGCCAGGTGTTTAACTGTTTCACCTAACTTCGAGATTGCAAAGAATAACATGGCTATAGCATTGACAGATTTGGGAACAAAGGTGACACATCTGAAATTCCACATAATGCTAATTTTTTCCTAAATGTAATAGCTTTTTTGTTTTGGATGTCCTCTTTCTTTTTCAACTAAAGGGTAAGATACTTTCATCACTTTGTTTTTTGTATAAAACTTGTCCAGGGGCATTTTATTGTTGATATCTCGATGCAATAGTGATCAACTAATCATTATGGAGATTGTCAGTTTTTAAAAAAGATGAATCTGTTGCAATGTAAAGTTTTGTGCTTGGCAGGGGTGGGAACAGTGGGCGTGTGGCTTAAGAACTGACACTTTTGACTTGTGTCAGCTTAATTTTAAAGGGGCTTTAAGGAAATACAAATAGTTTCCTTGATCCTTGGGAATTGAGAATCAATTTTGGTAAATTTTGAAGTTATGGCTTGAGAGTTGAGACCAGTAAGTTACTGCTTGCCAATTAATGTTCCTATATTCCCTTGGCACAACAGTAAGTTGCTTCCTTGTGACTTGATCACTGAAACAGCCTCTTCACCTGTACACATTGACCCTTCTAAACCTAACAGTGGTTGGAGTCTTGTATTGCCCTTTTAAGTGCACCTATTGATGCTCTGTTTTGTTGTTCTCCTTGTTTCCCATCCTTAATGAGATACCATGACATCTTTGGATCATTTTTTTTCTATCTTACAGAGATAATTATTTTGGTTCATAGGTTAAATTGGAGGGGGACATCAGCCAAGGTGTGACTTTGTATAAGAAAGCTTTGTATTACAACTGGCATTACGCTGATGCCATGTATAATCTTGGGGTTGCTTATGGTGAGATGCTTAAGTTTGATATGGTATGTCTAGGACAAGCATGCCTATATTTTACCCACACTTTGCATGTATTTTATTATGATAATCACATTTATTATGATAATCACAAGTGCATATTAGTCTGTACTAATTATATTGGTTTAAATTCAATATACTATTTAGGCCATTGTATTCTATGAACTTGCCTTTCACTTCAATCCACATTGTGCGGAAGCCTGTAACAATCTTGGAGTTATATATAAAGACCGTGAAAACCTTGATAAAGCTGTCGAATGCTACCAGGTAACAGTGATGATCATGTAATTTTTTTCACTATTGCTGGATTGCATAGATTTATAATCACAATCTATTATTTTGGTTATGCAGCTTGCTTTGTCAATCAAACCTAATTTTTCCCAGTCATTAAATAACCTCGGTGTTGTATACACTGTCCAGGTTAAGTATTGCACAATTCCTGAATTTTGGAGTTGATAAATGTCTTAAGTGATTATCTTTTCTTCCTTCTCCAGGGTAAAGTGGATGCTGCTGCAAGTATGATTGAGAAAGCTATTATTGCAAATCCAACATATGCAGAGGCATACAATAACCTAGGTCTTATTATCTCTTATTTGTTTTTTTTTTGGTTATGTGGTTTCACTGCACTTAGAAGTTATTGTCTTAGTTAAGGTTGTGCTAATTTAGGAATGGCAACTTACTGGCATAATTTTAGACTAGGTTATTCATCTTTGATCAGATGTGGATTGCATGATTAATGTGAGTTTTTATTTTTTATTTTTAAGAATCAGTTTAATGGTCGTTTATCTTCTAATGTAACCTGAAAACATTGTAGCGATATGTTATTATGTTTGGATCCACTTGCAAGGTATGTGACTTTGGTCCTACATTGGAAGTTTGATATTCAGCGATGGATCTACTTGGTGGAGTTTGGGGGGCAACTGCCCCCACAAACTTCAAATTTTTCCTCAATATAATTTACATTTATAATAACAAACTGTGCTTATAATTTGAAATGTATAAAAAATTAATCCATAATATGAATATTGTCCTCCCCCCACAACCCACACACATACACACACCTACACACCTACAACATAAAATTTCTGAATCGGTCATTGATGAGATTCTAGTATAGGGTTTGTAAGGTCTTGAACTCTCCGACTACAGTGACTAGCCTTTGATGTGGTTCTCCCAAGGTTCTTAACAATTATATTGAAACTTTTCACTTCACCATGTCTCTCAGTTGCAAACAAGTGTCACCGGTGGCGATGTTGACATTGTAGTGTTCACTTGGGAATAGTCAAAGGGCTAATGCATAGTCCCACACTGATTTTGATGTGGGATTTATGAGGCCTTAGGCTTTCTAACTACAAATGCAAACTTTTGTGGTGTGGTTCTCCCAAGATTCATATAATGATTGAATTCCAGTTTAGACTTTGATCAGCATAGTCAGAAAAGATGGCAAAGCATGCTCATATTAGTAAAATTTTGTTTGCTTTCTCTATGGTTAGGTCTTTTCTATAGTAGTTAAATAGTTATTTAATTGATATATTTCTAGAGATTAACCAAGTAGCTGGTTATATATGTTATCTGGAATTATTTAAGGTAAAATATAAAAAATCTTATGTGGAGATGATATTAGTGCTGCTGAAGCAAGGATTAGATAACTAAAATTGCCATGAAACATTATTTTGAGCAATATAATGTTCTGTGCAGTAGTTTTGAAAAATGTAACTGTTTGTGTTTGTATTCTTTATGTTGATCCATGGAGGGTTCTGCAAGTCCTCCTCCTTCCTTGAAAAAGTTTTCATTGGTTTTTCTTCATTGTCGTTTCCTTTATATTTAATTACAAAATAATGATTTATTGCATGGGGATATGACAGTGAAATTCTGAGCACATCTTTAACCATATGCTTATCCTTTCTATTGATTTTGTGCAGGAGTTCTTTATAGGGATGCTGGTGATATAGCTCGAGCAATTAATGCTTATGAGCAATGCCTTAAGATCGATCCTGATTCTAGAAATGCTGGCCAGGTGTGGTGCATAATGGATGATTGTGTTGTCCTGTTTATGTTCTGTAAATTGTTTAGATACATGCAATCATGCATTAAATACACAGCACTCTACCTTACAGACCTCTGCCTTCTATTAGGAATTGGTTTATATCTGAACTGGGATTCATGTTAAGCTAGATATACTGTGGCTGTCCTTTGGCATCTTAATGCGGGTTGTCATCATGTATTAGGTTGCCAAAGTTCCGGTTGGCTCCCTGGGGTGTTTTCTTGTTCAGTACTACTTGTACTCATCTTTATCATTTATATACATATATATATATATATATATATATATATATATATTATCTTTGCTGATAAAAAAAAAAAAAATGTAAGCATATTATGGTCCCTGTGATGTAGAGTGTAGAGGTTATGTTTTCTTGCTGGACAGTGACCTTCCAGTTTGGGATCTAAGGTTATAAATTATAGATCTCCATGATCCTTCACCCTTTAGATTGTAATGATATTTTGTTCTGCTTAGTAAGTGGCAGCCCTGCGTAGTCTATTAAGATTAATGGCTCATTTGGTTGGGTGGAAAGGAAGGAAGGAAAGAAAAGTTTGAAATTTGAATTGAAGAGAAAAGTGGGAGGAAAAAATTGAATTTTTGTTTCTTATAGAATTCAACTTTTCCTTCCACTTTTCTTTCCAACCAATTAGAAGAAAATACACCATGTTTTCTTTCCATCCAACTAAATACCCCAGAATGTCCCATTTCTGATATGCTTTTAGTCTTTTTTCTACCGGAATTTTGTTTCTAATTTATTTAAATTTTGGCACAGAATTTTAGTAGTTTAAAGCAGGACATTATATATACTGATACTGCCGAAGCCAATTTTGCCTTTCAATTATTGAACTTACAAAAGGCTGCCTCTTTTGTTTGTTCTGTAATTATCTTTGATTTATCCATTGATGATGGGAGCCTGCATTCTATTGAGTAGGGAATATCATTGAACTGTATGACAAAGGATAGTTCAGCAGCTTCAGCTGGTTGTTAGTGTTAGTGGTATTGAGAATAAGAGTAAAATTTTTTGTTTTTGTCCAAACTTAAATAACTTGCTCATAATTTGAATGTTTATTTTTGTCATATTCACATCAGTTCTGATACAGTGGGTGGTGGATGAGTGGATTTTGTCCTTTGCAAAAATTATCTCACTTTTGATTGTTGGAGCTTTTCCCCTCTGTATTTGTCTCATATAATGCACCATAATATGCAGAATCGCTTGCTTGCAATGAATTACATAGAGGAAGGACATGATGACACACTTTTTGAGGTTCACAGGTTGCAGCTTTCTCTAATGAACTTTTATACGTAAATTTTGATCATTGGCAGTGTTTAATAAACTTCATTGATTTTTCATAAATGTTTAATGACATATGTAACTTCCTCATGTGATGAAAGAAGTTACTATAAGTTATTGTTTGATATCTGCATAGTGTGTACCAATTTATTAGCAGTGGTCCAGTACTTATAATTATGATGGAAGCATGAATGAGTATTGAGTAATGAGTAACACCCTTTTCCGGATAGATTCTATTAGGAAATAAAAGCAATAATATAGAGTCATACCTTGATTAAGTTTTGAAGGCAAAAAAATTGTTTTAAATAGAGGGTTCAATTATATGTCATGCCTTGTTAAGATGGAATATTTTCTGGTTATCAACCTGTGAGCTCAAAAATACTTTGTTGGCAATTGAAGAAAATGTTTTTGTGTTTCCTAAAGTTGAATGCATTGTATGGGACAATTTTTGAGATCTCTTACACTAGTCAATGTGCGGTAAACTATATCCTGCAGCTTCTCAAATGTCTATTTACACTGAAGGAAGCTACTAGTATGATATGGAGAGTAGCAGGATAGAGAAAGAGTTCTGAATAGTAGTTTACCATTTTGTGTAGAATATAAACCTTAGTTAATATTTAATAGTATATGTTGCTTTATGTTGAATTTGGGAGTAATGCTTCCTGTGTGATTTATTTGTGGCATGGATTGAATGAAGGATAATTTCAATTACCAATTCTTCGTTTGTAACATTTACAGTTCCTGTGTAGAAATTTACTTTATGTGCAAAAATAGGATACATAACTTGGAAACTATAAACAATCAAATGTTTACATGCAGGGACTGGGGTAGGCGATTCATGAGACTATATCCTCAGTACACATCATGGGACAACTCAAAAGATCCTGAACGGCCCCTGGTGATAGGCTATGTATCTCCTGATTATTTTACTCATTCTGTGTCATATTTCATAGAAGCGCCCCTTGTCTATCATGACTACTCCAATTTCAAAGTGATTGTTTATTCGGCAGTTGTCAAGGTATCAATTGTGGACTCACTTGTGCAAATTCCAATATAAATTATATTAATGCATTTGGTCAATTTTCAAAGCTTTTGCCCTGCATTTGATTGTTGCTCTATGCTATTGAGTATTGACATAACATATTTTTTCATGTCCTCTTAAAATTCAAACATTAATTAAGCTCTATTCCCACCTAAAAACTTTATAAAGTTATAAAATATTTGTGTATGTTTCACCTCCTTTAATATTAGAAATATACAGCAAAAATGTTGGAAGAGCTTGTTTTTTCTTCACATTAACCAACAAGTTTTTGTTCTGTATGACCTCTAAGAATATTAGAAGGAGGAGAAAGATTCCCTATGGTCTCGGAGATACAATACTTGCTTTTGGAACTATGATTACCTTTCTTCAAATTAATGTGACACATTGCAAGAATTTTTTTCCCCTGGTTCAGCTAGTTTCATGTACATTGTTGGTCCTGTTTTGCAATAGTTAAAACTAGGATGGATCAATAGATGGTTATATTAAAATATAGTTATAGAAAAATTTGTTTAAGTTTTCATTCCCCATTCTGGTTTCTTTTTTTCAATCATAATTGATTTGTAAGGTTATATAGTGTGCTAAAATATTTAGAGAATTTTAACGGAGCAAAGATTTGTCAAGCAACAAGTGTCTGATATATTGGCTGCTTCCAAAACGAAATGTGAAATGGAAGTGGATATTTCACGGAAAAAAGTTCAGTGTCATCAGTACAGCTATCTTATTTGCCTACCTTTATACCTTTCTTATGGGCTGAAAGTGATTCCAGTTACCAGCTGTCTGTCCTTGTAGTCACTGCCCCTGTCCCCCAGCCTTATGTAAGAAAGCCATTTACATGGTGGGATGGGGGATTCTAATTTGGGTTGGGTATGGCATGGGGCATGTTAATGGATTAATCTGTGTGAATGTGCTTGAATAACATTTTTGCCAGTCCAAAACTTCTCTTTTTCTTTTGCGTTGTCTCTCGTTTAAGAAGTTACAATTTTCTTCTCTTGGTTGAAGTTTGCATGTTGCACTTAGTTTTCTTTTGATACACTCTTGTTTAGTTCGGTTTAGATTGATTAAAGTTTCATCATGCTTTTGCTTAGTTGATATTTGATTATCTTGTCTTTTAAATGACTTAGCAGTTCTATTTTGTGGAAACAAGAATAGGATTCTATGGAATCAGTTGTTACAACAATTTACCAAACAACCAATTATCTAGAAACACTTTAAATTGGCTCAGCACTAGTGGCTAGCTGGGTTAATATTCTGGCTTTGGTTACATTATCATAATTTACATGTTTATAGACTTTGTAGCATACATTTCATTATTATTAACATTCTTTATTTCCTCCTCTTTTCTTGACTTGCACATAATTTGAAATTGATTTTCATTTGATATTGCAGGCAGATTCAAAAACCATTAGATTTAGAGAGAAAGTTTTAAATAAGGGAGGCATCTGGAAAGATATTTATGGAATTGATGAAAAGAGGGTTGCCAACATGGTTAGAGAAGATCAAGTTGATATTTTGGTAGAACTTACTGGACATACTGCAAACAATAAATTGGGAATGATGGCATGTCGACCTGCACCGATTCAGGTGTGTTACTGTTAAATTTATACTTCAGCATATTTATATATAGATTTGATCTCTTTGATTTTCAGCTTATAACTCTTATCCTTAGCTAGTATATTCTTTTATCCATGTTTTCCTTCCAACCTCTGTTTAGTAGGGTGTTAGTTTTTTGTGAAGCTGAAAATTTGAAAGCTGCCGCGTGATTGTTAACTTGTCATTTTCTCCCATGTTTTGAATTATTATGATTTTTTTTACCTTTCAAATTGAATGATTAAGACTTGAGAGAAGTGTTTTAATTTATCCTAGCTGGTAGCAACCAGTCATTTTATTTTCCTTGAATGTGTTAATATTTAACTTATCAATGAGCTGCTAGGCGAGAATCCTGAAGATGTTCTTGCATACATACATTCTTACATACACACACACACACACAAAGTAAATTAATTTTGAACCTTTACTAACTACTAAGTATGTACTATATATGCCTTTCATCTTTGCCTTTTGTTTCAATGCTACATATAGTGATCTCAATGTATGTATGAAGTAGTAAAGTTTTAGCTATCAAGCTGGTGATATGAAGTTGTATATGCATCATTGATAACACCATTCATTATGCTATCATTTTATGCTTTGTGTAATTATTTGATCTTTGCAAAGTTGTGACTTGTGTTGCATGGTAAGCAGGTGACTTGGATTGGTTATCCCAATACAACAGGATTGCCTACAATTGATTATAGAATCACTGATTCACTGGCAGACCCTCCTGAAACAAAGCAGAAGTAGATCTCTTCAAGAACTTCTGTACTTTCTTGTCATTGACCTATACTAGAGCCCTTTTATATAACTCTTATTATTGGTTATTTTCTTATGATACTTTTCTTAAATTACAGGCATGTTGAGGAGTTAGTTAGATTGCCAGAATGCTTCCTTTGTTACACCCCTTCCCCGGAGGCTGGTCCTATTTGTCCAACTCCTGCTCTTTCCAATGGTTTTGTCACATTTGGTAGTTTCAACAATCTTGCCAAGGTATCAATTATGTCGAACATGTTATGTGTTTGTCATTTGTTTACCAAGAACAAACTAGTCATGTATCCCCTGATGTGTGTATTTTTATTTCATCAGATTACACCAAAGGTATTGCAGGTTTGGGCGAGGATACTGTGTGCAATTCCGAATTCCCGCCTTGTGGTAAAATGTAAACCTTTCTGCAGTGACAGTGTGCGACAGAGATTCCTTTCAACACTAGAGCAGTTAGGTTTAGAACCACTACGTGTTGATCTTCTGCCCCTTATTCTTCTTAACCATGATCATATGCAAGCCTATTCTCTGATGGACATCAGGTAACATCTCTCTATTGTATTCCTTGAGTTTTTAATGATCCTGCTTAAGCTCGGATTTTTCTTTGGTGTGCATATTTTATGTGTTGATTGCATGTCTTGTTTTTTTTATTAATAGCACTTCCATTTATCTATGTATATCATGTTATATGGTCTGTGGCTATGTCTGCGTCATATTACAAGGTTATCAGTTGGTTACTTGGTCGTTCTTCTAGCCTATTCAATTTACAATATTATAAGCTGTTTAATCATCATCATCAGCACCTTTAACCCAAGTTAATTGGGGTCAGTGGTAGACGAACCCAATGATAGATCGGAAATAAGACAAAAAAAGAGAAAGGGAGAGGGGAAGAAAAAAGTGGAAATAAGACAAAAAGGAGAAAAAAAAAGCTAAAATAAAATAGGGGTGAAAGGACGAGGGGAGAAATATATCTTTTTATTTATTTTGTTGCATATTAAGCGCATAATTGAGAAAACTTGCATTTTCATTTAGCTTATGCTTATTTCTTTTTTTTTATTATAGGTTTCATACATGCAGTGGGATTAATCTCCATGAATCATGATCAAGTTTCTATTATTTTATTTTTTATTATTTTTGTATTTCTAGAAAAAATGGATGCCAATGCTACATATATCTCTGAAATCCAATAAAAGGATGCCATGCACTTTGTGTGGTCTTATGAGGCCCTGCGTAAACTCTTATGCCTTGTTTCATGTAGTTTGGATACATTTCCATATGCTGGAACAACAACAACATGTGAATCTTTATACATGGGAGTTCCATGTGTCACTATGGCTGGATCAGTACATGCGCACAATGTTGGTGTTAGTCTTCTTAGCAAAGTTGGTAAGAAACTCTTCATAATATTGTTTATTATCAATTTATGCATATTCCTCTACATATTCAGAATTTTGTACTATAATCATTCTAATTCATCTGTGCAATGCCAATTACTTAATGCAGATTTGTTGGATTATGAGTTTATTTTGATTTCTTTCTGTTTTGATCAAACTAGAGATGGGGAACAGAATGGAAAACAAGTCCAAGAGTACTACTCCTCTTGGCAGGGTACTGTCATAATAAAATTAAAGTACTCCTCTAAGAGGGAGGAGTTTGACTCTTATGACAATTACTATTTTAATGGGAAATCATTATTATTCAATAGCCAAAAACTAGTCAAGGTATGGGTCTATGTATAGACCAACAAAATCTAAATAATTTAAAAAAGATAAAATCCAATAAAAACTATCCAAATCTAAAAGATACAAAAAAATCCCGAAGATAAATTTCTTAACTATTTGAGGCTATGTTTAGCCTAACATTTTCGTTAAACTTGAAAGCTATTTTAAAGTTAAAACTCAAAATAAGAGCTTTAAAAGTAAAGTAGAAGCTATTTGACAGTTTTCATTTCTTTTAGCTTCAAAGAGTTGACCTGAAAAAGAGCTGGAAGAGAGAGGGGTGAGTGGGAGTGAGGAGAGAAGAAATTAAGAGAAACCAACATTTTTCTAAGAGTTCCTTCACTCAGTTTTTTTTTACAAAACTACTTTTTTCCCTTTTCCTTTTATAAAAATTATATTTTATAAACTTTTAAGAAAATGTGTTTGGTCTAACTTTTCCTTTTGAGGAGAAGAGAAAACCCAAAAAAAGTTTGGTCAAACATTAGTTAAAGACAAAACAATGCTGAATAAGAAATTATAATTTTGAATTCAAAATCCCTAAATAATATCCAGCAGATAGCAATCCAATGATCCAATCTGCATAGTGTGGGTTTAGTTTCACATTCGATTCTTCATAATCACATTGAAATATAAGTTAATGTTATTTTAGGTAAATTTTCACATGTTTGGTTTCATGTTGAAAAATTGATTTTGGGTTCAAAATTAATTAAGTTGAAACAACTTTAGGTAGTTTTTGCATTAAATAAAAAAGTTATATTGAATTTAACTACTAACTTGTTTTTATAATAAAAACATTGAAATATAAATCGCTTTACTACAAAATCAATTTCACTCAAAATCAATTTGCTAGCGCTGGAACAAACACTAAATATTCTAGATTTTTTTCTTCTGTTGATCAGCACGTGGTCGTTTTTTCTTTTTGTTTTTTATTGGACGAGTATTGGATATGTAGTCAGTCTGCTAAATACTTTGTACTTTGCAAAGCATAATTTTCTTTTGCATTTTTTGCTTCACTGGCAAAACTGCTGAATGTTTCACTTAACACAATCCAGGACTGGAGCATTTGATTGCCAGAAATGAAGATGAATATGTTGAATTGGCTCAGCAGTTGGCCTCTGACATTTCCGCACTACAAAATTTGAGAATGAGTCTGCGAAATCTCATGTCCAAGTCCCCTCTCTGTGATGGTGCAAAATTTATCCTAGGTTTGGAGTCAACATACAGAAATATGTGGCACAGGTATTGTAGAGGAGATGTTCCATCTTTGAAACGTTTGGAATTGTTACAAGAAGTTGCTACTGGTGACCTGTCAAATAAGAATTCTGAGCCAACAAGGATTGCAAACTCAAGGGAGGACAGTCCTGGATCTGTCAAGGCCAATGGATTTAATATAATTCCTGCGTCAAAGCTTAACATACACAGTCGCGAAGAAAACGACGGGTCATCAAATCACAGTAGTAAACAAGGAAAGACGTGTTGAAGTTGGATTCCATTCAAGTATCCTTTTGTAGCGATTCAAGGATGTTGAATTTCATTACAATAGTTGTACTACTAGGTTGCATGGTGTATACTGTAGATGCTGCTGGAAGAAGCTGGAAAGCAACCACAGCACCTCACAAAGTTAACTTGAATAGTGTAACATTGGGGGCGGGGGCTATAGGCAGCAGATTAGTTATAAAGCCCCCTTCGGTGCAGAGTATTCCAAGACCAAGAGGTGAAGCTACCTTGAGGTGCAGTGTGTTACACATTCTTTTGGTAGCCTTGGTCTGTTGCATATTTCCCCCCCTCGATTATAATAGTTGTTTATAGCTTGTGCAATTTGTTTCGTGGCATTTTTTCTATCTGCTCAATGTGCAATGCCTCCATATGAAGAGCAGGAAAGGATATATTTAAGATTGCCGGGTTAAAATGTATTTGAAGGAGATTTAAATATTTTATGAAATAAATTTAAAATTTAAGAATTAACTAAAATTCAAAAATTCTAATTTCACTCTTCTCAGATTTTATAAATAAATTGTTTTTTTTTTCAATTATACAATTTAGAAATGAAGGAACTTATTTCTTTTATTAAAAGAAAAAAAATGAAGATATTTGATTACTTTATCCAAATAGAAAACTTTTATAATGAGAGATTTCAATTGAAACATTTAAAATTCTTAAAACTTCAAGTTATTTAGATTTTCAAATATTCCATCCAAACACATACTTACATTTTTATTTTGTTATAGTGGCAATTTAAAATGAATAATTTTGTAAGGACAAAGATACGTTTATGCCTAAAACCACGGGTAGGTATTCTCAATTGCCAGAACCACTTCTGTAGTTGTTTTCATGAATAAAATTGCACCATGGCTAAATACACAAAATTCAAGTTCCTTTCTCTGTAATAAATAGCTCAACACTACATGTAAAAAAAAGTCTTGAAAAACAAAGTACATTGTTTTCCCCGTATCAGTGATTGGTAAATAAAAATACAATTGACAGTTCTGAAGATTCATCACGAAGCCAAGTCTTGACATTTCTCGTCATAGCAATGCCGAATGCCTTTATGTTTTGTTTGGTCCACTACTAATCCTTGACTGAGGTACGTAGTATCTTAACGTCATGGATGGGCCTGAATAAATAGAAAATAACAAAAATGCTTTGAATAATTTTCTCTGCAAGTTCATAAAGTAAGATCATAGAAAATCCTTTGTTGAACAAAGGATGTGATTCATAAAATCCGCATTTCATTGAAGCCGCCATTATAACAAAATAAACTACATTAGAGACTCATTGGCCATAAAATTGCCAGTAATCAAGTATTAAGGAAGATAAAAATGGTCAATTGTATCACTCTCCAGGACATCCAGCAAAACACCTTAACCCAATATCAGCAGGTTTACGATCCCAATGTTCCAACTCGTTTATTAATTTGGTGCTAACTTCAGACTGTCACCATTAGTTTATGATATTGCTAGCAGGATTGTTGGTTTATCTCCTTTGTATGGTCAACACCATTTAATTTTACTAATCTCAAATAATAAATAAAAAATTTATTCCTAAAATGTCTTTCATTAAAACTGGTTATCATAAATAAAAAAGTCATTGAAAATAGAGTTAAAATTAGATAAAAAGTGTTTTAGGAATGATATCATTAAATAGGAGTGAAATTAGTTATATTTATTTATATTTGAGTCCACCATACAAGACAACTTTTTTGTTTATATATGAGTGGGAGTATATATTTTTAATGGCTTATCTTCAAAGATATTCGACATACCTATCGTTGTTATCTGTTTGGACGCTGCCAAGTCTTTTGATGATTTCCATCCCCCTACACACTCTTCCAAATATTGTGTGTTTTCCTGGTTGAAACAGAAACGGGAATTGAGTATTCATTGGACATTCCAGACATTTCATGATATGAATTGGAATAATTAACCATAAACTAAACAACCTAACTGAATCAGTTAACCATTCTGATGCCAAGGTTATGGCTAAAAAATTCCTTGAGTCAATTATAATAATGAATAAAAATATTAACCAGTAGAACTTTAGGTTTATATTTATCTTAAATGCAGAGATTATATTAATCACAAACCTCTTTTAAAAGAGAAAATAAGAGTCCCTTACTTTATATGTCTTCTAATCAATTTAGTCAAGGAAACTAATTAACTAATGCAAGATAGAAAAGAAAAGATGCAGTTGGATGAGGAAATGAGATAACTATATGCTTGCAGCTGTATCCTCCAAGAAAAGTATAAATATAAGAAACATAAACAAGAAGCTTTCTCGTATTGGCCAGCCATTTTGACATATCTGTGCATGAAAGTTCTTTTGATCAGCAAGCTACATAGCAGACACAACCAGGGGCCATGAGGTTTTATATAGCTGTGCTAATTTCTAATACCCCATGCCTATCAGTATCATAACATTTGCATAATATGGTTGTGATTATGGGGATCAATTTCTCAAACAAAAGTAATAAAAGAGACAGGACAGATACAATTTAGTATCCAATTTTCTTTTCATATCTCTCCCATGAGAAAGAGATGATATATCATCACTCTGACTCTGAGTTTCCAAGTGTGTGACAGTTTGTGTTCAATGTGGATGCAACAACGTTCACAAATTATCCTTTTAACAAATATTTGTGCCAGTTCATGTTTAATTTTCAATTTACTAAGTTGAAAAAAAAGGCTTATGATCTCTAAATGCTGCTAAACAGAAAGAAGGAGAATATTACCATCGAGAGAGGGGCATGGTGCCAGAGTAATAAAGAACTGACTACCATTAGTATTTGGGCCAGCATTTGCCATAGATAAGATTCCAGCTCCAGTGTGCTTCAACTCTCGTTTTATCTCATCTTCAAACTTTGCACTGTCAAAAAATCATCATCATTCATCAATAATCAATAATAATAACAAAAATCAAAAGGTTAAGCAGTATACCCATATATGGATTCTCCTCCCCTTCCTGTTCCAGTGGGATCCCCACCTTGTACTATGAAATCCTACCCAACAAACCACACAAACCCATGTAAGAGTATACTACTATCATCCAAACAGAGGGTTGGCACCCATATAGACATCATCCAAAAAATCAAACCTTGATGATCCTGTGGAATTTAACGTTGTCGTAGTAACCTCGGCGAGACAGTTCAATGAAGTTCCTACAAGTCCTCGGCGCATGCTTGTAGTACAGCTAAACCCAAAATTACATTATGTCTACTTTTAAAAAATAAATTAAAAAATAAAAAAACCCTAAACTAAGAACGTTAACAGAACTCGAAAATTGGAAAAAGCAAGTACCTCAACGGTGAAAGAACCCATGGAAGTTTCCAGTGTAACCTCCGGAGCACCACCTTCTGCGCTTGCCCACATTTTGATTTTGCTCTCGCACACACTAAACACTCCTAGCTCTGTCTCTCGTATCGTATATGTGAAAGAAAAAAAAGTTTAATTGGGCCGGTCCGGGTCGGGCCTTCGCATGGGCTTGGACATATAAAATTGAAAATCCTCTACATTACAACTTTTCCTTTTCCGTCTCATTTGAATTTTGGAAATGTAAACTATGCCGGACATTTTAGACGGTGTAATTCGGCGAGCCGTTGTCGTCGGAAACGGCTTCTCCGGCGCTGAGAATCAGTGCATTGGTTTGGTCCGTGCTCTCGGTTTCTCCAACCGCCACTCCTTATATGTAAGCATTTCTTCTTTATTCTCTTCTTTGTTTATTTATGAATAAACAAATAGCTATTGAATCGAATCGAATGATTGGTCATAGCGCGTGACGAGGCCTCGAGGAGGAATCAATCGGTGGCTTAAATGGCTTCCGGTTTCTATCCACAAAAAGTTAGACTCCGTTATCAGAATGATCTGCGGCAAATCGCGTTTTCAAACGCCTCATAAAATCTGTATTTAACTAAATAACTTACGCTGCTTTCCCTTTCACGCTTAATAATTGTTGAGAATTGCAATGATGATAGTTTCGTTTAGGCATATCTAACGTGTTGGATGCTGATGCTCACCACATTGCCACCATGGCCCGTGAAACGTTTCATAAGTACGTTTATCTTTTGTGATTGTTCTAGTCTCATTATTCTATTGAGAAAAGAAAAAAATGAGTTTGATGAAATGCAGAATCGCTTTATCCGTAGGGATGGACCCTTGTTGGTGGTTGCATCTGGACGAGACACCATTTCTGTTGCCAGCTCCATTAAACGGTTAGCTCCAGAAAATGTTTTTCTTGTTCAGGTTAAACTTTTCACTTTTTTTCTTTATGTAAGTTCAAAACTTTATGTGAGTGTGATGATTGACTGTTATTGAAGTACTTTCTACATAACATCTTAATAAGAACACTTTTTAACCTTTAGGTGAAATAGTTTATCTTCGGATTTGGTCTTTAACCGAATGGCAATTCATGTAGCCGATCTCACTTATTGTGTGTTTTGGTTGCATGGTGAGCAACCAAAAATCAGTGTGAAAAACAGGAAGCAACTCAATGTTGTTTTACTTTCACCATGAAAAAAAACTCAAATTTTAATCATAGTGCTGCAGCTCCAAACATTGCTATTAGTAGGATAAGGCTTTTGTTGTTGTAATCATGTAGCCGACCTCACTTTGCTTCTTGTTGTAATCAAATTACTTTTTATTTCTCCCCCATTACTGGTCAGATTTTGTTGCCCTTTGTGGTTAACTGGCAATTAACCCCGTTTTCTTTGAAAATGGTAATAGCAAAAGATATTGGATGTTGCTTGCTTTTGAGAAATTGTGATCAGAAGCATTGTTCATAAATACCCGTTGCTGGGACAAATTTATAATGACTCACCTGTAGGCTGTATGTTATTTTGCTTCTTTTGAGGTTTGATGTGAATTGCCTATTTCTCTTTATTGTGTGTTTTAATGCCCATGAGCATGGATTGTCTTTATATGTAATAAATGAAGGCATACATCATGTATGTTGCTGTCTAACTCTCTTAGATGCCCAATACAGATACAACATCCAAGATTTCAACTGAATAGGTTTGATCTTGTGATTACTCCGCGCCATGATTATTTTCCGCTGACTCCTCATGCCCAACGGCAGATACCTTGGTTTCTTCGAAGGTGGGTGACTCCATGGGAACCTCCTGGCCGCAATGTGGTAGGTACAGTGGTTGCTTGTGGCTATTGATATCTCTGCCTAAGAAAAACATTTTATGGTTGTCATGTTTATGTTGAAATACTATATTTTTTTATCCTTTCTGGTCACTGATTTTACATTATTACAGGTCCTCACTGTGGGAGCGCTTCATCAAGCTGATTCCGCTGCTCTTAGGGTTGCTGCTTCTGCCTGGCATTACGAGTTAGCAACTCTGCCAAAGCCCTTGCTTGTGGTTAATGTTGGGGGTCCTACTGGTATTTTATTTTGCAATAAGAAACTTACAAGTTATAATGCTTTTCCCATTATACTTACAATTTTATCGTGTTAATTAAGATTTGCTGCTATTTAATATATGTAGAAAAATGGTGGTTGTATAAAGTATAAACTTTATCTTGAAAGGTTGAAAATGTGCCTTTGGCTGGGTCCAAAATTCTCAGACTGTTGGTTGGTCTTTGTTTCTATTAAGTGTTGTCAATTTCTGTGGGAGAAAATAGAAATCTGGTCAATCATATTTCATTTATGCATTATTGGAAACTCCTTTCTTCCATATCTGATTTATGTATCATTGCAAATTGAAGACACCTTGAAATGACTAACGTAATACCTTTAATAGCAGGAAAGAAAGTGCATTTCCTACATCCAATGTTGGGCTTGTTTTAAACTTTCAAATGTTTGTATAGTTTATAGATGAAAAATTAACATAGTGTAGTAGGTCAATTTTGATTTTTGCATATATCAAACTGACTTGTTTGAAACCTTAAAGGATTTGAAAATTTAAACTTTCAAATGTTTGTATGCCTTACACCAATCTTCCTTAAACATTTTATTCCACACATTACCTTCAGTTATATATGCAATATACATTATATGCAAAGTTTCTTTTTCAAGCCTTTTGTCACACACAGCATTATACCTTCTTGACTTTAAGTCTTTTTTATTATTTTTTGGCGGGGGGTCAGGTAATTGTCCCTATGATGTGGATCTTGTAAAGAAGTTAGTGGTTATGCTTCAGAATGTTCTATGGAGCTGTGGGAGTATCAGGATATCTTTCTCAAGAAGAACTCCTGAGAAGGTATAAAAGATTATGCAAAATGTTTTGTTATAATCAGTTTTGTCTTCTAACCATGAGCATGCTCCTGGTTGGTCATTTGTCTGCTTTGGTGTTGGCAAGAATAAATGATGTTGCTGGGGGGGATGGTGGCCTCAGTAAGTGTCCTCTATAACTCTCGTTGTCTGTTTTAATAAATTCATAATATCCATTTGTATTGCAGGTCTCCAAAATTTTGGCCAAAGAGTTTGCCACAAATCCGAAGGTCCAAATATGGGATGGTGAAGGTACTTAGTTTCCATATTCTTAAGAGAAGAAATCTATACTTATTAGTCCCAGTACCAGAGATTACTTGGTGTATTTTTTTGTTACATTTAGGTTCAAATCCACATATGGGACATCTGGCCTGGGCTAATGCCTTTGTTATCACTGCTGATTCGGTTAGTATGTTGAGTGAGGCCTGCAGTACTGGGTATGCACGACCAAATTATCCATGATGACAAGCGTCCATCTCACAATAATAAATAGAGAAATAAAATAGTTCTTCTTTGGTGTTTTCTTATAAGGAAATGCGTAGTTTCATGACTCTCCCTCTTTTACCACAGGAAGCCTGTGTATGTAATTGGAGCAGAACGGTGTACTTGGAAGTTTGCTGACTTCCAAAATTCTTTGCAGAAGCAAGGGGTTGCTCGACCATTCACTGGGAATGAGAATGTGAGTTGCCAACTGTGCTGTAATGTTATGTGTTGGGTTTTATCGGGTTGTGTCTAGATTTTGTGCGTTTCTTTCCTTCTTAACTGAATAATGCAGAAGTATAAATATCTATTGATTATATTGCAAAGATGATTATGTAAATTGGTTTCTTATTCCATGAAACAATCCCACAAATATACGTAGTTAACGTAAGAACTTCACAAATGGCCCTGTGACTTGGTGGAAATAGTTTGTGATCTGCTTTTAGATAGCAGTCTCTTCTTTGCTACCAGACCATGTGTGCCTGGTGTGCCCGTAGTTGTTGCTGGTAGATGTTTTGTTGAACAAATATTAATTTTTGCTTATTTTTGTTTAAAAAATTACAGATAACTGCTGAAAGCTGGAGTTATCCTCCACTGAATGACACTGCAGAAGCTGCCAGTCAAGTGGTTGCTGCTCTTGCTCAGCGAGGATGGACTATCCATGCATAATGGTTTCCTTCGCCTGACAAGATTCCCTTGGAACTGATGGAATTTATAAATGATACCTAATTGAATAGGAAATATTGTCCAAGGTCCACTGGTTGTGCTTAGTTTCAGAGTGCTTGCTAGCTGAGGCCGTTTCGTTCTATTGAAAAAGTCATTACTGATAGTTTTAACAAGGTTGTTGTATAGGTGGTGTGAACAATTGGGCTGGTTTCACCAATTTTTGTTTGTAAGAGAATTTTGTTGTTTAGCTGTCCCCAATAATTTTTGGATCTCTCCTTTTCTTACTTACTGTTGTTGTGAGCTTTAGAATAATGTAAGCTGCATAACACTTAGGGATGCAGAACTGAATCACACATCTCAAATCATGTTTTTTAATTTTAATTTTTTCAGTCGAGGAACTGTATCATAATATGAAAAATGAATTATATATTAAATGAGATGGATTTGCTCCACTTTTGTTGTTTATTTCTTTCTTATTCTAGTCTCTCTTTGATAGCGAGATGTTCTTTGTTCATGCTTCCGCTGTATGGTGGGATAATCTATTTGTTTGTGTTGTGTAACCAAAGTAAGTTATAACTTACAACTTACTCTTGGTACATAGCAAAAGCAAATAGATTGATTGTCAATCATAGCATACATATAATTACTTATTAGATCTCCCAAAAAAATGAAAATTAAACGAATATGCTTCGAAGAAAAGGAAAGCAGGTAAAATAATTAGTCTACAATATAAAAAATTTCACTTAAAATGTCTGCTTAAATACTATCTTGATATGCGTTAGGCAGGTTTCCTAATCCCCTATGTTAACGTGTATCAAACTTTACAGTTAATTTGTTCATCCCAATTTTTTATTATTTTTTATCATCCAATATTTCAAATTAGAATTTGATTGGCTTGATATTAATTCAACATACAATAACCTTTTTTTAGATGAAATATTTATATGATTATCCTTGTTATTCTTTTTAATATGTTTTTCTTTTTATGATATCCTTGTTAGAAGTTAATCTTATTATTCCTACGTGAAAATTTATTCGGAGGATTAAGTATGGATGTTAATCTAATAAGTGCACAATAAACTTAACAATAAATAAATAACTATAACTGAAAAATAGAATATCACTAACTAGAACAAAAATTCCACCCAAAATACGGGCATTATTGTGAATTAAAAATGCAGTTAATTTGGCTAATTTTTTCACAAAATCAATGCATTATCCATTAATCACCATAAGGGTTTTAAGTAAATATACAATTAAATCAGAAAAAGAAATTATGTAGCTCAAATTGAATAACATTGATATTTTTTTGTACATGGATCATAACATTGCCCTATTTGAATCCAAATGTAGTATTTTTTAAACCCGAACCAACTTGATGGGACCCCACCCCTATTAATAATTCACTTATATATTTATAAAAAATAATTTAGTTGCCAAAATTTCTTGCAAATCCAACCATAGATTATTTGTACTTATAATTGATAAAAAAAAATGGCAATAATAATCTTATATTGCCATCTACATATAAATTATTGAGTTTAATAAATTTATAGTAACTACCTAAAAAATCGTATGTTTAGATGATACTTTTAAAACTATATTTACATTTGGATAGCTATTAAACTCTGTAATGAGAGTCTTTGTTCACAATTTTCTTTAACGAGTAATAGTTGAGTATTATTTGATATGGGTCGGAGTAGATTCAACTCCGAAGTTTGAGTATAGATAGGTTCTTTGCTTGGAGTGAGTGCTTGGAACAAACAAACAAACCAGTCAATAATCAAAATCTCAGAGTTGTTGGAGGGTTTGAACGAGAAATCGAAATGTCTCAGACGAAGAAATTGACGCCGAATCTGGATCAGCAGAGCACGAAGGTGCTGAATCTCACCGTGCTCCAGCGAATCGATCCGTACATCGACGAGATTCTCTTCACTGCCGCGCATGTCTCCTTCTACGACTTCAACATCGAAAGCAACCAGTGGGTTAGTTCTTTTCTTTCTCTTCGCTTCTTCTCACACTTTCTTCTCTCATCTTCTGCTTTCTTCATTGTAGAGTCGCAAGGATGTTGAAGGATCTCTCTTCGTTGTCAAGAGGTGAGGTCATCAACAACACACACTCACACTCTCTCTCTTTATTCTTTGTATGCATCGATGCATTCATATGCACTTGGATCGTTCATCGATTTTACTGTTCTTGTTCAGGAATTCACAACCACGGTTTCAGTTTATCGTAATGAATCGACGGAATACAGGTTCAGATTTGTACTTTTTTAATTATATTATTATTATAATTATAACATAGTCTGACTGATGAAAAGAAAAAAGGTTTAGGGGCTAATTATTGTTGTAAGTAACATGCACTTTTTGGCAATGCTGAATTTATTCAGAGTTTAATTTCCGTGTAAAAGTTTCTACACTTTCAAATTTCAATTAATCAGAAATAAGTCATGGTTGGTATGACTTTTAAGGTAATAGAAGTCAATAAACTTATACATGTAGCAATTTATGATTGAAGGATAATGTAAAATTCCTTTACATTGTCTTTACACCTTAAGTGCATAGACTATTTAGTATTTACTCATTTATTATTGCCACATTTCTGAATGTGTGCTATCGATTCTCTACTTTAACAGCTATCTTTCTGATCTTTGTCCTGACAGATAATCTAGTGGAGAATCTATTGGATTTTGAGTATGAACTTAAAAAGCCGTACCTGTTATATCGAAATGCAGCGCAAGAAGTTAACGGTATATGGTTTTACAATCCAGATGAATGTGAAGAAGTTGCAAATCTCTTTAACAGGTATGGTAGTTTATGAATTTTCTCAACTCAAGTTATTCTTATTGTGTTTTTCTTTGCCTATTTATGCTCAAACTTTTAGTTACAATACAAGATGCTAATTTATTACCAATCTGGTCTAAACTGTGAGGACCTTTTTTTTTTTTTTTCTGGTTAGTAATATACTCCATGAAATTGAGATGCGGGATGCTTATCTTGCTAGTTGTATAAACCTTTATAATTTTTCAAATTCAATTTACAGGATACTTAATGCGTACCCAAAGACACCTCCAACTACAGTACCGCCGGTTAACATAAGGTAAGGACTTTTGTAAATTTTATAAAATATGAAGTTGTTTCTATTTCTATCTCTTTGAATCATAATTATCATTATCAATCACATTGCTATCGCAGCAGAGTGTCACAATCTTTGGCAATTCAAACTATATTTATTTATTTATTACTCCCACTTAATGATCTCTCCTAGTTGGATTTATAAGTAATAAAAGATGCATATCTTATGCCTGATGTATATATTATAGTGAGTCTGAGGAACTTCAGCCAGTGTCAATTATACCGGAAAGCCCTCTAGAGTCGTCTTCAGTTGCTGCTTCTGCAATTGATGCTGTTGAAGATCCTGTATTTACAAACTTCTTCAGTGTACGTAATGTTGTTGCATGTCAATTTTCTATGCCTTTTGGTCAATACTTCTGCAATGTCTATATTAAGTTGCACTCTTTATTATATGGTGTCTGTAGCTTTAGAATTTTTTTAATTCAATTGTTGCAGACATTGAAGGTTACTGGAAATTATGCTTCCAATATGGAAAATTTTAGACAGCATTCTGCAACTGTCACTTCTGCTCCTGGTGGTTTGTTCTCTACTGCACCTACTGTGCAAATACCATCTGCCTCTCATTCAACTGCATCGATATCAGGCTTCCCCCTTGACTCTCTTGAAACAGCCAAGAGTGGCAATCATGTCATTAATCTTCTTAAGCCTTCTACTTTTTTTGCATCAACGTCTTCATCTTCACTGTTAGTTCCACCTATTTCTTCATCCGTGCCGCCTAATGCAATTGTTCATCATTCCCTGAATGTGCCACGCCAATACAGCACTCCAGTACTTCAACCCTTCCCTCCCCCTAATCCTCCTCTTTCTCTTACCCCTATTTCAAGCTCCATTCCAAATAGACCTGTAATCAGCAGGGATAATGTCCGTGATGCACTTTTATCATTGGTTCAGGTATTTCATGATTTTGCCATCTTTGTGTAGTTCCTTTATGTTTGTTGACCATTATTAATTAATTGTATTTTTTAGTGGTCATTCAATTACTTCTTTTAGTTTGGGGTTGGGTGGGTTAAAATAAAGGGGAAATAAGGGATACTATTGTCCTGATCCTCATTCGGTGTTGTTTAACATGGGATTATAGGAGTTCGTCCCCACTGAAGAAAGTCCAGTTTGAGCCATAGCTATTATAAAGTTTTTTAGTGTGCAACTTTAGAATTTTCATGTTTTAATTACTTTTTTGTGTTTATGATTTCAATATAAATTGAATCTCTAATCTACAAGAAAATTGAAGTAACAAAATATGATTTGTTTTATCTTTTTTGTCTAATGCTTGCTGTATTTGAACGCCTCTCTTGTTAACTTGTTAAATTGTTGTATACTAATGGAATTTTCCTGTGTCAGGAGGATCAATTCATTGACATGATGTTTCAGGCATTACTGAAGGTGAGTCATTCATGAGTAATCAAACTCTGAAGGTTGGATGGAAACTGCATATAAAGTTAGTTCTGTATATTGTAGTTACACACCATCACATCTAACAGGTGTAACCTAGTAGTCCTTCTTTAGCTTTAGCCACAACTTTGCACGATACATCTGAAATGGCCAATTCCACAATATACTAACAAATCATATGGTGCATTAATACACTATAATCTTTACCACTGAGTTTATGTGTGTCTACGTGAACAAGTTACAAGAGAAAGCAATGGTAAAAATATAGAATGATCTTAATCACTATGTTGATATAACGATTGCTCCACGTTTCACACAAAAACTAATGGTGAAGGTTCTGTGTGTTCTTACACTGTAACTCTGTTGTGTATTGTAGAAATAGCCATCTGTATCTGCCCAATGATAAAAGTGTTTCGCCTTATTACCCTTTGTTGTCTTGTCTGTACTTTGTGGTTTTAAATACTATCATGGTTCTGTCGATTGAGTCTTGGCATTAAGTTGGACAAGTCCTCTCTATCGACCAATGAAGATGCATGTATAATCCCATGCTTAGCACGCATTTTGATATAATTAAATAAAAATTTACCTTTCAATTTAGTCCTTAAATTTGCCTATTGTGAAATTTTGAAGCGCGAGAAAGTCTATTTCTCTGGAAGGGCCCAAAGGCGCATTGTTTTAATCTCCATTCGTTATGAACTCGAGCAGGAACCTTTGTTTATATGTGAGCAAGGGCATAGGATTCAGCTTCAAAAGCAAATTAATAAAAAATATATTATACTGCTTTTTATTTGGAGTATTACATTCAAGTGAAAAGAAAATAATAATAAAAGGACAAATATCCAAATTCGATCTTGAAAGTGTAACTGAAATGAGTTTTTAAAAGATGAAAAATTATATTTTTGTCCTTAAATGTGTAAAAAGACTTACACTTAGTCTGTTATTTTGGTTCGTGAAATCTACAATATTTGTTGACGTAGTCCTTGTCACACCAACAGATATGTTAGACTTTACGGATAAAAGTAACAGTAGCTCACGTTAACGAATTATATTTTCAAAGATGAATTTGGATATTTGTTTTTTTATTTTATTTTTAGTTGAATGTAATACTACTAATAAAAGCAAATTAATGAACAAAATTAATGCTCTATATTGATGTAATAATCTGTTTCTATTGAAAAGAAGGTAGGAGTGGGAAAAGTAGACATTTTGAATAATTTTATATCCTTTTTATGATGGATTAAAATACAATCAAAGAAAATGTAACAGAAGTAAAGTAAGTAGCAGCGAAGCTGAGATCAAAACCAAACAAATACTAAAATGATAATATTTTGTACGAGTATAATTTATTTTAAACTACATATCATGGAACATCTCTCATATATTTTTTATTTGTAAAACTTAATTAAATAGTTATAAATAAAATTTATATTTTATTTGTATGAATATTAAATTAATCCAATCTAAATCATTTTTTAAAAAGGTTATATTTGAATTTAATTAAGAAAAATCTGTTCAATCAACAATGTACTTCATAGTTCATACAGAAAAAACAAGATTTTGCTCGAGGAAAAAGGTAATGTAAGATGTTTGAAATATCATATATAAACTTATTTAACTTCATAAAGTGAAAGTAGTTTATAATATTTTTACAACCTCGTTTTAGTTTATCAACAAATTGCATGCCAAAGTCGTTAAAATGATCTTTTTTTTAAAAAAACTTAGTAATCCTAAAAATAAATTTATAAATAGTTCTATCATTATTATAAAATATTATAAATAATTCCCTATATAATATCACTTTATTAAATAATACTTAATTAAGTTTTTTTACAGTAATACTTAATTAAGTTATTCATTCGTCCAAATACGAGTAATGCAAGGTAGACCTAGGCTATGGCAGAAAAGCCCACTTACGGTTTGGGCTTTGGGTGTACTTTGAACCCGTTTACTCTATGAATGAATATGCCGATGCAATACACGCACACTTATTTTCCTTCGTCTCTGCAATTGAATTCCATGGCGGCCGTAAGAAAAATAATTGAGGCCAATAGAAATAAAATCTTGTCGCCATCTCTTCTCTCTTTTGGCCGGGGAATTGCTTACAAGCTTTTTGTTGGAGGTATGTACTCTCTCTTTTTCTTTCTTTTCCACACACTGAAGAAACCACTGTATGTTTTGTTCCTCCAGAAAGTCTAATTAATTTGTGTTGTTCTATTTGCTTTTGTTCTTGTTCACGAAATGATATAACTTAGTTGCTTACTGTTATTTATTTTCTTCCTGCTGTTAATGATAAGCTAGCTTCTTGACACTAGGTGAGCAATAGATAAACTTAATTAATTCTCATACAAAACGAGAATAAGAAGTTAAAATAATTAAGATTTTCCTGTAAGTTAAAATTAACTTATGCATAAGCTTATTTTTAAAAGCTCTCGTCTACCTTCTTTGTTTTTTTTTTTTTGTCAGCCAAAGACCTTCTTTGAAAGTGATTTTAACTTATGCCTAAGCTAATTGTATCTCACAGCAGAAACTCATTTTACCTTTTTTATTTGCTTATGTTATAATTGTTTATTGAAATTTTCTTTATTTATGGTGATCGGAAAACCAAATTTGAACCTCAAAATAGAAAAATGGAAGAAGTTTTTTTTTTTTCTTTTTTTTCCTGAACTGAGTATGACCTATGGTCGAGTGCTGTGTCTTGTCTTGCATAATCTTTTATGCCTATAAATGGGAAATCACATTTGTACAATCATTATTAAGTTATTAACTTATGAAAGCTATGCCCGTTGCTGCTGTTTCAAATTCTTTTTAATTTGAATGCATGAATCCGTATTAAGTAATTGTTAGCCTTTGGAAAGGGGTTATTAATCCATGGAGCTGTGTTCATCATTGTTTTTCAGGACTGTCCTTCTACACCACAGAGAATGCATTATCAGAGGCATTCTCTAATTACGGGCAAGTTATTGAAGGTATCTAAAAATGATAAAAATGCACCAACATAATCCATTTTCTGTGTCATCTCACTATATCAATATGGTTTTTGTGGCCTTTGACAATGTTGCTGAATTCCTTGTTTTGCAGCCAAAATTGTAACAGATAGGGTGTCAGACAGATCTAAGGGATTTGGGTTTGTCACCTTTGCTTCTCAAGACGAGGCTGAGAATGCCATAGAAGATATGAAAGGAAAGGTAATCATCAAATCAAACTTGGGACTCTCCTGTTTTCTTTGTTGGGTTAGAAGTGAGGACTAATAACAAACTTTTTTGCAGACATTAAATGGACGTGTTATCTTTGTTGATTATGCAAAGCCCAATATCAACACTCGTGGTGAAATTCCAATTGCCAGAGGACCTCCTGAACCAACACCAACACCAGATACTTGATTTTCCCTCAGACTATATGATATATATAATGTTTAATATATACTTGAGCAAGAGATATGTAGAACTGAGTTTTTTTGAGGATTAAAGATGCATTATGCACCCAATAGTTAGAAGCATTGCTCAGCACAAGTGTCAGCTGAAGGGTTCATGATTATCGCTCTGGTATGTGGAGAATTTTTTTGTTGTTTTTAGCTGAAGGATATAAACGGGGTGTTACCCAAGCCCGAATTATGACTGAACTAAAGGCTGGTTGTTCTTGCCACATCTTTGTGGCAAAAACTCTGAATCAACTATTTCTCATAAATTGCCGGTATAAAAAAAAGTATTATACCAATTAAATCCTGAAATTATTATCACTGTTATGCAGATTACATTTGCCAAAAAGAAAAAATGTAACGTGTAGCTTGTATATTCCACTTATAAGAAACAACTTGATTACTACAATGATATTTAATCACAATTTTTTGATATTACGGCTTCAATCACAGTTCTTAGTGACTGGAAAACTGTAATGTAAACAACTCTTTTTTTTTGTGAAGGAAGAGATTGAAAATGCAAAATGAGACCCCCCACATTAATACTATATTAATAAATAATAACTAATGGTTGATTACTACAAGGGAATTAATCACAATTCTTAGTGAATTAAAAACTCTAATGTAAACTTAAAACTATTTCTTTGAAGGAGGAAGAGACTGAAAATAAGAAATGTATTAGTTTTTTTTTTCTTTTAATATATATTAATATTTTATCTTGTGGTTTATGGTAGTTTTCATTTCACCACTCGTCATAGCTTGTCGAATTATAAATATTTAGAAAAAATTATATATTCAAGTAACTAAAATGTGAAATAATAGAAATGGATATATTCATATGATCTTTATTTAAATTTTAAATATATGTTAAGTGTTATAATTTTTTAAATTTATTTGATTGTCCATTTATATTTTATTATCTTTTTATTTGTAAATAATCAATAGAAGCTATTACTTGATTGTCCTTTTAAAATAAAATGCTATATGAAAATATAATTACGCCGTCTGTGGGGATCGAACCCACGACCACGTGGTTAAAAGCCACGCGCTCTACCACTGAGCTAAGACGGCTTAATTAACGAATTTGCGCAAATTATTATTTATATTTAATATAATACTTTTTGACCTAATTTTTATATATAAAAACTATCCTAAAATTACCTCACCATCATCCAAAAAGCCAAAGTATTTTTAATTTGGCCATATAATAATTTTTTTAAAGATAATATTTATTGTTTAATGTTTTTAAAACTTAAAAATTATTACCACTTGTTATTGTTTATATTACTAAAGTATTTTTTTTCTATGCTAATTTTTTTTTCAAATGTTAACTGTTTATTTTTCAATTTTTTTTCCTTTCACTTAAATCCCAATTGTCTATTATTATATATGAAAATAGAGTACACTATTTTAAGGATGGTTTAACTTTTTACTTTATTATCCCTTAAAGAATGACAAGCGCATGTCATACTTAACTCATTTTTTGAAATTTTAATTTTTAATTATTTTGACTAATCATTTGTATTATTTTTTAAATATATATATATATATATATATATATATATATATATATATATATACTTTAATTTTTTTCATAAATTGGAAACACTTATATAATTCACAAGGAAATTGTTAATTTGTTATTTTAATAATAAATAAAGTACTTGGATCTATTAGAGATATTTTTATATATTAGAATTTGATTGAGACAAATACATGGATATGATATATTACATAAGTATATGTCTTTTTTAAAATACAAGTTTTATCGGTTTGCCATTAATTATTAATATTTTTTTAAATGACAAATTTTATCTGTTATCATGTGAATTGTGTCTAGTGGTAGGAAATAGTCACTATTAAGATTATGTGGATTTATAGATGTCTAACTTTTAGTTACTTTTTGGTATATTTTGATGTGAAAATTTTATCTAACGTGAATAGAATTCAACCACGCACTTAATTCAAATGAATAGGTTATTATTCTTCATTCAATTTCTATTTTGTTTTAAGATTGCCTTTTCAATATTTTTATGCAAAGGTGCATGTTGTAGCCTTGTATGTAGGAGCATATCCCAAGCATAACTAAAATAACCCCACTTAATTTTCTATCAATACCACCCTTTATTATCAGCACTTCAAACCATGAAATTTCAATCTATTTTAAAGAAATGTGAAAAGGTATTAGAAAACCAATAACTTGCAACATGCTCAGTTGGATCTCGCCCCCATTCCCTTAAGCAAAGTGCTTAGTGCCGCTTTTTATGAATTGTTACCGTCGCCAATGCACATGAGACTGCCCACAAATGAAGGCCGGTGCCGTAGGTAGTGACGGATCTAAGATCCTGTTGCGACCATTTATTTTAAAAAATTAAATTTTAATATCATATACTTAAATATAAAATAAAAAATATATCAAATAAAACAGAAATAGAAACAATGAGTTCAAATATATAAAATTAAAGAGGACATAATGTAAAAATATAAAATATTTACATGCAATTTTCTGAAAGTGAGAGTCTGCAACTGCATTTGCACTCTTTTTTAGTTTTGTAGCAGTGACGACTATGATTTGGAACATGGTGGGTTCGAATTTGGGATATGATTAATACTTTAATGTCTCTGCTACAAACTTCTTTTTTATTTATACATTTAATACAACGCTAGCTAGTTTCTTTCCAAATACGGCTGAGTAGTTGGTTGTTTACTCGATCTAAAATGTCAGTTTTGGATTGGTTATCTCATATCTGACTAGCATTGCAGTCCATAGCTTAGTTCATCTGAGTTTCTTTTTAACACTATTTGCAAGAATGAAAATGTTAGAACGTTGAACGAAAATGTTTACTGCGAGCTGAATGATAATTATTTTTCTTCCAATACTATCCGTGTCGGGTAGTGGAGCCTTTATAAAAAACTTGAAAAAAAGTCTTACGAGCTGTATGATTTTTTTTCCCCAATATTGTCCATGTCAATTTTTAAAAATAAATATAATGTTTATCCTTTAGTCATTATACTTTTTAATTTTAATAAATTTTAAATTTAACCAGTTTATTTTATTAACTTGTAGTTTTTAGTTTCCAACTTTTCAATTTTTAACTAATTTTTTAATTCGCTCTATCAACTATTCTTTCAACCGGTCATATCAATCACTATATGGAATTTTTTTTAAAGAGATAATCCAATTCAAGTTTGTTAAGATGAAAAGTAAAGCCTTGGTCCTGCTTCTATGTTAATTTTCAATTCTAGCTAGAGTGGCTACCATTTTTTCTTAGTTACAGAGGTCCCATTTAAAGGAGAGTTAGGGTTTTCCAACATTTGCTCCCCAGCCAATACGATGCGACTCCCAACCATTTAAACTACATGTTGGTAACACATTAGTTCTGTTATGAACATGTTGTCTGGCTTGTCTTCTGTCATTGCTCAGTTGCATGACAGTATTTACAGAGCAGTCTCTACTTCAAAGGTCAACTTTCGGATCATTTTTCTACCATTTTTGTCAAGCTGATGTATGTTACTGATCATCTTTCTTATTATGACGTGTGTCTGATTGAATCCGACGGTTAGATGTGACCAGGAAAAACTTATTTCATAATATTTGAGGGCTAGTATGACTATGAGTAGTATCTATGATCATACAATTAGTGAATTCTTACTCCATCTTTTCTCTATTGAATTTGACACTGCCAAATTTGTCATGGTTTTTATTTCTCTTTTAATTTTCCTGCTACTTCTTACCAGTGAGGTATGATCCCAGGAGTAATTTAGTTTGTTCTTTTATGAAATAATAAAGAGAAGGAAGGAGAAAGAAAGTAAAATAAACTGATTGCTATTTCATATGCTTATGTTTGGTAAATTCTCAAATTCCATTGGATGTGGTTCTTTTCCTGGGGATTTTGATCTTGAGTGATGCTCTGAGATGGACAATGTTGATTTCCTACAGGTTACTGCAGTTGGGCATGCAGCCATGTTGGCTGCTATCAAGAGATATGTACCTGCTCTTGTATGTACAGCTTTTATATGCTTCTTTTGTTTGATCTTGGATATCAATCGTCTTATTATCAGTTTGTAAGAATATAACTGTTGGGAACCCAGCAATTACACAATAATAGAGAAGAGAGAAAATGAAAGAAGAAAACAACACATAGAGTTTACCTTGATTTATCTAATGTAGACTACATTCAGCTATTCACTATATTCCCTCACACACTCGTACAATTGCACTCAGTCTCGTACCTTTCTACTGACGACGGTACAGTATGAGTCATACTCAACAATAACATGTCTTATTTCTGGCAGATTCCATCAACTTATACACAGGAAAGGTTGGATCTCTTGAGGCAGCTTGAGAAAATGAAGCAAATAATTATTGATGATGTGGAGTCGGATGAGGAAGTGGACGTAGACAAAGATACATGATCAGGAAGCAATGCAGTTTACGTACAGCTAGCAAAATTATCATTCTTTGTAGTCGTAGAAAAGAACGTAGGGTCTAGCAAAAGTGGAAAATGTTAATGTGTCATCCAACACCTACAAAGAGAAAGAAAAAAGAACATTGTGTAATTTATCTATGAAGTGATAAAAAGAAAGAGATAGAAAAAAATATGTGTTGGTTAGACATTTAAAATGAAGAATAGTTTGTGTATCATAACTGAGCAAAATTATCATTCCACGAAGTGTATGACACTCATAAAAGCACCAATTGGTTACAATCCTGACAAGGAGCATTGGGTGGTGTGCCTGGTTCCCCAATACTTGGAAGTGTACCCTGACAAAAATGTGATGTTAAAAATTAGAATTTTCAGGTTTATTCCATTGGTTTGACAATCATGTTCCTATATGGTTAATGGTTAAATGACAAGTTTTGTGTTCCTTTTCCGCTTGTCTCTGTTTTTGTTTCCCCCTTCATTTCACATGCCACTGTCCGTTTGAAACCTAAATGAACCCAAACACATTCTTTTTAACGATAAACAAATACACATTGTTGTTGAATTGTATATGTTGGGGAAAAAATTATCCGACAATAAAGCAGAATGGGAGAGACCATCTATGGAAAGTGCTAAGGAGGTTAGAAAAAAATTAGAAAGAGATAAACAGAAAAAGGGATGAAAATAAGTGTATAAATTCATGTATGAGTAAAACTTGTATGATCTGTCTGATGGAGGAAGATTTGGATAATTTGAACAAAGTCTTAAATTTAATTTTTTATTGTTGTGATTGTACATAACAAATTACTCCGGTAAGAATAAATAGCATATAGTAAATATTCTTTATAATATTAATTAATAACTAATTTTTTTATCTATAATAAATTTGTTATTTTTTTAAAAGACACTTAGTATGATTAATAGTATTAAAATTTTGATTCACCGCAAAAGGAAATTGGAGCTCCACTTCTTTGTGAGTTCAGAAAATAAAAATTTAGTTTGAAGTAGTTTAATAATTTTAAATTGGTAAAAATTTATGTCCATTTAATTGTTTAAAATTTGATAAATTCAAAATTAATAGAACTATAATTTTTTGCTGTTGTTGCTGTTATATTCAGTAATAAATTAATAGATTTTGAAAAATAATTTTAATTTAAAAACATTAAATATGTTAATTTATTTTAATTTTTTTACTTAGTGATGATCTTAATTTCAACTGATTTACTGGTCATTTGAGTTTTAAACGAAGTCGAATGACCAATGAACGAAGTCGAATTCTACGGTGGGAAACTCTGATAGGTTTCCATCATGGGAGATAAATTACAACCATTAGATCTATTAAGTTATAAACGAATTCTAATGGCTGTAAATTCTTTTCCACAAAACCTATGAACGTTTCCAGTGTAGAACTCGTCATGAACGAATTGTAACTCAATTCAGTGCAGTGATAGTTGCTACGAACTGTATTCGCATTTTCTAGGTTCGAAATGAAAGTGAGGGTGGTTTGCAGGAAAATTTACGACTACATACGCTATGATCTCAAAGAAATCGCTTTCCCCTCTTCTTTACCAGACCCTCCTAACATCAAAAAGCGCCGCATATTGACCTGGGACGAACGTATCTGGGTATGCCCCTTTTCACTGTTAATTTTTAACTTCACTTGAGGTGTGGCCATTTGTTACTTTTCTTTCAATTTGATTCTGACGATCACCACAAAAAACTTATTTTGGTTGAACATGATTTTATAGTTTTATTATCGATGTTGTAGTTGGGAGATACTTAATTGAAGGGATGCCAACTGTCTTTTAGTTTTTTAGATTGTGCTGAGAAACATTCCATGTTCAGGTTTTGAAGAGAGCTGCCAGGCTTTATGCCGCAAGCTGGGTTCGTGACATTGGTCCTGACCTTCGGCCTGATGATTATAAGAAGGATGATGACATGACTGATGAAACAAATGGTGAAAAGAAAACAACTAAAGGAAAAGAACCCTCAACACTGGAGGACCTTGGTACCAACTTGTTCTCCAGTTTAATATTACCTCCGGTCCTAAACAAATTGTAGTGTATTTTTTTTATAAGAAATTGTAAAATACACTACAACTTGTTTCTTATAAATAGGACTAAAGGTAGTATCATTATTTTGTTTTGGATTTAATGGTTGTTGTTTTGTCAAAGTTACGATTGTTACAATCGAAGTACAATGGTGCTTCTTGCTGTGAATTCATCGAAGAGTAGTTATGATTATGATATATGGATACTCTTTGGTGTGCTCATGTAGTTGTGTGAATTGCTTAATCAAACTATTGTGAATTAATGACTTGCGCCAAGAGAAAGCAATTAGGATGCTGTTGAATATCAAGTCAAAAGTGCTTTAGAGAAAAAACAACAACATATGATTAACATGAACTATTAGTCAAAGATTTTTTCACTAACTAGAGTACCGCTGCCGCCCCTTGCTTATTCTGCATTGAGTAGAATTCTCTGTTCTTGCTTTATTTGCAACTCCAAACTCTTAGTGATTTATAATCTTTTTCTTTTTTTAGTTTCCTTACCATTATTTTTCTGGTTATGTTTTGCTATCACTTCCTTGAATAATGAGTTTGTGAAGGTGATTTTGACTTTTGACCGAGCATATGATCATATGTATTTTTTACTGGAAAATTTACAGCTGTAGCTGCAAGAGGGGGAATGGAGACTCTCAGACCAGCTTTGCAGCGGGTGTACATGACCAGAGCATCTGCATACAGAGATGCTCTTAAAAGTTTCATAGAAGGGTATCAAGAGGGTGTTCAGCAAGTAATGGAGAAGACGGAAGATTCCAAAACTCAAGAAGATGCTGATCTACCCAAAAAATCAACTTGAACTTGCTTGTAGGAGGCAGGGTGTTATTTTTTCTCTTGCATACCTTTAGTCATTTAGACTCAGGCATTAAGATTTGAGAAATTAGTGACCGTCCTATTGATTAAAGGGTTTTAATGTACATTGCACTGAACAGATATAATCGAATATTCCAAAAGGGTGTATTTTGGATACTAAATATCCAGTGGTAGTCCTGAATTTTGTTTTTGCAATTTTGTTTCCAAGTTTTCAATTTTGTGTGCTTATTTGTGATGTTAAAGGTCTGTTTGCTCTGCAAATGATAGCAATAGCATATGTTGATGCCATGTTTCTTTAACTGCTATAGCTAATGATGTATTAATATTTATATTTGCCCCCTAAAATACACAGTTTGACTGACAATAAAAGACTCTGAAAATTTGTATATATGAATTTCCAGACATTGGCTTATGACAGCTAGCCTGATATCTTTCTTATTTGTTCCTCATACGTGAATTTTAACAATTTGCAAGTAATCACATCAAGTAATGATTTCAATCTTCTTATAACTTGTGGTTGCCAAGCTTGGTCAAATATTTTGTGAAAGACTTTGGTAGAGTGGTGGTGGTGGTGGGGTTTTTTATTTGATCCTCCCCATTTCTTCTCATGGACGCTTAGTAAAATAATCACTGTATGTATTTCATTCATTTAAAGGTCACTGTAGCATCTTTGTTTCGTTCACTTAGATATGTGAATTCACCTGCTAAAAGATGATATAAGGCGAGCTTCCTATATGATTGATTCTGGGTTGGGTACTTGGGTTGTATGATATCCTTGGCTAATTCTATTTAGTGGAGATAATGTTATCATTTATTCTAGGTAGAATTACTTTGGCATCTAGAAGATTTTCTGGCTATGCAGGTGGGCTGAATTATCAGCTGAGGCTGTGAGGTAGCACTTCTACCCCGGGGTGTTATATTTTTTTTTTCGTTGAAACATGTCTGTGGCAGACAAATTGGGTCATGAGATGCCAGGTTGAATAGTTGTGGCTTCATTGTGGAGATTGAGATGACCTAAAAGACTTGCATAATGTGAGAGATAAGATATAAAATTAAGGTCCCACAAAATATAATTGATTCCGTCTTTTTGAGTGATAAGCCTGCTATATTGGTCCATTTCCATATGAAGATTGCATCTATAATCTTGATCTGAATTATGGAGCAATAGTTCTTACTATTTCAGGTAAGAGTCATATGCTTATCTTTATTGTAACATTATAGGCAGGGATTATATTTCCAGTCTTGCCTCATGGCCAAATTTGTAGGGAATCTTTTAAATCACAAGTTTTGGATCAGTAGTACTATAACATTGAGGGGCATTATCTACACTATTCAAATAGATTTTACTATTCTGCAGTGAGAATCAATTTGACCGAATGAAGCTGATGAGCTTTCCATTTGAATGAATGCAGGAAAGAGCATTGCTCTGTGATTAATCTGTTTAATTTTGTTTTTGGTAGTTCATATGCTGAAACGTGAAGCTCTGGTTACTGAAATGCAAAGGGAGATTTTGTTGGTGTTGATGCTGATATCAGTACGTGCTTTATTCTTCAATAAGAAGTCAATTCCCATTGGTGTTCTTTATTCTACAGCATCTCCAAAAGGAGGCGCAGGGTGAGATTTATCCATGACCTTTGAAAGTAATGCCAAGTGAAGTGGCATCAAAGAGACACACCACCATAGTATTTCTCTCCTATTTTTCCTTTATTGTCATCTGCACTGTATTATTACTATTAATGTATAACTGTATCACTCCTGCAGGTCAAAGCCTTTGATTGGCCATTATGTGTAGGCCAATGATAAACACCACAATCTGAGGACCCTCCCACTTGCAGAGCCAGTGTTAGCCACTGAGAGAGAGATTGGACTCCTTCTCAAGCAGGAGCTCAATGGGCCTCTTGTGTAAATCTTTATGGGCCCCTAATAATCACATGACACACTATTTGATTACTCATAAAGGTATTCTGCACTCCTGTCGTTCTTTTGCACAATTATTTTGCATTAACTTGTATGAAACTGGTATCGATCATGTTGATTGAAAGCTAAAAGCTTTGTTGAAGCCACTGTTTAAACACAGTGATCAGTTCAAGCTCTTCTCTCCTCCCCTATTAGGTCCTAAAAAAAAGTTGGATTATTCTGTTTCTTCAATTCCTCCGTGAGAGACAAGGGCAATGCTTGTACTCGACTTTTGGCAATTCATTGATCAAAAGCACTTCACTGACGGGTCACATCCTCATTTCCTCAACCCCTGCTTGTCGTCTATACAAGCAGTTAATTGTACGGCAGCTAAAACTTGAGTCAGTGAAACTGTCTTTCTTTACCTGATAATACCTCTGTTGTACCCGAAGTTTGGAATTTTTTTTAACCTTGGATTCATGTCACCTCAATGGAATAAAAAAAAAAACACTAGAAAATAACATGTATAGTGTGTACGTGCTGAGTCATAGACTTGTTAAAGAGAGAGGTTCAGTGGTGGAAATCAATCAAAAGTGGACCAAAACTATTTCACTCATTGTGCCTTCCCCGTTAATCAGTTAATAAGCCAACAAAGAAAAACTGAGGTTGCCTCAATGACATTGATAACTAAAACCAGGTGTTATGAGAGAACCTAGAAGTTGTGAATTACACAGTTTAGAATTTATAGCAGATTTAAACAGCATTCATTGTGAGGCGTACTGCATTACCTTGAGTGATATACTGTTTTACTTGCCTGCTCTTTAAGGATATGCTTGCCTCCTTTTTCAGTTTATGGTCTTTATTCTACATTTTCCCTTCTTTGTTTAAACATTTTACCCTAGTCAGTTATGCTGTGAACGTTTTCTCTCTTCCCTTTTTATTTCATTGCGTGTAGTTTATAGCTTGCAAAAACTTACAACTGCAAACAACAGACCATATAAAACAGGTCTGGCCACAACCGGGGCTTTTAGGGGGTGGGGGGGACCATGGCCTATTGACGTGCCCAAAATTTAATTGTCTTCAGCTTCCCCATTTTTACTTGGTTTTTCATCCACATGAGCTTGTCATTACACAAATAAATGCATCATCAGAGATTATTACCTGAAAATTTGCATGAAAACAAAATTTGAAATATTATGTCTAGGGAAGCAAAACCCAAAATATCCCTCTTGGAATGATCACTCAAACAGCTGTAGGCTGTAGCAGCAAATCTATATCTGTGCATATAATATGCATTTGGCTTCTCTAAAATAAGTAATTTAGATTGTTGATGATACATTCTTAATTTGTTATGCATAGTATGTATTATTGACTATCAATTTTCTTTTTAGCGTTTGAAATTACTTACCTTGTAAGATAGAGCATGTTTGAGTTGCTGTTTGGAGTGTTCCAAATTCAGTTTTATGTTTGATTACTTTCAGAGGTACGTTCGTACACTTGTATTTTGTCTAAAACCAAGTTTTCATAAAAGCAAGATTTTGCAAAATGAAAACTACTTCAAAATTAAGTTTGTTAACTTTAACCTAAACATGCAATAATGCACTGAGACTTCTGTTGTTGTTTGTTTGAGATTACTTATTTTACGTACATGCTTACTCTAAAATAGCAGGATCCATATAACATATTGAGATGTGATTGCTGCCACTACCAAGGGGAAGAGGTGGAAGCTGTGTTGCTTGCTTAACTAGAGGAGTGGGCTTAGTAGTATGTATGTATGTCTTTGGTTGTGTTATGTTATCTATCAAGTCAAGTCAAGTCAAGTCCACCCACCCACCCCACCCCACCCCACCATCATAACCCACCAAAGCCAAATAGCAGCACACCTTCAGTGGCACCATGCCTTACTTCCCACGTATATTATGATGATCCCTAGTGAAAAATCTTAAGGCAGAATCCCAACAGTGGCAAATTGATTCCTCATTTCTGATTTCCAATGACCTAAAATTCTCCATTTAGCACTGGGATGACGTCATCCCAGCCATCTCAGTGGGGCCCATCAAACCCTCTCCATACCTTACCCTCTGAATCTGCCCTCTGGCTGCAATCTCTTTTCTTTTCCCATCACTACCCTCTCTCCACCTTCGGGTTTACTCATTGTCACTCTTGTGGTGTGAAAGTTTGGTAAGAAAATCAGGGATTTCGTTTCTTTTTTTCTCCCTTCTGGTTTTTCTATCATTTCTCTTTCTTTCATTTCCCTTTCCCTTTTAGGCAGGGTTTGAGGGGGAGGGGGGAAGGGGGGGAGAGAGGGGTGGGAACCTGACAAGTGGGTTAATTGGATCAATTATGAGATGTCGCATTCACCTATCCTTGTCCTTGGTGATTTCTCTTCTGCTTGACATCCTGTTGCAATCACGCTCGCATCGACACATTATGTTAAATTCCTACTTTGTTTTTCACTACAGTTGAAAACATTTAAATGGTTATGACACATACATACCCCGTAAAGAGTAAGATGTGCCATTGATTTTTTATGAAGAAAAAAGAGAGGAATGTAAGAATAAAAAGTGTCGATTAGTTTATGTGGAAAAAAAGTAAATAATATTTTCGAAACATTTTTCATGTGGACTCGCACGTTAGCAACTTAATACATTTTTTACGTTTAATTTAGTGTCATTAAAAAACAGAGGTATAAATGTTTAGGTGGAAACTTTTTGTATGTGGAAAATTGTTTAAAGAATCAATTGAACCTTTTCCCGGATACCAAAATATATGCGAAGCAAGTAATCCCATAAATTCAGGATTCTGAGGTGGGATAAGCTATTACAATGTGACTTGAAGAGTCACTAATAAGATTAGTTTTATCACAATGGAAAGGCTAACATTGTTAGTTGACTTCCATGTCTTAAAAGATTTATCGAGTTCGCTTTAGGAAAGTTTTGGACCGACTTCTCAACCATACATATTTATGTTGGAAAGGTGATCCACGGCATCGTTATGCTTAATAATGAAACTTAATTACAAGGCATTTAAGGCCCACAAACAAGTTCGTTCGGAGAAAGAGATTAATTATAATTTGATCTTGTCATCCTTCAAACTTCCAATATTGTGTCTATTGGTTGGTAGGCCACACTCACAACATGCAAAGTGGGCCAAAAGAGATATGAAAACCTGTTCCATGGTCCATTGTTAATCTATTTGCATTCTTTGGCTATCACCTTTGATCACTCAATAGTAGAAAGAGAACGGTGTTTCCTATTAAAAAGAGAATGCAACTTAACTCTGTCGGGGTAAAAGGAAACCACCAGTTTTCCATCCATATTTTAATCAAAGTTGCAGAATCAATTAATTGAATTGAAAACAATCGTGACGGATCAAACCTCATTACACGATCAAAACGGATTATAACCTTCATGAAGTTTGCTCAATTTTTATGTACTATTTAGATTTCGTCTACATGTATGGTTTTTCCCCTTGCGCCTTTTAGATATATTATATAATAAGAACCGAAGTTGATAAAAAAAAATAAAAAGGTCCCATGATCTGGCATTCACAGGTTAGTCGATAATTAATATGCTCGAGTGACAGGGAACAAGAAGATCCGATAAAACGAATAAACAAGGCATTCCCATTTGCATGCATCACCCTAATTCAAGACAAGAAAGATCCTCTATAATCTTCAACGTCAACCTAAATATACTTATAATAAAGAAGGGTTCCTTTCACGGGTTCATGTTAACGACACGGTCATTGACTAAAATTAATTTAAGGGCATACTTAACCCTGAAGCTGGAAAAGGAAAAAGAAAAGGGAGAATCTAATAAAGAGGGAGGGGCATATATATCTAATAGATTCTAATTCTATTATGGTTGTTGAGGTACCATGTGATGGTGAGGGTTTGAAGAAGAATAAGAAGAGGTTTGATGGTGGTATAAGTGGGTGTAGGAGCATTCTGGTGTGGAGTTTTGGGAATCATTATGATTATCAGGTTGGCATTCCATGTTCACCCCAAAGAGCCTCAGCACCCTGCCACTGCCACTGCCACTTGAACTACTGTTCCCTCCCGGTGTCGTTTCGTTCTGTCCTTGGGACCCTCCACCTGTAAGTAACAAACATTACCAACACGTGCAAATGCCCACGCCTTTAATCATACCACATTTCATGTTCCAATCAAAATCTTCTACGGACATCATACCCTATACTACACCACATTCAAATTCCACCCCCTCCAACACAACAACAAAACTATTTTATTTTATTTATAAACCAGCTGCAATACTTAACAAGGTTTTTAGTAGTAGTATGTAAAAAAATGTGAATCCTATATATTTTTACCACGTTTAATTCAACGAAAACGGGCGCGTGTCTCTCACGCGATTCCTTAAATTCTGACCGAACAACAACACTCTTTAGTCCTTCCTAACTCATTTGTTCCAATGAATATGTATTTTGGACGTATTGTTGTCCAGGTAGAGAGAAATAGAGTTTCATATGTCAATTAATTAGCATAATAAATGTCTGCAGTAAATATCAGATTGATGAAATAAAACTCCAATTATAGTACTAAAAAAATACACTTGATAAACCGTGTTTTAATTAAGTTTTGTCCTGAAACAAAAAATAATGTTACTACTACATAACAGAGAATATTATTATAATTATAATTAAATTAGTGATGATGGATGAGGTACCTGGTGCATGAAGAGAGTGAGGTTGGTATGGGAAGGGGAAGTGGTGCGCAGGATAAGGTGGGTGTGCAGAGTAGAAGGAGGCGGAGGATCTGGTGGTGCTAACGTGCGCGGGGCCCGGGTTGGGTTGGCGGCGGGTGCAGGAGATGAAGAAGCGTTGAGGGTGGGAGCGGTGTCTGTGGAACAAAACGACGTCGCCAGCGTGGAGGCGTTTGTCTTTGACGTAACGGCTCCATCCTTTGGTCAAAACGTAACTCTGGCTACTGTTCCAATAAGAGTAACGGAAGCGCCAGCACTTCCCGGACTCGTCCTCGAAACTCAGCAACAGCCCCTTCGCCGCCGCCGAGTCACCGCCTCCGGCGCCTGACGAGTCGAGAGGGAAGTGCTTCTCCGCGTGCTGTTTCGGAATCACGAGCCGGTTCAGCTTCCCGACGTCGCTTGGCGTCAACGGCTTCTCGAACATCGCTTCCTTCTCCTCCTCTTGCGTCAAGTTATTAGTAGCCTTGTCCGAAACGATAACGCTGTCTTCCTCGTCCTCCTCGACGTTCAGGTTGAAACGCGGAGTGTGGGAATTACTCAGCCACGTGGCGGCTTGTTGCTGTTGTTGGTGTTGTTGGTCGTTGGTCCAGTATAGTGTTGTTTCCGGTGAGTAGTGGTTTATCGATGACATTGTGAAAGGTGGGGAGAAAATGAAAGAGAAAGAAGTAAGAGGCGTGGTGGTGATGATGAGGATTATGGGTTCATTTGATTTGGAAGCTCGCTGCTTCTTTGATGGACTTAGCAAAGATCTGACAATGAGAGAGAGAGAGAGTCAGTACGAGAGTACTTTAAGGTTATTTGCCAAATGCGTTTGCGTTACTATATGAAGAAGAACAAGGTGGTTTCCAATTTCGATGCTCTTTTTCTGTTTCTTTTCAAATTACCCTATTATTAATTAAATTGTTGGGAAAATTATATATATATATATATATATATATATATATATATATATATATATATATATATAATATTTAAT
>CM023943.1:28831643-28851494 GCA_013407115.1 Glycine latifolia
TTTTTTTTTTTTTTTGTTTCCGTGTGAACTTGGTAGAATATTATGATGATGAAAGTTTGATGAGTTTGGCAAAAGGTGCATGTACACTGGTAAGTGAGACATGGTGAGATTTTAAAATTGAAAAAATTACCGAATTGGACCGAACATGTATGTTTATGAGCCTTGAGATTGTACAGGTAAACATAATTTGGTGTAATTAGGGACATCCTATGTTAGTAAATTGGCTAACAAATCAAGTGATGATGGGGCCCTTTCTCACCAGTCCTCAGAGCCTCACACTAAGCACTCATCATAATTTTTGCTTCATTCATTCATTCCAAATCCTATCCAATGCCATTGGCCGGCCTACCTATCATCCCACTTTATTTCCACACCCAATTTCTCCTTTAATTTCATCACAAAAAAAACGGTGCCTTTTATTTTTTATTATTATTATTATTATTATTATTTCTTGATTTGATCTAATAATCAAACTTATAATTCTTACCTCCTTTGTGCTTTAAATATAATGCAAAGTTACAAGGATGATTATATATCTTACATTCCCCGGCCCCTTTTCTTTCTTATGTTTACTAATTTTTAAAAAATTACCATTTAGTAATGGACAAGAAAATGCCAATTTTTATAATTGTTTTTTGCGTGATTGTTTGCTCTGTGCCCAAAAATTCTGGTATGGATCGAGGAAAAAACTAATTAACGTAGAGTGGTCCACGTCCTCCGCCACAAGTTGTTTTGAATCTGTATGATGGACATGTATATGAATGTAAGTGTATATAGGTCTGATTCATTTCAAGTCTTGTGAAAATGTATTGTCTTTAGGATAATGAAAGAATAGTATTTGTGTCACGTGCATGACTTCATTATTGGTGTTTGGCCATTCCTGATTCCTGGTTTTCAAATCAAGGAAGCTACATATACAAATTGAATGCGTCATAGGCAGGGAAGCGAAGAAAACAACAATTAAGACAAACAAACAAAGGCATGGGAGGAGTAAAATTTTTCCACAGATATATGCCTTCTCTTTTTCTTTCTAATAAATAAGCAGAGAGTAATGAGATTTGATTTGTCCAATTAGAGAACACACACAAAACCCTGCGCAGTCGTGTTTGAATCCCCACCTCCCACATCTCTCGTACACATAATCACATATACTCTCTCTCTTTACTTATTATCTGGTCCTATAGTTGTCTACTCATCTTAGTATTTTATATTATATAGTTGTATTCCATATATAATTATTTCTTTACTTAGATTATGTCTTTTCTATGAGTTGGAGACAAAACCACCTCAGTTTCCAGGTAGATTCAGACACCCTTTTCAGCCCTACAAAAGGTTGAACTCATTTTTTAGTTTTAAGTATACAAATGTTGGGGGCACACCAATAATAATAAAAAGTTGTTGGAGTTTTTTTTTTTCATTTTCTAATATAAATAATTCTCCTGGTGTCATCAGGGATCGATATATCTAGGGTCCGTGTGTTTTAGTTATTCGTTAGAAATATTGCACACGTTAAGAGAGAGAAAACGCTAAAGCATTTATATTTTTACGTTAACCTAGCTAAATGTCAATTAGGCTTTTATTATTCTATCGGAAAATCAAATATACACTTGTAAATGGTCACTGTCATGTCACGAAACCTTAGATGAGACGGTCCCCATTTAAACCAGAAATGCTTGGCGGGTGCAATTAATTCCCGGAAGATAACATGAAATTTGCGGGTCCTGTAAATGGTGATAATTTCTTACATATGTAAATATCAAAATTTTGAAAAGAAAAAAAAAAGAGAAATATTCTATATATGTAAAATAGTAATTTGTATAATAGATTTAAAAAAAAATTAAAAACATAGTTCGACTGAGACCTAACATCCTGTAGAGTCTGATTAAAGTAAAGGAACAAAAATGTATTCAACCTGATTTGATATGGATTGGTTCGACCGAATTTGTTTAAGGTGACTCAAATCGAGTTGTCCCGATTTTATTCAATTGAGTTTTTTTCCCAATTCCTATGTTAAATTGTTAATAATTAATTATTGAATAATATATAATATTTTTTTATCTTGATAATAATATATAATAATTAATTATCATTGTATTGAGCATGATTCAATATTTAGGTGTTTTATACATTTTTTACATATTAGTTTATGATCATTCGATAATTTTTACATTTAATATTAAAATATAAGAATTTTTTTAGTAATTTAATGATAATACCCAACAAAATAATAATAATTTATAATAATAAATAATTATATAATATTTTATAGTTTTACCATGATAATAAATTTAATTTTGGTGTATAAAAATACAAATTGATTATTATGTTAGGTATTATATTATATATATTTATGTTTTAAAATTTTAATATATACTAAGTTAACCGAATCAATAAATGACTCAATGGTTGAATTTTTAATTTATTGATTCAATGTCTCAATCGAATCAATGACGAAATTGATTTTTATAACACTAATTAAAAGACAAAGATATACAAATTAATATAAGATGCAATTTATAATATGCATGATTGATGGAGGAAGATAACAAGAAATAAAAAATATGTTGTTATATAAATTGTTTTATTCAATAAATACTAACTCTGACCCAACCCAAAGGTGTTGCTAGGCTACGTGCTGGAATCCTTGACCATGAAGAAATACACAAAAGTGGTCTAGGTGAGAATCTGCCATGCTAATTCGTTGCCTGGGTGGTGTGTATGACTATGGAAAATCTCAAAAGTTTATTTCAGGGGAAACTGGGGCACAAGACAATCCCACGAGATATTTAAGGAAAGTGGGGTAGAGACAGCCAGGTGGGAGAGAAAGAGAAAATTAACTACTAGTAATATACATTCATGTACTTAAAAAAAAAAAACTGTCATCATTTATCAATAAACGAAAATTGTCATGCATTAAATTTGTCTCTGATAATAGTAATATAATTTTTGTTTAATTAAAGTTAAAATTTTAATTAATATCTATTACGATTTTTTCTATATCCAAATTGTATGTTAATTTATGTTATGTTAATATAAAATTGCGATGTCTATATTAATGTAATTTTTCTGTTTCTAATTTTAATATATTGGTAGTGGAGTGTTGCTCGTTTGCGGTTTGCTTTGAGGACGTCAACCTAATTGGTACTCCTCTTCCCGCCTCTAGCTTCATCCACTCAAGTTTATATAAAAGAATAATATGACCAAAATATGTTAATATTTTGTTATTTATAATATATTAGTTTTTCTTTTTATATTATTTTTACATCTGTTTACAATGTGTATACTTTGTTATTATTATTTACAAAGAGTGTGTTTGACAAAAGCTAATTGGATAGAAATGTTTAGTAAAATTAGTTATTAAGTTAGCTAATAAGTATAATATTACATAAAAAATATAAAAAATGATTTTTAATAAGTTAATAAAGAAAATAAAAACAAAGATGTATATAAATTCCAATACGTATTACATATTGGAGGAGTCTAACTCAATAAATTAAACAAAAATATGTGAATTATTATAAATATTTTAATATTAACCATTAATTCTTACGCTTAAAAAAAATACACACTACATTGAACTAACATTCAAACTTCAAATAACATTCTAGGCTAATGAAATAAACTTTTTCTATTTACCAACTATAGGTCTAATTTAATCAAATAAGTTTTTAGAGATCACAGTCAAATAAGTTAAAATATAACTTAAAAGTCTTGTCAGTCATACTCATTAACATGTTATTTGATATACATACAAAATACGAAACACATTATTTAACTGATAAATTAATAATTAATTATCATATATATAATGATTCATCACTGATTTATTAATTAAATAATATAATATTGAAAATTAATACAATACTGATAAGTTTAATAATAATAATATTTACATGAAAAGATTTTCTTATTGAATATTTTCCAATTAATTTTGGTTATTTCTTTTTTTAGTGACCTTCGACTATTTTCTAGTTGATTCATAATAAAGATTAATCTAAATATTGAATTCCATTTACAGGATTGATATTTCCCAACAAATTAATATTCTTTTACGATACACTATAGTTATTTATCAATCATATGATTCATATCACAACATATTAATCATAACATTAATTTCTGCAATACCTATATTAGAAATGGTTAGAATTGAGATGGCGACTAGTTCAAGTCTTTGTCTTTCTTTTGGCAATAAATTACATGGGAACATACTTTCAGAACTTGGTCTTGCTAACTAGCCAGCATTTTTATATATAAAAACAGGAATTTGTGTCTCTTTGTTTTAATTTGTTAGTTTCGCTCCACAAAAGCAAGCGAGCATGGTTTCGTGAGAGGGATGTTATGATTGGTTTAACTAAATATTTTGTCTTATGCACGAGATCAGAGAGACTGTTCCTCCAGATTGTAATACTAATAGTTCATTGTAGCAGTAATAAATTCCAAAAGCAACTTGTTAACAAAAGGCCAAGAACAATGTACGCAATCTATTATCTTGATACGCATCCTACACTCGAGTTTATCGTACAAAGAGATTAATAAACAACTAGTACTCACTAATATATAAACACACCTTGTGTTTGATTATGGCTGAATAATTAGCACACTTGTCAACAACTTAATTAACATTCAATTTATTCTTTATTAAATAGTTTGAATTGACACTTATTTTGCTATAACACATGCATATCCGGTTGGACAAGTTCAGATTAATTGATCAAATTTCTTTCTAGAGACTCCCTACAATATGCTAATTAAGCGCCAGTGGTGTAAAGGGTTAATTAAGTGGGCCAATTGGAGTGCACCTCACTTGGAACTTATCATATCAATCATTATAAATATAGTAATATGTTTGCATGTGGCTATATTAAAGTTGAAAATAGTACTAATTAAGGATCTCCAATGCAGCAATTATTTATTGTATGTGTGACCCTATATCTCCAACAAAAGCATTATTTATAATATGGTAAAGCAGGTTGTTGAAAGGTATATACATATATAATCAAGTCAAACGCCAATAAGTCCGTGCCAAAATTCAATACCCCCCTCCTCCATGCAATATTAATTCAAAATTTCTGTATTTGTTCCTTCAAGACATCTAATTTAATTAGTGTCTAATTTAGTGGGGATGCTAGTCTCTATACTTGTGGTATATATATATATACCATTTCTTTTAATAATGAGATTTAAATCTAGAATTTTATATAAATTACTCGAACCTCTTGTTAGACTGATCCTAGTGAATTTATATACTTAAGGTTTGATAATGGAAATATAGTGCACCAATATTGTAAAGTGGCCGATATGGTAAACTTCCATTACATTGGGACCGAAGTGGGACTAACCTTTTCATTGTCTTTGACATTAATAGCTACTCTTATCCTTTTGAATAGTTCCTGGTAAGTTGAGTTTAACCAGTAACATATGTAGAATTTGATCTGTTGGTGACTCTGGAGGAAACACGACCAATATAGCAATAAAGCAAATATAGTCCTTGTGAACATGTAATGTGCCAATGCCCGTGAGAAAAAAGCAAAGTAGAAAACATATGGTTAGAGTGCAGTTTAGCACGCCAAATGGCATGCAGGCCTAAAACACGGGCATACTTAGGAAAGAGATGATTCATAGGATTGATAATTACCCATAATTAAAAACATTGAACCTAAGAATATACCATACGCTGTTTTCAGAATGCGTTTCATCATGCAAAATTTGGTCTCTATATCTATTTGTGGTAGTGAGTGGCTCAAATTCCTGTTAGTAATCCCTTTTGTGATGTTTGATTATGATGATACATACCTATGATTTGGCTTAATTATCGAAAAGATCACTAATCATAGGTTAACAGCATTCAATTGTAGGCATGCAAGTCTAATCTTGTAGTGCATGATGTCATATTTATGCCGGCATATTATATCCAGTGCCCCCACACTACACCGACTCCTCTTTCTCTCTCTCTCCCCTAATTTGTAGTTGTAATAACTCCTTTAGATACACGAAGGATTAGTATAGGACATACAGAAATTTTGTAGTCCACTATGCATTTATCATTCTATATTGTGTTTTATATTTTATTTATGAATCTTACCAAAAAAAAAAAAGGATTCAACAAGAATTCGTTCGATTTGCTTTTTTAGTTATCCATGAACTGACTTGATTAATTTACCTCTCAATTTGAAGTAAAATAGAAAAAGGAACATACGATAAAATAAATAACGCATAAGCAAATGGTATATTGTATATTTATTTTATAAACGTATTTTTAGGTGCACTAGTTTCCTGAATTTATTTATTAAAATATACATATTTTTCAAGTACTAAGGCAAAAGGTTAATTACATAGGACATCGACAATTATATGAACTTTCCACGAAACAGAAAGCTATACATGCCAGGGAAGGCGGGGAAAACATTACGTATGACGAAAATACGAAAGTTTAATGGAGTTGCATCAACATTCAAACATGAAGTAATTAAGTAATCACTACACTCCGGCCAAAATATCAAATTCATATATAATAGAGTACAGAAAAATGATTTATCCCGAGAGAATATTAATTTTGTATCAGCCCTGAGAATTTTAAATATCGATCAGGAACAAAACAGCAGAAGATGTGGGGTCCTCAAATTTTCTCCATAATAAGGTAGGTAAAGGCAAGTGCATTATTATGTCATGAATCCAAACAACAGATGAATATCTGGCAAGATGGAATCACTGGGCTATAAACTCTAATGCAAAACACTGGCTATACCTAGCTACTGCAAGAAATCAACTTACATAAGTATTTGTACAATAATCTAGCTAAATAAACACCCTATTGACAATTTCCCAAGCAATAAGTGTATCAGAAGCAGAAGCAACCTAGGTCTCAAAAGATTAAAAAAGTTTATAACTCTCTCTTTCACACACAAATATTAATTATATACAGAGAAAATTGTAGCCCGTAAGATATCGAATATAAAAGTTACTTATTCTCATGTTTCTTATATAAGCCATCGAATATTTCCTGCATGAATCATGATCGAGATTTAATTTAGTCTAGTCACTTAATATGTTGCACTTTGAGTAAGTTTGGATGAGAAATTAGCATTACACTCTAGAATTTTATTTTTAACAACCACTATTCAAATTGAAAATGTAAAAATGATGTTTATTCATAATTACTTCTTTAATTAAAATTAACAAGAAGAGAAAAGAACTAGTTTTTTTATCCCGAGAAATCATGTTTAGTCAAAAATAGTAAAACAGTAAAATAAAGGCTCCACAGATAAACAAACACACAGAATGAAATGCAAATAGTGTGGGTTCCTAAACAGCACAGAAAATACCACGTCACCTATTTTTTTCTGGCTTGTCTGCATATATTTATTTTCTCACCCGTCAGGGGAAGGCATGCGGGTTGGGCTATGGCCCACAATGTCAATGTGTAAATGTATGTGGGCCCACCACACTTCCCACTTTTGTCAAACCGTCTTAATTCTTTTTTACTTTTTTTTTATGGCTGGCATGGCAAGGAGCATTTCTTTCTCTGCTTCTGTGGTGTGAAAACTGCAACAACAAAAGGGTTGGACAGAAATGGTGATCGAATCGGGTAATCGGCACGTGCCACGTGATTGGTGTAAGTAATAGCCTCATAGGTTTGTGGTATAGTGGGGGTGGATCTAGACTTGGGACCATTAGTTCCACCATTTTGACTTACGTAGGAGGCCCAATAGAATGGTCCACTAGGCCCTAATTAACTAATCTTTCAACTCCATGCTTTTTCACTTTACATTTTACTCTCCTGAGAGAGGGATAGAAAATGATGCACACCACCTCTTGGTTGATACTTGTGACCAAAAGAACATCAACTTTGAACTTTGACTTGCCTCTTAAAGAGAATGGCAAATTATACGGTAAATTTGTAATGCATGCGTTGTGGCCTTGCAGCTCATCAATAAATGAAAATTTACCATGTATACGAAAAACAAATAATACATCGATGTCATCTACAAGCACTCCACAAAAAGATTTGAGAGAGAAAGAGACTTTGTGAAGTAAATTAGAAGGCCACTTTAATTAGTTTCCTTTTGAAGTGAAATTATAGATCTTACTTATTAATTAGATGGATGCATGCAAAGCTTTTTAAAACAAAATGATTAAGAATGTGACAAAATTAATTAATTCATGACGAACCTCACTTTGCTGATAAGCTTTTAAGATAAGATTATAACTGGTTTGATTAAGACATATATATAGACTTGTACACGTAATCTTGATTACCAAATATAACAAAGTACAAAGAAGAAGAACGGTTTGGATTATGATGATACCTATCCATAGAAGAATTTATGTAGCATTTTCATTTTTCATGTACATTGAATCATACCCCTAAATTAATTATGATATAGTCAATGTCAATAAATCTTATCCAGTCATGTATGACCGTCCAAACCATTAATAATTATAAAAGATGTAATTAATATCAAATGAAAATATGAAAAAGGTAACAAGTATTACTATAAACACTTGTTGGGTTAAGTCAAAAAAAGTTAAACTTTTGCTGATTAACGGGGCTTGTGTTGGTGATTAATTTCTACAGAGAACTCTTATAATTGACATTGGCACCTAGCCTTTTGAGAGAATTCATATTTTCCTCTAAATAAGCCAAGCCCAGCGTCAAAAAAGTATTGTGCAATATATAGTTGGACTAACTTATGATCATTATATGAAATTAACACTCCTTTAGATTTTGGAAAGTATTTTGTTTACTTTTTTTTTGCTTGTTAATTAATATGGATATGGATACTGAATTGAGATTCATCTGCTTCCACGTGTAAATATTGGTATGTTGTTAATGTTGTAAAGATTTCGTATCGATTTAAATTAGTTTTTGAATTGAAATCCTTAAGAGTGAGGTGCTAACCTAGTTGGATCAATGTTATCAAGGTGATGTTATAGCACGTCTTCTTATCGTAAAAATTAGTTTTTGAAATTGAATTAGGAATTGTTTGTTTTCAAGATTAATACAATACTAAACTTGTGTTAAATTACCTGCGCTATGTTTAATCATGTCTCACTTATTAAGAAGGGAATAAAGTGAAGAACTGAGACCACAATGTCTAATCATGTATCACTAATTCATTAGTAAAAGAAAATGTGAAGAATCAAGACCACCGACCCTGTCATAATCATGGCCTAACTTCTGAACAATGAAAGTCAATAGATTTGAGACTCAATAGAAGACCGCGTGTCTTATTGATTTTCATGTCTATTATCACCGCAATTATGTATGCCAATTCTAACATGAATAGTGACAAAAATGATATTGGCCCGTACTGGCCGAGTGACATTGCGGAAGAAACCAGACAAGCTACTTTTGTCTTTTGTATTTGGTATTTGGGACTTGGGAGGCTCTGGACTGTATCAATTAACAATGTTCACATGATGAATTGATGTTCAAAGTTACGAAAGTTAAATCATGATCACTGAGAAAATCTAAATTGATCAAGTGAAATCTCATTAATTACATTTATAGGGCAACTTCATTAACTTTTATTTAATACATGATTTTTCTCTCTGGCTATTACTCAAGAATTTATATAAGTAGGTTTACAACAGCATCAAAGTTTTGAGTGGAGACTGCAATACCATCACAATTGTAGTAATACCAACCGTATTTAGGTCCTGTTTGAAAGAGTTTATCAACACCTTATTTTTACTTATTTTTTAATGTAAATACTTATAGAGAGTGTTTGGAAAAACTTTTATAAATATCTTATAAATTATTCATAAGATCTTTTAAGCTTATTTTCATATGTTGTACAAGATAGTTTATGGATAACAAAGTCGACCCAAGGGTAAAGTTATTAAAGTGTAAGCTTTAAGCCTATTAATAAAAAATATTTATTAATAATTTTTATAAAACAAAAAATACACGAGTTGTTTTTAGTTTTGAAATATGTTAATAGACTATTGGTGTCTTACAAACGACAAACCAAAGAAATTCAAAATTCTGTTTGGCAACTTCACAAGTCATCTAATCATCAGTTTGTCTTGCTTACAGAGAAAGTTGAATTACTCATCAATCATAAGGTGAAAATGGGGGGCTAGTTTGCCTCGAAGGTTGCTAAGAATGCCCTAACTATTGCTTACATTTTCTTTTACAGATGACGACCTTATTTGTCAAAGCTAAAACTACTCAAAACTTGTTTGGTTTTCCTGGTGCTGGATGATATCTGTACTGCATTATCTAGCCAAAGTAAATATGGTTATATCTAGATCTTTAGCATGTAGAAATAAGCCTAGAGTAAAGCGACAAAAGTTTACTGATATTACCTCTATCTAATGCGCTAATAAAATGTGGCCCTATTTATTTAGGCTTCCTTTATCATATATTCAGGATTGAGCTTCCAAACAAAAGTGAACATTGTAGAGAAATTGCAGTCAAACTCAAGATAAGATAGGTTGGAAGTGTACACTAGTGCTGAACATTGAACAAGCCTCTTTGACTAGTTTGGTTTTTACCGTTGTTCCATTTTATTGCATATAAAATTATTGGAAATTGTTTCGCGTTAAATACTTGGCTCAAGTCTCAAGGCGTTGAAACTCTACAAACCTCAAGGAGTCACATCTTCTGAGCGGTGTAAAACTTAAAAAGTCATCCTTTGAGTAGTTTGATATAGTTTCACCCCCATTTTCTATATAAGTCTTTAATGTATGAGTTTATTGTGATTCTCAGTCGAGAGAGAAATCTGAAAGAGATTTTCCCGTGATAATACCTCGAGAGAGAGAGAACTCTTTAGAGTAGTTTGAATACCACCATACTTGGTAAAGTTTGATGTATCTCTAGTGAAAGATTAGGGATGTTTGATTGTAACTCATTATTCATATCGTGGATGTTTGATTCTGGACTAGTGTCCCGTGAGTTTTTACTCCAGATTGAAAGAAGTTTTTCCACGTTAAACAAGTTGACTGTGTGATCTTTTCTATCTCTATTCTCTTGCATTTTATTTTCACTTTCATAATTTGATTTGAGAGTTGGACGATAACCCAACAAAATCTATTTGAGAATATAATTTACCCAAAAGAGTGGTATATGAATGATGATGTTATCCAACAAAAGTTTATGCTGCCTTGGGGATCGATCTATGACACACTATTGATGTGGTTGTTCAACATTTTATTTGGTCAGTTTGAACACCATTACTCAACCTAAATGGAGATGGGGGTCTTGGTATTAATCAAGCTAGGACTAGGAAGTTCAGCACCCCCCCCCCCCCCCCACTTGGGAAATTAATTTAGACCTTCATTAATTCTCCTCATAACCTTTAGGTCCAGCTAGGAAATTTCATTCATACATTTGTTTGCTCTATAGCATTAAGAGTCTATTGGGTTCAGATTGGACCATTAAACTGGAGCATACTTTGAGATGAGCAACAATTGCGCAGACCAATTAGCCAAGGCAGGAGCCAAGGACGATTTTCAATTCCTTGCAAGGTTTGGGACCACCCATCTTAATTCCACTCTCTAGTCTTGACCGACAACATGGGTGTCGTTTTCGTCAGGGGCTAGTGTTGCTTCTTGTTTTTTCACTTGTATAATTTTTTTTTATCAGTTTTACAGATTAACTAGACGCTGTACCCCAGTGGTAAAAATCAGCATCCAATCAAAATCATCATTTTGTGCACCAGATTTTAAAAAAGAAAATGTTACTGTAGCTAAAAATGAAACAAAAATGGACATTATACGAGTACAGATTGCAATATAATACATGATATTGAATTTTTTTCCTAACTTAATTGTTATCTTTTAAATTGATTAAGTGAATTTTGTAATCAGATAAGCCTATAAGTTTTCGTATTGAGAATATTTAACAACCTTTATTTTAAAACTGAAACAGTATTTATCAAATTATCGTTTCAGAACGAAGCTATGAAGTCTAGGCAAAAATCAAGTTATTGTGAAAATGAGCAAGATTGTTATGACTAACCAGCACTTATATGTTATTGTTATTCTCAGTATCCATTATATAATTTATATTTGTTTCATTTGACGATAACAACAATTGTAGTGCCTCCAAAGATGCCCCAAAAAATGAGAACAACCCCTTTAGCTATTGGATTGTAAGTCTTGATGGTATTGTGAGATCCAACTTGCTACGATATTTACCTCTTGTTTCCTTACATCTTTAAGCCACTGTGGATCTTCCTTACTTGAGAACCTTAAGTCTACATGATGAGCTCCTGCTCACAGAATGTCCAAATAAATAGAGCAAATAGGGAAATGGGAAGAAGAGAAAAAGGATTTGAAATTGAAACACAGTATATAGTATTGGTTTGGTCCACTAACCTTTTTTTGCAACTATAGCAACTATTGTTTTTGATATAGTCTTCAACACCCTGCAACCAAACTCATAAATTAGCATGGTTGTATAATTGCTTGCTTTTAGCATTGGTGAAATTATACTAATAATAATAATTGGGAGAGTAAAAGAAGAGATGGTATGCTATACCCTCCACCACTCCAAGGATCTCTTAAACCATTAAAAAATATAATGTTGCTGGCAGACCTTTTCAGAACTCTCTCAATAGCCTGCAGAAAAACATGAATAAGTAATAACATTATATGAAAATGGTTGGCAACGTATGCAAAATTAAAATTTATTATCTGAGATTTTAATTGAATAGTGAATAGTACTACTAATACACACATGGCCGCCAAATTCAGTTGTAATCCAGTGTGGTCTTGGCTGTACGTTGTAGGAAAAGTCACACCAAGAGGCTCTGGCTTCGTATGACCACTCATATTCTGGGAATATGCTCTCCTTGTTGCTTCCACCTACGGGCATTATCATCTCCGTACAAGCCTAAACCATGCACAAAACTATATCTCGTCATTAACAAAAAATTAATAAACCACATTACCATCTCCCTTTTCTTCCATTCAAACAATGGGGTGAGTTTTGTAAAGAGACAAGTCGATCATGTAACTCAACTTAGCAAGGGCCTCAAGATTTTATGCTCTCTCATGACTTTAGTTGCATCCCAAATTGTATTGTTACTCACATTATGAATGAAATGCAATAACTTTGTTTCCTCTAACAAAAAATGTCATATGTCCTATATTATTGGAGTCATAGGTTATGGAATTGAAACAGAACGGGAAGCTCTGTTATGTCTATTGGCCCCAAAAGAGAAAAACTATGTTATGTATTTGACTAAAGCAAGTGGTAGAAATAAATAAATAAATAATTGTCGCGCACACCAGAATTATCAGCAGATGGACAAGTTTGAAGGGTGAATGTGATAGTACTGAAGCAATTAAGAAGAGTTCAAAAACTAGAAAATAACCGGGGTTTTGGACAAGAATGCATTAATGCAGTATCAATGTTGCCTTAATTTTGAGAAGAAACATGCCTAAAAGGCTAAATCACATCATAGAAAAATAATAAAATGTCATTTTCTTAGTAGTACGTAAGGCTACAATAATAATAAGACTGTACTGAAATTGTTGCTAATAGTATATGATACTGCAAGCTGGTTCAATAAATGTTGCCAAATAAGTGATGCTGCACGTAATTATTTATTTAAGTTGTTGAAGATTGTAAACGTTCTAGAAGCAGTCAAGAATAATTATTATTTTTTGCATAATATCAATACTATTTTTTTTTGACAGGATCAATACTAATATTTTGGACAAGGTTTTAAGGGATTTAAATTGAGTCTACAACAGACATAGACAGGTACATATATAGTTTTGTAGAGGAAATAACTAAATTTTGTTCATGCTCTCCGTATAAAGACAGTAATAATCTATTCGTATTATAATTTAAAATATGAGAATTCTATTTCCTCAATTAGATATTTTTAATGTTTTCTCTCTCTTTCCTTATGTGCATTTAACACACATTACTCCTACAACTAACATGAAAAAAAAAATCTCAACCATTTTAAGCTACTTATTTTTGTTCAATTTTTTTATTTTATTTTTTGTTTTATCTTTAAATTGAATTTCAATATTTTTTAATTGAAAATATTAATAATTAAAAATATTTATATATCACAAACTAATTATTTATTATAAATATAAAATATAGTATTAACAAATTTGGTATGACTTTTAGTTATAATATTTTTATATTAAAAATATTTTTATATAAATTTTAATTATATAAAAATATGCATTTATCCTAGACAACATAGGAAATAAAATACTAGTTATATTATGATTAACCTTGAGAGAGTCTGTAAAAAACAAATTTGACGGAAGAGACTCGTTAAGTGTACAAATTAAATGTACGTGGATAGGGGCATAGGGCTACATCATTCTTTACAAGCTTGGCCTGCTAAATTTGAAACAATTGGGTCTATAATTTTTGGTCTCACGTCTATACGGCGAGCTTGCAGATTCCACTACAGATTTTAACCTGCATTTTTTTCTCTCTCAAAACTATGAATCGGTGCTTCTGAACTGGCCGAAAAATAAGGCAATTGTTATAGATACCCCCCTTTATTAAAATTATATAGCTCCTATTTTTTCTTTCAAAAATAGCCCTTTTCTGGAAATTATGTTCTGGATGTGTTACCATGAGATGGGGGTACACCCAAGGTGTGAAATTATTGAATATGTGCTTAGCTTTCTTTATTATTCGATGGCACTCTGCTTGGTTGTTGTACCTCATTACATCGGTTTGGTGATCTTCGCATACCATCTGTTTGAAGATTTGCTTATTTGTAGATTTCAGCTTCATTAACAATGGTGTATCCCCACCTCATGGTAGCCCAAAACTCAATTTCTGGACAAGAGTTATTTTTGGGGAAAAATATAAAAGGGAGGTATATTCGTATATATGACAATTGTCAACAAATAAAAAATAAAATAGTTTTTCTTTTTAAATGTCCATGGCCTCGACCAATTAATTTTAAAAAAAAAGCATCTTAATTATTTCATTTTTTCCAATTATCTCAAATTACTATTCTTTAATCTTATAAACTTGATTTTTAATTGTTTATCTATTTCGCTTTTTCATGTTTAATCTTTATATTCATATTTTTTAAAAGTAAATTATTAACATTTAAAAATAATCTTGTATCATAATTCAAACTATTCCTTATAAATCTAAAATTTACTTTTTATATATTAAAAAATATATTTTATTATGAATTTTAATTATAATATAATATAATTTAAAATATTTATTATAAAATTTAATTATAAAAATAAATACTACTTATCTACATATACGTACTAAAATATTAGTTTTAAAAAAAATTGAAAAAAAAATATAGAGAGAAAAAGTAAACTATAATACTTTAAAATTTTAAGATTAAACTCATTCATTGATTATAACAGTAAGAGAAAAAATTACAATTAAGCCCGAAATATTTGATCTCAATGTTGGACAATGCAAGACCCTGGGAAGCTTTAAGTTGATGTCTGGTTGGGTAATGGAAAATGAGGCACTAACAATCTAAAATTGGAATATAATATAATCATTAACAACTCTGAGGCATGCCTGAGTTCTCGGTTTGAAGCTGTCACGTGCACATGTTTTCCTTGGATCCCTAGCATTAGCATATATATGCTGGAAAAGTCGAAAAGATAATAGGCGTTTTCTAATGCAAGTTGTTTCCCTCTACTCTACCCGGGCGTCTAATCTAATTTTAACCGGATTGTATTTCTAAAAGATTTAATTTAAGCAATGTAAGTTTTAGTTTAGTTAAAGTTGAAAACACAAGAAATATGGAAATTGAGAAGAATGATGAATGGATAGGTAACCTGCCATTGCCATCCTCCAAGATCATGAGGATCAGAATTGTCATCCAAATCGAAACACGTTGCTTTGCCTGTATAGTTGTAGTAGACACTGGCTGCTGCATGCAACTTGGCTAATCTATTATTTCCCGCTACTGAGCTGTCAATGGCCTCGCACATCTAAATTTCCCACAATTCTAAGTCAAATTATTCTTTGAATCTCCAATAAAATAATAATAATAATTTAAGATATAACATTTGTATTAACTTTATTTATCTTTAAGTACATAAACTTATTAAAAATGAAAAAATAAATTATTTATGTAATACTATTCAAATTCAAATGATAACAATTTTTTTTATCATTAAAAATCCTGATATTCCATTTCTTGTCATTATCATCAAAAGTTGAAATGGCCTCCACCACATGTTGTAAAAAGATCTTTTATCTAAAAGTGTATATATAATTTAAAAACGATATTACGCATTAAATAATTCTTCTTCTTAATAAAATAATTAGGATTGTTTTATCACATGGCAATCCTTCAGTGAAAAAGTAAAATAAATTATCTACAACAATATGGTGGAGTCGTCATGAAACTCCGTTCTCTCGGAAAAAAAACAGCATACTATTAGTCTTAAAAATCACGTCCGAAACGTTGAACTAAACACGCAAGAAACCAATCACTAAAAATAAAATAAAAATTGAAGACTGTAGTAATTGGTACCTTTTTCACCGGATATGCTGGCAAGGGATTCAGGAAATTGGATGGTGTCGGGTAATCTGTCATGGCTGTATAAATCCACGCCGTCCGAAGCCAACCTTCCAAAGAACCAGACCCAAAATCATCGCTCCTGAAAAACATTAATAATAACTAAACTATAGACATAGTCACCTTAATTAATTGATCATTCAATTAAATCATTTTGCATTAGTAATTAATCATGCTCTCACTTGCATATTCTGAATGTTTTCCGCAGCAGTTCCATTCCTCCGGGTTTATTGGCTGTGTCGCCTATCAGATCCCAAGACCCTTTTATCACTTTGTAACAATTCTCACTCTCGCTCTGCGGTAGTACATCAAACGAAATTTTTACTTAAATAGTATAACCATGGCCTGGGCCACATATGCATGTGCATATTAATTGCAAATTATTGAGAGAATCAAACCCTGAAGTCTTGTGTGATGATGTTGTTGAAGATATCTGGCGAAACCAAACCCATGAAATGGAGAATTGGAGCAGAGGATGCTAGAGCTCCAATTGCAACGTGTGGATACTTCATCCTGAACCAAGCAGCCAACACTGCAAAGCAAAGCCCATTTAGATTTTATACTCATCTCAATTTAGGGGCCGGATTGAACTATTGAAATCAATAGAGGTAAATTAAGACTTAAAATACTAATATTAAACAAAAAAAATGATAGGTTTTTACTTCCTCCATAGGATCCTCCGAAAACCACAACAGGAGAATCAGTTGCTGATAAATTTTTCTTCAAATCAATGATGAGAGTGGCATAATCAGCTAATGCCTGTGTTGAGCTCAAATACCCAAGTGTGCTAGTATTTGCATATGCAACCGTCTTGTTTCCCCCAAATGGTATTGATTTTCCATAAAATCTATGCTGCAGTTCAGTTTGTGATGCATGAAATAGAGTAAGTTAGTAAGTTAGTTGTTAACACTTAAAAAATCCTAGTTTGAGATCTCAGCAACATAGATATTGAACAAGTAGCATTTTAACTTTTAAGACAGAGATCAATCACTAAAATCATGTCATGATAAAGTTAACTCTTTTTTTAGTGATCAAGCAAAAAGTTTACTTTATCAAATTAGAAACAGAGATCTACTACCCTTTACAAAAGGAGAACGATTACCTCGATGAAAACCAAAAGGGCTTGAAAAGAAGGAGCATTTTCGAACATAAAGCCTGTGTTCTGCGTGAACCATTCTATGTTCCCTTCATTGCCAGTGTAGACAAAGATTGGAGCATTGTTCTTGGCACCACCCCAAAAGGTATCGTTGATGAGATACCTTTGTTGAAAAGTGTGATTGCTTTGGGGATTAAAATTGAAGTGATCGAGTATTTGAGTGAAGAATTTTGTTCTGTAAAGCCCATTTTGGGAAGAATGTGAGCGTTGCTTCAGCTCTGCACTAACTGCTGAAGAAGGAAATCTGGGAAGGATAGGGGCAAAAGCAAAAGTGAGTGAGGGAACCGAAAATAGAGAGAAGAAGAGTGTGATTATTATGAACTGATAGCCAATTGCCATTATTTTTTTGCTAATGAACTGTGGCTACAAATGAGATGTGCATTTAAAAAAGGAAAAAAAAATGAAAAGAGAATCTCAGGAATTCAGTGCTTCCGCAGAATAAAGCCTAGTTGGTTGGGCTACATACCAACAATCAGGGGACCATTGAAATTATTATTATATGTTTATCCATATTCTTCAAAGACAAGTTTAGACTGAGATTAAGATAGATTAGATTTTAAATATCACAATTATAGATTTATTAATTCTTTTCAGTGAAATAGATTAATGTGATTGCCGATTGGTGTTTATTATCTTTAAAATAGAAATCTATAGCTTTCATACTTTTTTATTTTGAAGGAGTATAGCTTTCATACTTAATTGTAGTTTTTATTAATACAAAATCAATAATTGGTCATTTCTGCTTTTGCATATTAATAAATGATTTTTTTTATTAGTCTTGATATTTAAGTTTAAACAATCATTTAATTATGTAGCAAAAGAATAGATTATGTGACAAAAAAAAATCATTTAGCTCTCTGTCTACTAGTAAACTGTAAATACATATAAGTATAAAATTTGGGTGGATGAAGGTAGACATAATATTTTGTCATGTACAACTAAAATAAATAAATAAATTTGTTTTGAATTTAATCCGCATCAGTATATTAAAAAGATTTTTATGAAAATTAAATACTACTACTATAACATTTTAAATGCATGTTTAATGAACATTAAAATTTAGAGAATGATTACTTTTAAAATACTTAAGTTATAAATATTAAAAAAATAAAAGATTTGAAGACCTATTTATTTTAATAACTAATTACATAATAGATTATTCGAACATTTCAATTCATAAATGTGACTGGTGGATCTAAATAAAAGATTGTTAACACGAGTTTAGATTAGTTTATTTTTTAAAAAAATGTTTTAAAACTTTTTGATTTTTTTAAAAGTAATTATTAGAGAAAACACAAGGTCAAACATGAACATATTGTGTGTTTTCACCCTATATGTATGAAAATGATCAAATAATAAAATTAAAGAACAGCTGAGAACTTATATAATTTATAATAAAAAAATAGTAGAGAATCTTAATCCTTATATTGAGACAATGGTTAGTACGGGGGAGGGTGTCTGCCGACCTCGATTTGGCTTTTCCCACCACTAGTTTGCAAAAAAATAAGTTGTTTGGGGTGAGTTTGACTTGCATATTGTTTGTAGATTTAAAGTCGACTAATTTATAATTGGATTGGCAGCTGACTCATCAAAAAGAAAAAAAAAAAAGCAAGCTTCTTAGTTCATAATACTAACTCGAATTAACAAATTAAATTAAAAAATCTAAAGTATATTAATGACTTAGCCTAAATTTGAATATAATTTTTTAGAAAAATATTTTTATAAAATAAACTAACAATGAGAATAAGTATGTATTTTGCAAAATGCTAAAAAATTTAATAAATAAATAGGTGTCAATCATATTAATTGTATAGTTTTCCTTAGCATTAAGTATTATCTTTCTCAACAAGTGAATCTTAAGTATTAAAAATAATAACGTTAGCCCAATGGGGCAAGCTGGAGAAGTTTGGTGGATTGAGTTCCGTAGTTAATCCTGACATTTTTTGGTGATTAGATATAAGAATAACAATGGGTAGGGTTGAGCATGAACATACATTATTTGTTATTTGCTCATTAGAGAAAATTCGCATCCATTATTTGTTAAATATATGTTTGAAAAATATTTGTAAATTTTTTTATATTTGCGAGTATTCATATGAATGTTCATGGATGCGAGTATCTATGGATACTTAAAATTATAATATATATATATATATATATATATATATATATATATATATATATATATAT
>CM023943.1:28851504-28947170 GCA_013407115.1 Glycine latifolia
TAAAAAGTGATTTTAAACTTCAAGTAAAACTAATAAATTAAAAGCAAAAGAAAAAAAACATTAATTCAATAGAATTAAATATTCACTATTTATCTATGACAGATTTTATCCACAAATATTTGCGAGTACCATTTTTTTTTTCTTCATCCTAGTTAGATAGGCACTAGGAAGGCCCGCCAAACCTAATGTGCATTCCCATCCTTAGCAACGGATATGTTATTGAATTTAGTTTTTAATTAACTTGATATACTAGCCTTGTAACTAAGGCTACGGTGTTATCGGGGTTGTCCTTGTACATTTTTGGGTCTCGTGTTTGGCATTATCGACGGTAGCCATGAGAATGAAGTTGAGGCTGGTCCATGCTAGCACCTGTCTAGCCTTACAAAAGGGCACCAAACTATTGAATAAAGAAGCTACCATGTTTCCTTTATCCTTTTTAGTTCGTTAGTTTTAAATTTGTAACCATATTATATTATTTTGTGTTGATTTTTATTTTCTTGTTTTTCAAATGTATTGTATAATATTTTTATCCATTATTTTTTAAACATAATACACCACTATATCTTTGTGTTAAAATTTATAAGTTAACGCATTTCTTTCATGTTATTTGTTTATTTTCCCTATAATTTCAATGAATAAAACATATTTTTTTTGTTCAAATTTGCAGTTGCATGAAGGATAAATAAAGGCATACCAAAAACTGAGAAAGGAGGAAATGGTAATGGAAGAGAAATATAAACATTATTTTCCTGATAAATAAAGGCATACCAAAAACTGAAAAAAATGAGGAAATGTTATGAAAGATGAAAGGATATGAAAAATTAGTAAACCACCAAAATATTTATTATTTGATGGGAAAATATTTGTTAAAAATTAACATGCGCAAGGCATAAGATTCTCCCTTGTTTTTTTTATTAGGGTGAAGTTTCTCCCTCGTTAATAGTACCATACCAATATTTTTTTCTTGATGGGAAATATTTGCTAAAAATTAACATGTGCCAAGCATAAGTTTCTCCCTCGTTAATAATACCGATACCAATATTTGCTAAAAATTAACATGATAAATCCTTATTTTAATTCTGAGATGATAAGCTACCTATATTCATTTTAATGATGACAAACTTTCATAGTTTCATGGTTGAGTTCTAAGTATTCTAAATTTTCATTACTAATGGACACATTATTAGGAACATCAATCAAAACTCAGGAAGCATAATCAGATTGTATGCAAGAGTCTAGAAATGCAAAATTTGAAATATGCTATGTCCAGAAACATAACTTGTACCAAATGGAGAAAATTGATTCAAAAGGCATGCATACACTTTATGCAATACCAAAAACTGCACTTGAACAGATATTGTAAAATGAGTCATTGTTGTGTTCTAGAAGCTGGAATAATGCTATAATCAAGGGGAATTCTTAGGCATGTGTTGAAGTTTGCTCCAAAACATCATAAGACTTCATCATTGACTTGTGCTAATGTGAACAAGGCAAAGACAATTTTGGAAAAATGTTTTGTATATAATCTTTAGAAGAAAAACTAGAGGTACTAGTTTGTGAGTGAAATATGAGCTTTAAGCACCATTGTCTCCAGCTATCTAATCCTAAACAAATCTTCAATTATTCTTCTCAATAAGACAATGACATTGAAAAAGGAATATCGGTCTTTGAATCTCCAATGCCAGGTAATATTGAGCAAAAACACATCATTGATTTAGTAGGTCTTGATAATATTGAGAGATCCAGTTTGCTATGATTTTTATCTCTTGTTTCCTTACATCCTTTAGCCACTCTGGATCTTCCGTAGTTGAGAACCTTAGGTCCACATGATGAGCTCCTGCTCACAAAACACGAAACGGATATTAAAACCAAAAAAAAGAAAAGAAAAAGAGAGAAGAGATATTATTAATTAATTTGATTCAAAACTTAACCTTCTTTTGCTACTATAGCAACTATAGTTTCTGAAATATTCTTCAACACCCTGCAAGCACACACGACTCAACCTTATAGTTAGCTGCTGTCATATGGGACAACCTTTCAGTATATTATTAGTCATAGTAATGAGAATAATTAAAAGTGGATAAAAAGAGATGCCACAGTACCCTCCACCGCTCCAAGGGTCTCTTAAGCCATTAAAGAAGATAATGTTGCTCCCAGACCTTTTTAGAACCCTCTTAATGTCCTACAAAAAATAATCAATCCATACCATCTTAGAGCATGGAATTGTGTTGCAGTGTTGGCAAATTTCAAAAGAATAAAACTTAATTAGACATTATTTAGTATTATATGTACACCAAAAAACAAATATTTATCAATAAAACAAGAATTATCAAGCATTAAAATTATATAACTTTGTTAATATAGCTTGATTTAACTGACTACGCACATGGCCACCAAACTCAGTGGTAATCCAATGAGGTCTTGGCTGTATGTGATAGACTCGTTTGCAGTAAGACTCAACGTCTCTGAGCTTCCATTTGTAAGGGGGAAACATGCTCCCCTCATTGTTCGCACCCAAGGGCATTATCAACTCCGTACATGCCTGCATACACAAATTAAAACTTCATCATTTGATATATATTGTTGCTCATTTAATTTGCAACATTTATCATAAAAGTTCATAATGATTTTGGTCTTTTCTTTTCAAGTCATCAAAAATTGATCAAAAGACACTAAAACAAGCTATTTTTTGAATTTAAGGCACTAAAAAATATAAATTTTAATTTGAAAAAGTAAAAAAAAAAAATTAAATTTGTAGTATAAAGTAGGATAGAAGCAAGGAGAATACATAATACATATAACAGTGCTTAGATAAGAATATTTGGTACCTGCCAATCCCATCCCCCGAGAGGAGCCGTAGTATTATCCAAAAAAAAACATGTGGCAGTCCCAGTATAGTTGTAGAAGATATTAGCGGCTGCATACAACTTAGTGAACGTTTCATTTCCTGCGGATAAGTTATCAATCGCCTCGCACATCTGGATTCAAAGTATGACGTCAAGGTGTGCATTCTTTGTTACATCTATATATACTGTACTTGTGTTTTAGTGTTTCGATGAATTTGTTTCAGTGTTTCATCTCTTAAAAAAGTTTAAACTATATTATTGGATGTCCAACATCAGGGGTCTGGGGTCTTTAACAGGATTAACTAGTAAAAGGCCAACATTCTAAAAGCAAACTCAAAAACCAATCCCAGTCCAATAAAATATCTCAATATGTATTCGTTTAGAAGAAAAACAAAAATCATGTTTTCATGATGGTCTTACAGGACGAGAATTGAGACAAATTTTAAGATAAAATCTCTCAAGAGATGTCCAGTAGGAGAAATTTTTTTAGTTTGTTAGGAATCTTAAATAATTGGAATCGTTTTCTTTGTTTGGTATTTATATTTTAAAAAAAACAACATTTTAGGAAATAATATTTTTTGGAATCCTTTTCTTTATTTGGTATTTTTTAAGAAATAATATTTTTCGAGAATTTTTTCAACTATGTTTCCCACGAATTACTCTGTGGAGGTGGGAATATAACTTTTCTCAAGTTTAGAAAAGGCGTTAAAAAGTTCACATTAATCATTTCTTTATCTTATTTAAGGTTCAAGACGATTTTTACCAGAAATGTAATGTCTGTTAATGAAGAAAACGAAATTAAATGATATGCAACAAAACTAATTTAATGAAGTTCAGATTGATTCTTCAACTTTTACCTGAATTCATATTAATCTATCAAATATTTAAATATATTTAACTTAGTCATTCGAATAACACTTAGATCTTTGAACATCATGTGTTGAAGTTGAATATTGGAAGGAGCACCTTTAAAAAACAATAGTTTAAGACTATTAGTACCTTTCTCACTGGATAAGCAGGCAAAGGAGCTAGGAAAACGGAAGGTGTTGGATAATCTGTCATGGCCGCAGCACCCAAAGCCATTTGAAGCCAATATACCAGAGCACCTGCGCTTATATAATGCCTTAAGGAAAACAATAACAAATAATCTATCAATCTATCATCCGTTATATATGGAAATTAATATAATCTGAATGATTTTAAAAAAAAAATTAAAAGGATTATTCGATTTGAATAAATCATGCTCTTACTTGCATATTCTGAACGATTCCCGTAGTTGTTCTAGTCCTCCAGGTTTTTGGGCAGTGTCGTCTATTTGTTTCCAAGACCCTTTAATTACTTTATAACAATTCTCACTCTCGCTCTGAAGATCATATTATATGCAACAACAACAAAAAAAACAAAAAATCAGCGCATAATTCTTGACTAATCAAGAGCGACGAGCCTAGGACTACTAGGTGCATGGAGTTAGTTATATCTGGTATGTATAGTAAGACGTTTTCATTAAAAAGAAAAAACAAACGAATTTATTTAACACAAGGTAAGTTATTGCAGAAAGCAAAACATAGAGAACTGCATAGTTACTAACCTCCCCACCACAACCCGTATTACAAAGTACATGAAAGTACCATTAACCATTGCATTTGCATATAACTTTTTTGTCACACAAATAGTTATATAAATATTTTAAAATGTTTATTTTATTTCACGAAAATAGAAAATTAACAATCATAATATTTAATCCAAAATCAAATAGGAAATTATCACTTTTAGACAATATCACCAATCTCCATATTGGTGAGGATTAGTACGTATTAATTGGGTTAAATTTCACCCATAATGATGATGGAGATTGGAGAGTGGCTAGGCGACCTTATAGTCTTGAGTGATGATATCAGTATAGGTATAGGGTGAAACCAAATCTAGAAATTGGAGGATTGGAGCAGAGGATGCCAAGGCTCCAATGGCAACATTAGGATACTTCATTCTAAACCATGCAGCCAGCACTGCAAAATATCCATTCAGATTAATTATCTAAAAGAGGTAAACATTATTTTCATATATAAATTACAGACATTTAAGTTTGGATGAAACATAGATAAGTGTATATATGGAGTATAGTTTACTTCCTCCATAGGATCCTCCAAAGACAACAACAGGGGAATCTGTTGCTGATAAATTATTCTTGAGATCAATGATGAGAGTGGCATAATCAGCCAATGCCTGTGTGGAGCTCATATATCCAACTGTAGTGGTATTTGCATCTGCAACCTCCTCGTTTCCCCCAAATGGAAATGATTTTCCATAGTATCTATGCTGCATGCAGTTCATTTTGAAAACATTTTATGTTAACATCTCAGCTACTTAGACTAGCAAAGTTGCATTTAAAGGTTTCCCTTTGTGTTATCACTTATCAAGCACATAGACATAGTATCCCTCATCAAATTAAAGAAGTGTACGAAATTTAACAAGTCATACTCATATAGTCATATATACCTCTATAAAAACCAAAAGGGCTTTGAAATAAGGTGCTGTTTCGAACATGAAGCCTGTGTTTTGTGCGAACCATTCTATGTCCCCTTCATTTCCCATGTACACAAAGATTGGAGCATTGTTCTTGGCACCATCCCAATAGGTATCGTTGATGAGATATCTTTGTTGAAAAGGCTGATAGCTCTGGGGATTATAATTGAAGTGATCGAGTGTTTGGGTGAAAAACTTTGTTGTGTAAAGCCCATTTTGGGCAGAAAGCAAGTTAACATCTAGCTCTGGATGGAGCATTGAAGAAGGAAATCTTGGTATAAAATGGGCAAAAGTGATGGTGAAACACAACAGAGAAAATAAACAAAACCATATGATTGTAAACTGAAAGCTCGTTGCCATTTTTCCTGTTAATTACGTGGAGTTTAAGTTGAATGAAATCAGCATGAGTTATATACTTATATCTACGTATTCGGCACACAAATTTTGTTTTAAGGGGAAAGATATAAAGATAAGAAAAATTTAAGACTTAATTACGTTTTTCTTTTTGTTTCTGAAAACTGTGACCACTCCATTAATACACTAGAGCCCCTGATATTGAGCATCTTCCGTTTACGGACATTACAAGGTTACCACTTTTTTGGCTTTTCTAATTATCCAAGCATCTCTTGTAGTGGGATACAAAGAGCCAGTTGTTGCTTTTTTATTTTGAGCTTGTATGGTTCCATGTCGGATGTGATTTTTCAAAATTAAGAGTTATAACTTTTACATCCTAAACATAATTTTTCCATTTTCAGCTAGTTTTAATCACATTATTTATCTTTCGAATTCTCAATCGTAATTTTCAATACTGACGAGAACTTTTTCAGTTTAATCAATGTTTTGAGTTTGTGTTTATGACTTGTGAGAATACAACTGCATTAAAAATTAACTTAAATAGTTTCACGTCCATAATAATTTTACCAATCTTGACATGAATTAGTCGGATTTTCAAAGTAATATTTGAACACTGGTGATTTAAAATAAATAGCCTATAAGAATTTAACATATATTGTATGTTGCAGTGATTTTTTTTATTAAAAAAAAATCATCATTAAATCTATGTAATAAACATATCTTTATTTTAATTATGAAAGCATAAGCTATAGTCATTTTATTATATTTTTGACAGAAAGTCATTTTAATATTTAATTTCATAAAACATCATTAAATTTAATATGTAACCTCTGGTTCTCAAGTCCTTTTAATATTCCACTACATTGTTAAGTTACAATTAATACATTTAATTTGTTCTAAAATATTGAACATAATGTAGTGTACCTGAAGTAATTTTAGATTGACTCTATTATACGTATAAGACTGTAGGTAGTGAATTTTTAAAGTGGTGTGAAAAAAAAATATTGAAGATGTGTATCAAAAACTTAAGATGGATATGGATGAGATGAAGACAGTAATTTGCAAACTGAAGAAAAACATCAAAGTCTTTAAAGTGAAGTTCTTCATTTTAATTATAACAAATTGCAGGAGCTTTATTTTTTCAATAAAATCCAATTTTTATAATAAAAATGTAATTATTAACCAAACAAAAATAAAATTATTGTCCTTTTTTATAATAAAAAAAAACTTACGAGTATTTTTATCTTAAATTACAGGCGAAACTTATTATTTTGTTAACTTTCACATGATGATGAAGGTGAGAAAGGTGAACAACCCCCATGTTTATTCATGGACATTAAAAGAAAGGCCTGAAACAGATATTAATTCTTCCTTTATTTTCAATCTTCAATTCTTTATCCCATTTACAAACATCATGAACTCACATTGACAAATGCCAAATATATAAAGCCGTGTATCATCTGATTGGGAGGGATATAGACATATAGTGGGCTTTTCATAAGTTTTTGCCCAAACTGTTGGATCCATATGAATTGCAATGATATTGGGAACTCTGTGAGGGGAAATAAAGTATATCGAATAATAGAAATAGTAAAAGGACAGATTCTAAAAAAATAAAATAAAAATAAAAAACAAAAAGAAGGGCGAGGTACCCAAAAAGGAGAGAGGGAGGGGGAATCGAAACATGATGCATGTGACATTAACTTGGAGAACTACATGCTTTAAATCAAATTTGCCTTTTTTCTCTCCTTGAATTTCTCCTTGTTTAAAGTTTAATTAATGAAGATGGATTCAATCATTGCGAAAAAGTGATATAGGACTGATAAATTGTAGTATACGTGTAAGTCCAAATTGGTGTGCACTCTTTCATGATAGCCGAGTGTGACAAGTACTGAGTATATCGGGGGGAAACAAACCAGTAGAATTTGATGTAATTTTAAATCCATATGATGCTTAAATAGGTCAACATCTGAATTTGATGTAAAATAGTATTTTAACCTCTACAATATATAGAACACATATTTATTTTATAATTTATATAAAATAAATATTTTTAAACATATAAATTATATTATAATTAAATTTGAACAAATAATTATTTTTAAATATATAAATTATATTTTAGATTTATGATAAATTATTTATGTTATGATATAAAATTATTTTTAACTATTATTAATTTTAAAAAATATATTAAAAAGGAGAAAAAGTTAATAAAAATCCTTAAAAATGCTTTTATTCTATTCTTAAAAAGTTCTCATTAAATATAACTCCTAAAATAGTAGATTTCTTTCTTTTTTATTTAGTATTGCATTGGTCAATGCTTTAATGTCAAAACAGAACGAAATTATCGGTTAACGATCACCATTATTTTCAAGATTACTATTATATCTGGTAAAAATAGCTGAAAAAAAGAATTAGACAAAAGCTTAAAAGTTAATCGATGGTTAAAAGTTGAAAGTTGATAGTTAAAAATTGAAAATGTAATTTATTAAATTGTAAATATTCTACAAAATTAACTGAGTAAAAAGTATAAAATGACAGAAAAATGATAAATTATGATTTATTTAAAAATGATAACAAGAAAGATAAATAAATATATTGAGGATAAAAATGAAAAAAATATAAAAAAGTTAAAATTATAAACATTTTAAAAAGTGTTACTTAACGTTTAAAAAATATTAAAAATTATTAATCAAACTATCAAATAAATTTTTTAACTAATATAAAAAATTAAAAATTAACTTGAAATATTTTCACTAAAAAGTTACACTCAAAAATATATATATATAATAAATTAAATATGTGTATCCTGAACATTAAAACCTTCAGTCGATAATTTAATGTAAATATGCAACGGACTATTTTAATTTTTTTATAAAATATATAATCATTAATTAAATTTTTATATTTATTCGAGAAAAAATACCTATAATGATTAACAAGACAAAAAATTATTTGTGGCCGGGACTCCCGGGCCAATATATTATTGCTGTTGTTTGTTAGTTTGTTTTTTCGTTCCTGAACGCACAAAAAAATATTATTTGTTACCATTATAGTATATTCATGATCTTGCCAAGAGTGTCTTTTTCATCTTGTTTTATTTTAAAAATAATAATTAAACTACTATCTTATCCTCAAGGTCTTAGCCTCAATTGAGAGTATATATAATCAAATCAATATCTTCATTCAAGTATTACAGTGACCGGAAGGGATGATTATACATTTATGCATAACCAAAATTAAAGTCATGACCCCTAGCTTAAATGAAGGGCAATATCATAAATGCTGCCCTTAGTAGTTTGTGAGATTGACACACTCAAATTAGGGGATGTGATGTGATTTTTGTTGATCATATTCATGCATGCCCCCACCTCTCAAGATTCTCGCTACTTTTTTCATGTAATTGTTTTTTTTGTCTAATATTCTGTAATTGTCTTTGTTAGTTAGTGACTTAGTGTACTTTCGAGTTGGAGTTGGGGTGGAGAAGACGAGGGTTTGGGAGGAGGACTTGTGTCTATGTTAGGTTGTATTTGTAACGAGAATTGACCATGTGATCTGTTATATACTTTCTTCTTTTGTAATCGATCGTTTTAAGATTACTACATTCATATTAAAACAAGTACGCAAACATGCTATACATTTATTTAATTTTTATGTTTAAATTATTTATATTTATATTCTTAATATGTTCATTATTTTATTTTTATTATTTTGATATTTTATGTATTACTTAGACTTAACAAGCCACTCAAAAGGGTGACTGATCTAGTAGATATCCTCACACGACCATTAGAAAACATTTTTTATTCTATTTTGTTTTCTTTTTGGATGTGGGTATAATTAAGAAAATAAGTACATAAATAAATAAAAAACATTTATTTGAAAATGCCCAATAAAAAGAAAAGAAAAGAACAATCATTTGGAAAAGATTTTTTAAAAATTTCCATAACTCAATTTGGCAAGTCTTAGTAGTGCATAAAATATCAAAAAAATTTGGATGGATTTTTTAAAATTGTCCATAACTCAATTTGATGAAAATGGGTGTGTGAGAGAGGCTAGAGCTATCACATGATTCGTCCCGTCTAGCTTGAATTTTTTATATATTATATTTTTCTTGGTTTCATCTGTTTTATTAATTTATCAAGTCAAGTCAAAGTGATCCAATTAAGTTAAAAATTATAAAATTTAACCTATTTTTTTAGATAAATCAAATTGATCCAATTTTTTTTAATCAATTTTTTTTGTGTGTGACTTAACCTAATAGTCAAGCAATTTTGACCGTTCTCTTTTTTTGACATTGACAACTCTATTGAACACAAACTTAATTCCATTAGTTTGATTTTTATTTATATTATATTATTTATTTATTTATTAGACTTTTATGAAACAATTTAGGCATATATTTTAATGTATATTCTAGAAAAAAAAATATTTTATCAATTTGCATGTATTTATTTTTTATTTTAACCCATTAGGATCGATTTAATGAGATAAAATACTGGAAGTTATAAGTTTAATGTAAAAAATAAATCAAATTTTCATTTGAAATTGGATCAATCAAATGATATTTTGTTTTGGCCTTCCAAAATAAATGATATTTTCTTTTGATATACAGTAACGGCAATCAAGATTTGAATGATCCAAATAAAATAATATCATGAAAATAAATAAAATTGTGTGTGGAGAATTAAATGGCTGAAACTTGGGTGGTGATGTGAAAGTCAATAGGTATGTTGTGGTGATGATGATTAAGATGCGAGTGAGGTTGGCAACTGCCAAAAGCGGCGTACATGGTGTCGCTATAATACTACTCCACCCAATCTTCGCTAATACATTCCCTTTCTCTTTCTCTACGCACCCTTTCCAACCCCAATCACTCCTACGTCGTTGCTTCTTCTTCTTCTTCCACCCCCCACCACTCATAACCCGACAACTCTTCCCTTCTCTTCCTACTTGTTATGTCAATACTACTCTATGCTCATCGTCAAAACTGAGGGTTACTCATACTGATGCTGAGCCAAAACCCAAACCGAACCAGCATGGACATCATTCCTGGCAAGATCCGAAAACGTGGCTGTTCCTCCTCGGCCTCCTCCTCCTCCTCCGTGCTCCACAACTACCGCTTCAAGAGGACTATTCTCGTCGGAAAGAGGGGTGGATCCAGTACGCCTGTGCCCACGTGGAAGCTCATGAGCTCGAGATCTCCGCTCCGGGCATTGGCCTCCCCCAAATACCCGCCGTCGCAAACCGGTTACAAGCCCCGCCAAGCTCCGGTCTCCGCCAGGAAGCTCGCCGCAACGCTCTGGGAGATGAACGAGATTCCTTCGCCAAGCCCCAGCGTCAGGTCCAAGAAGGAACTCAGAACCAGAGAAAGAGTTCCCAGGTCCATGCGTTCTGGTTCCTTGCCTCCCCATTTGTCCGATCCATCACATAGTCCAGTATCCGAGGTACTTTCGCCATACTTCATGTTTTTTTTTTGTTTTATTAACTAGCTTGGGTCTTTTTGGAAGAGACGGTTTGAATTTCTGTGGGAAGAGACGGTTTTTTAGTATCTGATCGTGTCTTGAACAATATCATTGTCTAGGATTTGTCTTCCAAGGAAGATACTTGTGGGAAATAAAAATAGCTAACCAACTACAAATTATATATGTGTTCTCACTGTTTTTTTTTTCTGTCCTTTTTTTTCGTAGAGAATGGATCGATCTGGAACTGGGAGTCGCCAGAAAAAAACTCCGTCTATTTCTCACAGGGCTAGGATCACTGAAAACCATGTTGGCCCTTTGGATTCTCTTAGCAATGTCAGTCTCATGGAGGTATTCTAATCTAATTCCAATACTAATATACACAGCCTTTATACTTTGAGGACGATTTTCTCTATTGGAATGGACAAATTACATACTATCAATTAAGGTTAGGTGAGAATTATGTCCATCTCTCTTTATCATCATTAAATAGGTGGGCTCCTATCAACCTTTGTTAATCTTTAATGAAAGAGGGGGATAAACCCTCTCGTTCAGATTTTTATATGAAAATGTCAATGTGAAAATTGTCTGTCTGTCTGTCTGTCTTTCTCTTCGTAGATGATGAATGGGTCCTGCAATATAATGTCTGTAAAGAGAGAGATAGACACAAATGTGAGGATTCATTCCCCCAAATTTTACATGACCTTGTCAGGTGAAAATATCAACCGAGAGGATTCATTTTCTTTGAAGTTAATTAATGCTTTGGATAGAGATTTTCTGTTTTTGTGTTGTTAAGTGTTGAAATCCATCCCTCTGGCATGAAATGCCCTGTCGTGTATAGCAATATTTTTTGACAGCTCTTTTGCTTTCACTATATTTTGGACAAATTAGGAACTTATTTCAATGAAAACTCTGTGTAGGTATCCGCTGCAAAGGGTATGCATGGAGTGCATAATTGCACATGGTCCCTTGTTGCTGCTCTTACTAGTAATTATATTATATCATCAATACATCTACTAATACTTTGATGGTTGCTAAATAGAAGACATACACTGAAAAAGCTAATAAGTATAGCATGCCAAGGTTCTATTCACATTTGAATGGCCAAACTACATGCCAAACTTAATTTACACATTTTTCTGTTACTTTGGATGGAGGTTCAGAAGTTTAGTTTTGTTCTTTATATTTGTATGGTTTGAAATGTACCCTGATGAAAATGCAAAACACCTGTCAACTGTCATGCACTTGCCTATTTCAACATACAATTGCATTTTGTTTTTCATTCAGCCTTTATAATTTTAAATTCTTGAGAATAATACTTGATGTGCATGTCTTCTAATAGACACATCTTGGTTTTCTTGCAGATTGAAACTAGATCCCGAGCACAGACCCCTGCTTCATCTGCTGTTGCAGTTAAAGCACGTTTAAAAGATGTTAGTAATGCTTTAATGACATCCAAAGAGCTACTTAAAATTATAAACCGCATGTGGGGTCATGAAGACCGTCCTTCATCTAGTATGTCTCTTATCTCAGCTCTGCATACTGAGCTGGAGAGGGCTCGCCTACAGGTCAATCAACTTATCCAGGAACAGCGCTCAGATCAGAATGAGATAAATTACTTAATGAAGTGTTTTGCTGAAGAAAAGGCTGCTTGGAAAAACAAGGAGCAAGAAATTGTTGAGGCTGCAATTGAATCTGTTGCTGGCGAACTCGATGTAGAGAGGAAACTCAGAAGACGATCAGAAAGCTTGAACAAGAAGCTTGGGAGAGAACTGGCTGACACCAAAACATCCCTTCTTAAGGTGGTGAAAGAGCTTGAAAGTGAGAAGAGAACAAGAGAAATTATTGAGCAAGTTTGTGATGAGTTAGCAAGAGATGCTGATGAAGACAAGTCTGATATTGAGAAACAAAAGAGAATGTCTACAAAAGTTTATGAAGAGGTAGAGAAAGAAAAGGAAATAATGCAGTTGACTGATAGGTTACACGAGGAGAGAGCTCAAAAGAAACTCTCTGAGGCAAAATATCAGCTTGAGGAAAAGAATGCAGCTGTTGATAAGCTCAGGAATCAACTTGAAGCTTTTCTAGGAAGCAAACAAGTTAGAGAAAAGAGTCGCAGTTCCACTCACTTGAGTGATGAAGAAATTGCTGCTTATCTCAGCAGAAGTCGATTAGGTTCCCATCTCATTGAAGATAAAGAAGATGACGGAGGAGAGGTCGACAATGGAGTAGAATGTGAGGAGGAATCTGCTGAAAGTGATCTGCATTCTATAGAGTTAAATATGGACAACAACAACAAGAGTTATAAGTGGGCCTACCCTCCTGAAAGCAGATTTGATACAAGAAGATATCCAATAGAGGAAGAAGTGAAAGGTAGTAGGAGGTCTACCTCTGGGAAAGCTTCAAGGAAAAGCACATTACTGCAAAGGAGTATATCAGATGGAATGGAATGGGGAGTCCAAGCTGATAAGATTCAAAATTCAGGAGATGGGATAGATTGGGAAAACTTTTATGAACTGGAAAAACAAGCTCAAGGAAAAGGTTATGCGGATGAAATGCAAGGCTATAAATCAGTGAAAAGTCTAAGGGATCAGATACTGGCTGGTTCTAGGCTTGCATCTTCCAGAGGTTATGCCAGTCCAACTAGACAATTTTCCCAGCCATGGCCATCACGAGATCTCGCAAATAACTTCCAGGAAAGACCTGCTACAGCACAGGGCAATGGTCTAAAATCAAGGTTAGGGGAAGCCAGGGGTGAGGGCCAGAATGTAAGGAAGTCCAAAAGGTGAGTTAATGCTCATAACTTTTGAGACAATGCTTTGGTTGTGAAGGTCCATACCCGTTTGCTTCTGCTACCATGATGGCTGGTAAAAATGCAGGGCAGCGATTATCATAGATCCGCTAGCCACTAGGTGAAAACTGAAAGAAGCTTTTCTCCTTCTAAGTTTTATCTTGTTGAAAGCCCATGGCTGCTGAAGTTGCAGCAATCGCTGCTTAAATTTTCGTTTGACCCTATGTGGGTATGATCGTGTTTGTAGAGTTCAGAACATGTGTTATAATAATTATAACAAGCGAGTTTTTGTTTTCTCCTGTAACATATGCTGAAGCCTGAAAGTGATCAAGAACATTTTGTATTTTCTTCTTTCTGTCTAAGGATACTGCCACTGTCTCCCACAAGGTGTTTAATCTTTAAAGAGTCCGTAAGATCCAGTTTATAGTTATGTTTTTTTCTATTAAAAATTAAAAATTTAAATTATATTTTATATAAAGCTGTATATATTAACATATTACAATATTTTTAGAACAATTATATTACAATTAAAATACAAAAAAGCAAGCGGAGAAAGTTCTGTGGTCCTCTACAATTCTGTTGCACTTAATCAAACACGTGAAATTAAACACATTATCAAATCCAAAAAGGTGTATAAATACCGAAAACTTAAAATCAAGCTAAGGGGGAGAAAAGATCAGAACCCAATTCGGGCGAAAAGTTGAAATTGAAAGAAACAGAAATTATGAAATTCAGAAGTCGAGGGACACATCAAAGAACAAACACCGTGCGAGGATTATAAACTGAAATTAAACAGGACCATCCACAATCCAGCATCCTCATACACTCATAGCCAAGGTTGTCAGAATCGCGATTCTATGTAGACTCATGGAGGTCTCGTAGAATCGAATCGTATAATTGTAAGAGTCTACTTTAGACAATAAATAAATAAATTACTTAAATACGAAAAAAAATGAGTCAGAAGGTGTATGTAAGCAAAAAACGAGTGCAGGAAGTAATTTGGTTATGGACCTGGCCCAAATTATAAAAAAACCTAATTGTGCGCTTATAACTTCTTCTCTTCCGCTGCATCTTCTCTCTCCCCTCTTCTTCTTCGCTGCTGCGCCGTTCAAAGAAAAACAGAACATGAGGTGAAGCATGGTGATTTGTGAAGCATTGTGTGTTTAAACTAAACCTCTCCTCCTCTTTCACCGGAATATATCCTCCTTCAGCTTGTAGTTTCTGTCCACTCTCTCTTCTCTGTTAACCCCAATTTTTGCTTTTTTTTTTTTTAAAAAAAAAATTCGTCCATGGCTTCTCTGTTAATCCCGGAATCGCCGAATCGCAACCAGACTCGCGATTCAACGCCGATTCCACCGAGTCTACGGATTCAACTGAGAAAACGATTCTACATGCGATTTAACTCGCGGAGGCTTAGTAGAATCGTAAAATCGGACGATTCTACGATTTAAATCGCGATTTTGATAACAATGCTCATAGCGGTTACTGGTTAGGGCTCGAATCGCCTTTTGCACCAAGGTTAACGTCCTTGTTTTTATGTTATATTTTTATCTTCATTTTCTCATGTTTTTCTTCTTTTCACTTGACAAATCAATGTTGGCTTGACCCAATTCAATTGTCTTTCATTTTTACTTTTTTCCATTTTCGGTGCACATGATGGACTCGTAGTTTTGATTATTAATTAATCCAGTCAAGACATTTTAGTTCCACCGTCTACTTCGTCTTCATTACTAATTAGACTTCCGAAGCCAAAAATGTTCAAAGACCAACTTCATCAAAAATAGATTTTCTTTTCAATTATTTCTATTAAAATAATAGTTGATGGCTATTCATCGATATTTTGTTTCTTTACTCATCATGACTCCCTTTGGTCAAGATGTAACATTCCTTGGAGCATCTCCAATGTTCGGACTTAACCGGATTTCTTAAGTAATTTTTTATAGTTCTGAAATATTGGTCTTTACAACATTATGTTACTCTTAAAGAATTTATCAAATATTTTACTCAAATAAAAGAAATTAGAAGGAACTAAAAGAATTTATATATTTATATTTTTTAAAAAATAAAATTTAATATTTTTTTAATTTTCATAAATATAAATTAAAATAAATTAAATGAAATATGTAACAATATAAAATAATTTTACATAATAATAAATAATTAAACACAATAATATGAACATAATAATAAATAATTAAAACAATAATACATCGAAAATAAAAAAGATTAATTCCTGATAAAAATAAGAAAAAAATTAAGACTAAAAATATTGTATACAAAATTTCATCAATAAAATTCAAATTTATAAAAAATAATATGTAATGATAATTTTTAAATCACAATACAAATAATAAAATTTATTAATAATTTAAAAAAAATTTCCAACCCCAACTTTCCGCCCACCCCACTATCATTAAATAATATTATTTTGGTTAAACATATTTTCATTCTCCTTGGTGCTTCCCACGCCGCTCAAAATCAATCATTCTTCTAAACTTCACTAGTTTTATTCTTTCTTCCTTTTCCATATTCTTCTCCAAAAGCCACTAACGTCGTTGCCTCTTGAGTCACCAGTGTCACTCTCTCACAACCACAACACGTTGGTGTGGTGACATTAATTTTTTTCAGATTTATTCAATATTCCTTTCCCCTTGATATTTTTTTAGATCCGTTCATTTTTCTTGTTTTTACGGTTATTTTTCCTCTTTTTTGTACATGGATAGATTGAAGGTGGTTGATATTGGATAATGATTTTTTATTGCTAAGCATTAATTTCTTATATAAAAAACTCATTTTATTTTTAAGGAACGGTTGCTTACACGTGGATTGTCTCCGATGCATAAATTCTTCAAACACCCGTTTCTTCACATTAAGAAACTCTTCACGAAACTGACGTTGGATATGCCCTTATATTCAATTTGACAGTATTAATAATAATAGAAATCCTTACGGCAACTTTTCTGTTAAAATTAATTACATTGTTTTAATTTTTTTTCCAAATCTACATATACTTCAGCAATTTCAAATTAAGCAAGCAGTGTTCGTCTTAAAATCCAAGATGAAAAACAAACTCTCCAGGATAAGATTCCAAGTTGATTATTCCTAGTAAGCAGCTAGAGCTAACCTTGTCATATTACCTTGAGATTATGAAGTGGAAATATATATCCGATGTAAGCAGGATTGTTTGTATCAACTTTTATTAACTTATATTATGTAGTTGTTATGAATTTATTTTATTTAAATAAGTTAACCCCTATATAAAAAATAAAAAAAACTTGACTTCCTAGTAAGCGCGGGAGCTAACCGGCCTTTATACTAATAATTAATTGTTTTTAGTTAATATTGAACCCTAAGCTACACATGCAGCGTAAATTCCAATGAAATTAATAATGAAATATGAGCGACGACTTGGCGTTGGCTTACCTCACCGTTTGCTATTTGACAGTATTAAGCTAAAGCTTCAACCTCTGTAATTTCATATCGTCACACGTCACAGTATTAAGCTAAATTCTATCCCTTTCTTTTTCTCTTAGGTTATATCAATGGCAACTTCAACCTCTGCACTCAATAAAAGGTATGAAAAATGCTTCCGTTTTGAGAATTTGATGATGTAGTACTCAGTGCAACAGGATGTGAATTCTAATATTTGTGTTGTATATTCAAATATGTATCAGTAGTATCCTAAAATACAGCTCTCCATACTTATTCACATATATGACAATGAAAATTTTCTACGAAATACATATCGTAAGACTTTGGATTTAAGAAAATATATTGAAAATAAATTATAGCTTCGTAACTACGTAGTGTTTCTGTTCTTGTATTCTTTTTTATTATTTAGATCCCGAATTTAAATCCATCAAACAGTTATCAACGGATATCGATGGAAATGACTTCGGCTATATATATTTGAATTTTGGTTCAAAATACTATACACAAATTCTAAAATAAATCTAATGGTCCATAAATTCAATTTTATAAAAAGAAAGGTTTAATTTTTGCAAACCTCATTCTCTTCCAAAAGAAAAGTCTATTTGTAACAATAAAACAAACATATAGTTCATTGTTATGTTTCTCTCTACCTTAAGAAATAGGAGTCTGACTCCTTTAGTTATTGGAGGGTCCAGTAAGACAGAGAGACAGACACATAAAGCTTGTGGGATCCATATTAAGTAGGATAGAGACATATATCAGATTTATGGTATATGGGTAGCACAGATCTCATATATCTGTCCCTGTACTACTAAAACCTAGCCTCCAGCAAATAGAGATGGTATTTTTTCATGAAAATAGATTGTTGCAATAAAGGCTTAATTATTGTGAATCCTTTTCTTTTGTGCAGGTTGGAAGGAAAAGTTGCATTGATCACAGGAGGAGCTAGTGGCATTGGCAAACGCACTGCTGAAGTGTTTGCCCAGCATGGAGCCAAAGTAGTGATCGCTGACATCCAAGACGAACTGGGACATTCCGTTGCTGAGTCCATAGGGACATCAACATGTTGTTATTTCCATTGCGATGTCACCGATGAGAACCAAATAAAAAACGCCGTCCACAAAGCCGTAGAAACTTATGGGAAGCTAGACATCATGTTCAACAACGCTGGCATTGCTGATCCCAACAAGAACCGAATCATTGACAACGATAAAGCAGATTTTGAACGCGTCCTCAGCGTCAATCTCACGGGTAACTATAAGGCATCCTTACCTAGGGATTTCAGATTTTTTCGTATTAATTTTAAGTTAATAGTATTAGACATTGTATTATAATTATGTGGTATTTAATAATTTTAAAAGACTTTATTTCATATTTTATCACGTTACTTTTATTATTTTACAAATTTTAATCATCCAAATTTTATTTTTATCATATTTTACCAATGATGACATATCACTAAAAAAATATTATGATTTTTTATAACAACTTCATTTTATTACTCACGTGATAAAATGTGTAAAATTAAAAAAATTCATAAAAACAAACTTGAATGATAAAATAGGTTTAGAATTGAAAATTTAAGTGTTAAAATTTGAGGGAAAGAACTTAAATGATAAAATATGTAAAATAATGATAATTGAGTGATAAAGTATACAATTAATTTTTTTAAAATATAGTATATATGTGATTGACAAAAAATATTCTTATTTGTTAATAATATAATTAAAGATTAAATCTAAGTCTATGTATGAAAAAATCAATTCTTAAATAAAGTTTAGTATAACGAATGAAAGAATAGTTCTTGATTTTCGGTAGGAGATACCCTAGCTAGTTTCACCTAACAAAGAAAATATTCGAGTGTCGTTTGTGTCGTATCTTATATGTGGTTCGAAGGTGACAGGTGTTTTCCTTGGGATCAAGCACGCGTCACAGGCGATGATCCCAGCACGCAGTGGTAGCATAATCTCTACGGCCAGCATAAGCTCTTACGTTGGAGGTGCAGCCTCGCATGCTTATTGTTGTGCTAAGCATGCCGTGGTTGGGTTAACTAAAAATGCAGCGGTTGAGCTTGGACAGTTCGGAATAAGGGTGAATTGTTTGTCACCTTACGCTCTTGCCACACCCTTGGCCACCAAGTTCGTTGGAGCTAATGATGAGGAGCTTGAGAATATCATGAACTCACTGGCTAATCTCAAGGGTGTCACTCTTAAAGCTGAGGATGTGGCTAATGCGGCACTTTATTTTGCTAGTGATGATTCGAGATACGTGAGTGGGCATAATTTGCTCATAGATGGAGGCTTCAGCATTGTTAATCCTTCCTTTCACATGTTTCAGTACCCGGAGCCGGAGTCTTGATTTCTGTCTACTATATATGATCAAGAAGCAAGAGTAATTAATAAGCGCTCATATATAAAGAGCCATATGTAATGCTTGTGGAAGTGGGCTTTGATTGTAAAACATTGTATTGTTACGTCATGACTCATGCGTGCTTAGGCTTCTTCTTTAGCTTTTATATTTGTATTATGAAAACAAATATTTGTCAGGTTATATTACGAAGAGCCATATTTTTACAACATGCACATGTGTAGGACAGTGGTCCTATTAGAGCCATACGGTTAAATCCTCTTTTTGCCAAAATCCAACCTGCACTTCTGAACCAGCTGACCAATATTATTTTATCCTGTCATAAATTCCGCTTCCGGGATAAATTCTCTCATTTGTGCCTCATAAAAAGAACTGATGGGTTGGTGATCATTACCTTAATTTTATAATTTAATAAGTATTTTTCTATAAAGATTTTGATAATCTCTTGTATTGATAAAAATTATTCTTATTTCCAAATAAAGGTAAAAGGGATAAATACAAATAAATAAATAGACAAAAATAATATTCAATAACGTAAAAGCATTTTTAGCTTTTTCATCTCTACAATTCATTTTTATTTCTCTACTATGGATAGAGTATTTACTTTGATGAATTTTTTTCTACATTTATGATTTTTTTTTCATCAAAGAAAAATGAAATCCAAAATTTATCAAGTCTTTTGAATTCAAATCCTTAACTAATAAACAATACAATAATCAATTTCCTTTTTAATTTTTTGAATCTATCTAATTAAAAATCCTAGATGGTTCCGTTATTTTTTATATCATTTTGTTATTAAAAAATCCAAAAGTTTCTCTTTTTTTTCATATGTTATGTTTTCTTATTAAAATAAAATTTGTTAAAAGTTTTATGGTATTAAAAAAAACAAAAAAGTGAATCTAAACTAAAACTAGGTTCTTGATAGCTCAGATAAAATTGTAAATTTGAATAGTTATTATATATATCAACATTAATTATTTTTTAGTATAATTGATTTATTAATTTATTAATATCGTGAAGGTCACATGTTTGATTGGGTCCCCCGTCATTCTCTCTTTCTTCTATCACTTCTCCACATCCCACCATTTCTCTTCCTCTCTCACTATTTTCTCCACCTCCATGTTTAATTATAATCAAATTAATTATGATGCAAATTAATATCATAAATTAATTTGATTATTGTTAATAAAGATAATTCATGTACGAATTAATTCATTTACATTTATAAATGATAATTTCTGACTAATTAATTCAATTTTAATTAAAAAGATACCAATTACTATTAAAAATGATAATTATATTACAACTAATTTGATTGTTTAAAAAATTTAATTGCATTTAAAATTAATTTAAAAATTCATTAAAAAAATATAATAAAATCAAGATTATATTGTGTAATTTTTTCATTCCATATAGACAACAAAATCATAAGTATGTTATGTTAATATAATCATGATTTTGTTGCCTACATAAAGAATGAAAAAATTATACAATAAAAATAAGATTTCATTTTACATTTGCACAACATAATTGTATTTTAGTTGTGATTCAAAAGAAAAATTTTGAGATACTGTTAAAAGGCACCACATAGGTAATGCCAACAGCAACTCCCTACATTCCTAAGTCGAGTCCTTTGCTATATTTAACATGGACAGGATTCATGTTACTTTCTTGGATTTGGACTTTGCTTAGATATTATTAACAATACACTTTGTTACTTTCAAACACACTTTTAATTATTAATTAAAATTTATTAAAAATCACAATTTTGTAAAACATATTTTTTATGACCCCATTGTGATTTTGCAGATTTCAATAAGGTTTAACTAATAATAGAGTGTACTAAAATAAATGTGTTAAATGCCGAAGAAATCTCCGCAGGTATCTATCATGCAAGATTGCAAGTACAATGCAGCCCCAATGTAAAAGGTACCAAAAAGAATTATACAAAAGAAAAAGGTTTCACAATAAGTTATTTAACAAAGATTACGATTATATGAACAATGACATTAAAAACGCCAATGGTTGGATTATATGACACGCATGCAAGCAATACTTTACTCGCTGGAATTTGCTAGGCCTACCATTTTGAGCATGTTGCGATCTTCCTTGAACCTCTCCAGAATAGTTCCCTTAACAGCATCATTCTTGTCTTGTGTCGCATCTTGAGTGACTCCCCAGCATTCTATTACTTCTGGTAATATACGGTTAGTCTTGGAGAGGCAAGGGCTACCAAACGTGGTACACAAAAATGTATGTCCTTGATCAAAGTTTGCTGATATGAACAAACCCAAGTGATTCACTCGTCCCCCAAAACCAATGCCATTTGGAATGTCCTCTGAACTGAAGTTGATAGCGCACTACACAAATACATGGACATTCAAGAGTTAAACAAGAATAATAAATCTATAACAAATAGGATAGCAATTAGCTATCTAATTCAATAAAATCCAATACAGGGTGTAGAAAAGTGATCACTATTGCAGCATCAATGTTACTTAATCTACTTTGTAACACTAATACAAAATGAGAGCAGAGTTTAACAATAACAGTTCAGCATATAATAAGGGGATGTTGAAACCAGAATTTTGTAATCTTAGAAACAGGCAAAGGCAGTAGTTACCCATTGTAGGTTATTGTTTGCTCCAGTTGGCCTGAATATAGATGCCACTGGATTTAGTTGAAAAAGGAAACATTTCAGGTCTCCGTAAAAATCAGCATGACACTCCCATGGTTGAGAAGCATACCCTCCATATATATGACCTTCTTTATCCTTAATAATTAACACAGTTGGGCCTGCATGATTTCTGCATTTGAAAGTATGAGTTGAATATGCATTCCAAATTTCCAATCCTACATAGAGCTTAGTTAGAGCAGTGCAGAAACAGACATAAATATTTTGTAGATAAAAAGAAACTGAAATGAATTTAACTGGCATTTTTAGCATTTACAACCTCATAAAACAGTAGATGTCGACAAACTGACAAACTATGCTTCTTTCTAATCAATCTTATCATAATCATAATAGTAATAAGTTACAAGTTACTTCCAATTCTTACACGTATGATAGATAACTAAGTCTTTGATAAGTCTTTAGCTGTGTATTGTAATAACAAGGCTCCTAACATATAGTTAAACCTATTCATAGCTATTGGCTTGTAACTAACAACATAATAAACCCAATTGTAGTCCATGTGTAGTACCAAATTCAGGCTAAGTTTAAGTATCTCAAATTAACAGTGTCTCTTTTTTTTCTTAGAAATATACCATGCATTAAACAACACTAAACAGAAACTGCAATAGCAATCAGCCCATGAAGCAGTGTTGTTAAATGGTAGCGCCACCACATGACGGATTTTTTGCCAACTGTCATAGGCAATCTGTGAAGGGAGACCTTCTATGGTCTGCCAAAGGCTGCAATGGCATGGTTATATGGCAGAATTTTGGTCATCCGCCATCGATAACACTGCCATGAAGCTTGCAAGACTTCAGAGGGTACTGAATATTTAAATATGCTGGAGATATCATTATAGTAAAAAGAATGTGTCCATCCTGCAAGTCATCTTGTGTTCTGTTTCTTCTAGATTTAACCCCATTGATTAATTAAAAGGCCAAGCCATTCACAATCTCCTCTAGGGTTAATTTCTGCAATTTTGATTTTATGTATGAAGTCGACATAAATCTACTAATTTAGAGAAGTAGGATGTTTCGAAGGCAAAAAAACAGTACTTACGAAATGTTGCCCAAGAATGTATTAAAACTAAGACCATTAACAGACCTATGATACAAAAGATTCCAATCTTCCAGGTCTTGGTGAGAGAGTGCACCTCCAATATGCCAAGTATATTCCTTTCTCAAAAGTATAATGTTAGAATCAATAGCATCCGAAGTCAATAGTTTAGGAATCTGATAACCAGGTCGTCCTAGAAAAAAGCAAAAACATTGGAATAAGAAAATATACTAATCATTTACCCTGGACTTTACTCAGAACTAATTCCACAGCATTTTGTCTTATTCATATAAAACAGTAATGAAATGAATACAGTCAAACTGTAAAGCATACTATTTAATGAAATTGAATGTGTCTGTGTAACAGTCTAACAGACATATATGATATATCAAGTTCAATGCAAACACAGAAGAAAAAAGTTGCAGTTTAGGCAAATAATTGCTCTTTAGGTCACCAGTATTCATTTAGTCAAGCTGCTAGCATGTGTTTAGCAGATCATCACCATCAATTGCTATTTATAGTTAAGATTGTTCAATAATTATTCTATTAGAAGAAAGATCATTACTTGGGTCAAAATATTTTTCATTTTAAGTAAGTCAAATAAATTACAGTAAAATTATTTTTGGCTGCTAATAGGAAGCCTACAACGACACCAACCTATATTGATTGATGAGTACAAAGCCTACTACAACTACTACAATAACAATAAAAACAACATCAACCAAGCCTCATCCCACTAAATTGGGTTGGCCACATGAATCAATAAATGCCATTGGGCTCTATCAGTATCAAGCACCAAAATTTCAGCGAACAGTAATAACCTTTCTAACGGTTTCTCCTCCTAACATTGACCAAACGATTCTGTCAAATCTTAATCAACAATAATATCCACCCTATTTCTTATTCTAACTTTACCTGTGCACCAGATTTGAAATCCTAAAGTGTCTAGCTCCATAGCATTTTGTCATCCCACATGATTTTTTGAAGGCACATAAAGTTAACCTCCTAATCATGGCATCAACTACTTCACCTACAGGTGTTTCAATATTTCAAGTTCTGAAACAAATTATACTATTTAACACTACATCTAGATGATAATATAGTAGCTATAGATTATTTAAAACTAAACTTGAGCTTGAGCTATACAACACATACTTAATAGTGACAGCCTAACATTAGCATAGTAGTATTGTTGACCCATGCCACGAAAAGTTAAACAAAGTTTATTGGTTGTTGACTTCCCAACACAGCATCCTCTCGTATCCCACTGGGACCAACTAAGTAAAATTTGGAGGAGGAAAATCATAATCATAGACAAAGGCAAAGTTTGATAAGCATGAAACTTCAAATCCGACCATTCTGGTAATCATCTGCTCGTAACAAGATGATCATCATCATCTTGTTATGACATATTTCAGATAAACTTGTAACAAATTTAGTCAACAACAAAAATGTTGGAAATAAAGTGAAGCAATACCTGAATCAGGTGGCAAAAGCAGGCTTCCAAGAAGCTTCCTCACAGAGGGGAGATGAGCACACCAGCTTCTGAAATCTTCAAAAGACATTGTCCCCTCAGTGCCCCCTCCATCATGCTTGGAGAAATTTGCGGCATTCAGAAATATGTTGACAATATCCTGATGTGAACTTGATCTATCATCAGAATCTTTTATGCATAATATATCGTTAAAAATGGCAATCATAACAGTTTCCAAATCAGACCTGCATATCCAATGTAACATATATTAACAAGAATATAAAAGGAGGAAAGTAAAGCAAAATAAACCCATATGGCTATATTCATAAACTAAAAACTCCAACATATTATAATCCTTTGTCCTTTGTTAGAAACACAAACAAAACATCAACCAGGCAGACAGCACTACTTCTAAAGAAGTATCACTTGTAGAACTGAATCACATAGTTCAGCCAATCAAACTAATAAGAAAAATGTTCAAATCCAAGAAATGAAACTCCAGTACCCAAAAAGGTATCTATAGAATAATTTCATGGGTCGTGACTAAAGTTCAGTTCACCATGAAGAACAATAATGAATTCAAACTAGCAAATTGGTAAACTAGCTCCAATGATTAATTATTTCGCAGAAATGGAGGCTTGTGTATGATCAGATTCCGAATCCTACCTCCCTACAAAATTATCTCCAGATCCATCTAATAAGCGAAAGATGAATTCTTCAATTTCATCTTTTGTCCTTTTCTCATAAGTAGCCTGCAACATGGAAAATCAAAACCAACATATATAGTGGGTACATGACTCCAAGTTATTGTTGTTTCTATTAGTTAATTTAGAATTGGACTATATCCAATTGCACAAGGGTCAGAATCTGAGTAGTCAAGAGTAACAATATAATCTACTATAACTGTACAAAAAACCAATTTAAACAGAACCTGTATGATAAGTATGAATCAGAAACAGATGCAAAGAGATGAAAGGATCCGAGCCCAACAATGTTGTCTCCTTAAGACAATTTGTTCCCTCCAATTGATGCCAAAGGTTGATGAACAATTGTCTCCCAGGATAGAACGGATCAACGTCTGAAGATTGATGGCACTTCAAATCAACAGCCCAAACGAACAAAGCTAATGCTTGAGGAACCACTTGAAAGAATAAAGAGTTTATGTGATATGAAAATGCACTAGTATCTAAGCGAGAATATCAGAAAAGATTAACTATCAAAACTCTATCAGTTTTTCTATTTTCTCTATCTCCTCTTTGTATTTTCTGATAGTTTCTGTGTCTATATATAGACAACAAACAACCATGTTGAAGAATTGCCGTAAACCATCGCGACTCTTGACGATGAACCATCGCAACCGTTTGTTATCGGAGCGGTTGGGAGTAGTTATTATTTTTTCTAACCTCTCCCAGGAGCGGTTAGGAGTAGTTATTATTTTTTCTAACCTTTTTTCAACCGCCTCTTATTCATAACTCATGGAGTTTAAACAAAAACTCCAACAAATATGTCATTATTTTGGGACAATACCAAGAACTCACTTTAGCAACCACGAGGTCTTCAAAGTTTAGCCTCTGATCCTTGCGCTCCTGAGTAACTAAATCAAACATCCTCTCCCCAAGAGGGCCATGAAGTCCAAAATATGACTACAAAAAAGAGCCCAAAAAAAATACGGGTTTTGGAGGATAATAACAAATGGGTTATGAATTGAAGGCAATAAAATAATCATTGGATTGAAAAAAGAACCTGAAAAACGGAGGGAGAGATGTATTTCCCGTTGCTCTGGGATTGATTTGCCAGATTGTTGAACAGAGACCTCAAGTCTTCAAGTTCATTTTGAGTAAAAGCTCTACAATGATTATAGAGATTAGTCTATGGAAATTGATTTTCTGCCACAAAGTGTGGGAAAAGAAGAAAAAGAAGGACCTGGTTGCTGAAACATATCGAGGATCATTGTTGGAAGGTGACTGAGCGTTGCCCATTGCTTGCTTCGAATTCAATTCCAGTCCAGTCCAGACTCCAGAGTCTATAGGTTCCGTATAGTTTTGGCACGTCTTTCCTTTTCACGCTACTTCTATACCCAACCCCATCATCAAGTTTCTAGATTTCTGAAATATACTTATACGTCGGTAATTTTCCATGATTGTTATTGGGTACTCTGTATGCATTTGTCCTGTGTCTGTAATTCTGTATGAATCTCTCTCCTTAATAGTTTTGTTTACTATTTTTTTTAATCACAAAATGTTACAGAATATACGTCTTGACTGATTAAATTTAGTAGAATTTTTTTCTTTCACCTATTTTTATTCACAAAATTTTAACTAAAATTTTATTTAAAAAAATTAAGTCAAGTATCACTCCTATCAATAATTTTATATTAATTTTGTTTACTATTAAAAGTGAGAAGGAGAGTTTTTTCATTAAAAAGTGTGGTATTTAATGTTATTATTATGATTTATAAAAATTAATCTTTAATTATTATTATTATTATTATATTATCATATCGAAGGCAATAATTGCCACTTAATCAAAAATAATTTATGGCAATAAATAAAAAAATGTATTGAAAATATATTGATATATTAATAACTAAAAAATTTAATTACTTATTTCGTGTATAAATGGAATATGATTCAGTTTAATCAATGATTTTAAATTTATATCTTAAGAAGTTATATCATATAAATTCTAATAGAGTAGAGAATATCTTTGATCTCTATAAAAAAAATCGATGTTTATTGAATCATTAATATAATTAAATTTCATAAGTGGAAACTAGTATAAGATTAAATTATAATTAGGTGCATAAAAAAATAGGCTCTATGAAATTTCAATTTGTTAACCCTTTTTTTTTTCTTATTAGTTGGAACCATAAATATGTTAGGGCTCATTTATTAAGTTTAGGAAAAGAGATTTTGTGATACCTTTTTTATTCATTTTTTTAATTTGTAAACTTTTTTAATTACAATTATTATAATTAAAAAAGCACATTGTATATTGATAAATACTTTTCCTTCAAAAAGAAATCTCCAAGATCCCAAGGGGATAATCTCACCACAAAGTTACTTTGAATCTCGGAAATTACTTTCTTGCGGGATGTATTATTTTTTTTATGTTTCTTAATTAATTCAAGTTTTTTTAGGGGCTTAATTAATTCAAGTTATTTATCATCTATCATTGAAAAAATCTATTTACTATCACAAAAATAATGTTTAAAATTGATTAAAGCATTAATCATGATCATTCATAAATTTCAAATTATAGTTATTCTAATAAATTTAGATAAATAAACTATGAATATTTAATATGTCATTGGTAACAATTTACTGTAATAAACACTGAAGGCTGGGTACTTTATGTTCTGAAACTTAGAAATAAGACTAAAATACAATAAATGTAAATTTTGGAAATTTGGATTAGGAAAAGAAAAGTATCGCAGAGGAAAATCAGTAGAGACAGAAACATAACCTTAAGCTGCGATGAAAAGTCTCCAAACAGCAAGTGGGGCTATCCTCATTTTTCAGCGCTTCACCTCCCAGGTAATCCTCTGCTTCACTACATGGACTGTTTTGCAGTTTTCTCTCTTTAAATCCTCTTATTTTTATTTTTAGCTATTGATACAGTTTCAACTTTCAGGAAAGGAAACCTTAATGTACTTAATATGTGACACAACACGCACACAAAATCTTAATAAGAAGGCTTCAAAGAAGCTAGTGTGTCGGAGACGTGATCTTCAAAGAATTAAGTCTTTTAATTGATGTCAACCCAGTTCATAGCAAAACTTGGCCCAACTACGAGCAAACCCTTTTGGGCCTATCCTGACTTGGTGGATCGGGACATTTTTTTTACATCTCTATTTGAAAATTAATGTCAGTAAACAAAATTCTATTTTTTCATTAAAAAAACTTCTAATTGTTTTGTTTTTGTTGAGGTGTTATGTTTTAATTAGAGGGATGTGGAAGGAACAAAAAACGGGAAAAGTGACTAAACTCTTGACAACTCTTGAAAGGATGATTGTGGATGCCACTGAAAACCTAGATGATGTTGAATAAGATGAAATTCCAGAGGCTCAAAAATTGAAAGCAGTTGTGAATGAGAAAAAGAAAGAATTGAAAGGAGCGATAATAGGATAACTAATATTGTGTGTTTGGACCTAACTCAACCCCAAAAGTTAACTCATAGGGTGAGGATTGTCCCCCACTTATATACTTTATCTTGGCACTATCTCTAGTCGATGTGTGACTTAGGTTTTTTCCAATACACTTCCTCACGCCCAACACTTTTAGGTTTGGTGTGTGAATAATATGGTAGGTGACCCATTGATAAATCTAGGATAGGCTCTGATACCCCTTAAGATAAAACAATGATAGAACCGAAACTCCTTCCCCCATAAAACATATTTTTCCTAGAGAAAAATACTCGGTTAATTATAACAAGCAACTAGTTGAGAAAAGCTATTCTATTTCAAAATGGTTAAATGTTTTTTTAATTGTTTAAAAATGAGATAGACAATTAGTAGATTGGGATGTTTTGAATAGGATAGCTTCGTATGTGTATAACGTGAAGACTAGTGCATTACTAATCACAATTACTGCCCATTATATATCATGCCTATATGACCAATATTTTTAAATTAATTAATTAGACTGAATGTAGCTTAAACCAAAGCATACTGTTATTGGTTCATTATAAAGGGACTTCTCAAAAGAGTTTTTGTTAAACTGAAGATATGGCAAAAGCTTTGTTATAATCATGTGTGCAATGCATTGAATATCAATTAATTGATGATAGTGAAAGAGTAAATTTGGCTTTGATAGTGTGAAATCCTCCCATATAGGGCACATAAAGAAATTTTTTATGTAGAAAATAGTATTTGTTAAAGAAATTAGTGATATTGTTAATATTTATCCTTTTTACTTTTGTTCAGCCCTTTATCATGCCACCTTGGTATAAAGAATCAAGCAAACAAAGTAAACATGTTGGTTCAATGTTCATCAAGCTCAATTATATACTGTCTATTTGACCATTAAATATCCCTCGGCACTTGAGAACCTACCTAACAGGGCACCGAGCTCGATTATACTCGAGACAATAGATCATAACCATAAATTATTAATAATAGGTTCTTATAAACCTAGAGGTGCGATTTAAGGGTCCTCGTGCATCATCACACATGAAACAATATTCTTGCTTAATGAGTCTTAAAACATTGCACAGCGGAAATTGTTTAATGAGTTATTTATAATAAAAAAAATATTTTAGCATAACATATCAGTTGCTTAAAATCGAAAAATTATTTATATAAATAATTATTACTCATGAGTTGTTTAATTTTGTATTAAATATAAGAGAGAGAAAAAAATACTTACAAATTAAACAACCTATCAATACAAACTCATATTGAAAGAGCAAATTAATTGAGTTGTTTAAGATGAGCCTATTGGATATGGTCGAAATAAGATTGGCAAGTAAAACGTACAAACATTCATATGCAGTGTTATTTCTTTTTAAGAAAAAATGTTTATTTTATATACATAAAAAAGTTGTAACAAACAAACTATAATTTAGGTTATGTTCTGGAGGTATCTTGGGTCTACTACATAGTCCATGGTCGATAATAGTAACTTAACCAACTTTTCCTCCATCTACTACTATATAAGACATCACATGCTTACAACTATACATCTTAACCTCATTGCTCATTTCTTACACTCTGACTTTGGACATCAGAGTGTTTGAGTAGATGAACACAAGTCTTATTGTCCACTGGAAACCACCGTCACTGTGGATACTGGAGCGTCTATTGTGTTTGGATCATCCCGAAGAAGTTAGTTAATGACTACCATAACTTTTATTTGAAAATCTTTAAAGACAAATAAAATAAAATAGATGGAATAATATAAATTTTTTAAATAAAAAAAAAGGAAGGAAAGCTAGACCCAATTGCATGTACCTATTTCCGTCCTTGGTTAGCAAAGAGCGGATATGAAATTTGTATGAATGATGTACATATGTACATACATAAATACATTGACATGTTATACAGGAGCAACATTAATTCAATGTACTAAAAAACTTGGGGCAACCTAAAATCGCAGTTAATTTTTTAGGCGTAGGCTAAGTTGTCTATAATAATATCTGCAAGGTGGAGAATCTAATGTCACGTGAAAGGATGGATCTTGGAATCTGTCAATTTTTTTTATGCTTACTGTGTTTAATGTGAGCATTGAAGGATTTCTCATTGAAAACTGCAACTTCAATTAAAGTCCAATGTTTATGTAGCTTCTTCCTACAACAAAAATTATAATTATTGTAAGAAGAAATTGGGGAGAGATTTAAAACTAAGTATCTTGAATGGTATCTTAATTCTACATAGCAGAGGCATTCGATTTTGCTGAGAAGTTTCTGGTGAGTTTGGTTGGCACATGAAATGGATCCGTTAATGGCGTTTGAATGCTGCACTCTGCTCCGTAAGAGTAATCAAAGAAAAGTAACAGAAACCCTCTCTCTCTGTGGCTCCATATTTAGAGGCTAATCTGTAGGTATGCAACTAAATGCTTCGCATGCATTTCAATGAAGGGGGGTTGAGAATTCAATTCAAAGTTTCATCAATAGGGTATTAAAATTTATGGCTTGGATCTGCATCGATTGTACTATATAATATCTGTGTAAATGCAGCAATTTGATTCCCTAAGTTCCATTTGACTCTTTTTTGATGAAAATTAATTTCACTCTTGACAAATTTGTATCATAATATAAGCTCTATTTCCTCCAGAGGCTCTTTTTGGTATGAAAGTTATGCAGCTAAAGTCAGCTTTCTTTCAAGAATAACTCAACATTAACATTACCTTTAATTTAAATTAATAGAGTCATGAATAAAATCAATGATAAATCTGAAATAAAACAAAAAAAATAAAAAAAAAGGAAAAAAAAACTAAAATAAATACGCTCAAAATTCTTCTTTCAAAGTTCCATCCACCAAATTATTCACTCTCATTATTACTATTTACTAAGACCTATGGGTACATAATTTTCGTATTTTTAACATATACAAAACTACCATATGTGGCATGAAAATTTTGAATTATTCATCTATGGTACTAGAAAAAGGAAACTGAAAAATTAACTGGCTGATCTAGTTAAGAGAATCAATTTCAAACTATCGACTTAAAACCATAAGTTTGACTTTTATTAATCCACTTGATGGTTTTGGTCAAGTCAAGCGCTCTTGAGAGCACGTTAGGACTTGGAAAACTTAAATCTCCAACACAATTAATATAATTCTCCTAAATGTACTTAACAAATAATTAGTAACTTTTTTTCTTCTTTTTATCCTAGGTTACTATGAGTTTCTTTTAATCTAATGAATTAAAGACAAATTATGCTCACGATATATAATTATTATTGATTTAAGAGAATTTTATACATAAAAGAAATTAATATAAATTCTTCTGCACAATTTTTCTACGTCATCCTATAGGTTATGACATATAAACCCAATTTTTCTATCACTCAAAATTCACATTTATATAATATAACCTTACCTCCTCAAAGTTTCACGGTTTTAAATACTATAATGCTGATCTTAAGCATTTAAAAATAATATTTTTTTAATTAGGAAAATAAATATTTATTATATTAAAAATGTAAGAAGTGTAATGAATATTTTTATTTTATAATAAAAAATATCAGTTTAAAATTCTTCAAATTAGCCTTAAAAGTCAATGTTAACATGTTCTTAAAAAACTATGTATAAATTTTTTAGAATATCACTTGAACAATAAAGGTTCATGAACCGCAAGGAGTCAGGCTCAATCTCTCGGAGTAAATGAGTTAGAAATATTTGAAACCATAATTTGACTTAGTATCAAAACAAACATGGCTGAGACAAATAAACAAACGTGGTTAGCATACCAATTAATGCCAAGTTAAAATCTGGTAGGCCATGCTTGTTTTGACATTGATTTAAAGGGCACATTTTCTCACAAAAAATTGATAGATTCATATACTACTAATATCTTCACATTTCTCACGTAAGATTGACCTAAAAAATATCACTATCAAACATGTAAACGTGAAGAGTTATGACTGGTGGTGGCAAAAGGGTCTAAGGATGTATTATTTTAATGTCGAATATAATTCATTTCAATAAAATTATAATTTAATTTATTTTGCACCAAAAAGTAATCTACGTGTTCTGATGTAAAATCTTTTACTAAGATTAATTTACAATGTTTAATCATTGAAAATTAATCCAATTAAAATCAATTTCACATAATTTTAAAACAAATATATACATAATTTTAAAATATTAAACATAGTAAATACATGTATTTAAATTAATCTTAATAATAAATTTTATATTAAAACATATACTGTACCAAAAAAATATTAAAACATGTACTACGATAGAAGGCCCTGATTTTAAGCTATCACATGCCCGAGTGGAACGTTTTGTCAATGGGTGCCCAAAGCCAAAAAAATAAAAATAAGAAGCGCTGAATGGGAGCCAAGTTTATAAATAAAAATAAAAATACTTTACTTTAAAAAAACTGAGAGCTTAAAAAAATTAAGAGGAACCAAGGCCCCATTTGGACATGGCGATGAGTGAGTAAAACATGTATAAAGCCTTTAATGTTTTTTTTCTTCTGATAAACAAAGACTATTCAAATTTATGAATAACTCAGCAAAATAAAATCAAATTTATGAACAAAAAGTATTTGTGTACATAATATGTGTTTTAATATTTTGATTATTCAGATAATTTTCTAACTGAAATTAAAAATAATTTGCATATATCTTTAAAAACAAGTTTTTATGTATTAAGATAATACTAGTGTTAATTTAACCTGCAAGTTATTCAAATAAAATTTAATTTTATTATAAAATCATTAAATATATAAGTTAGATGCCTATTCTTGTTAGTAGTGAAATGTCGTCTTGCTGGAAAAAATTTGGTCATTCATTATAAAATTTTAATTGTTTCAAAATGTAACATTAAAAAATATTCTTGGAAATTTTTTATTCATAGAGAAGTTTGTAACTTGTATTTTTACTATGCTTTCTTATACTGTCATTCCCATGAAAAGCGAAGAAAGAATGATATTCTTATAAGAATATACTGTAAGAAGTTATTTCTTTTTAATATATAAGTAAATTTCATTTTTATTTATTTTTAATTTAAAAAATATTTTTAGGAATACTAAAATATAGCGAAGCACGTTTTAAATAACCTCCCAGTTATAATATTCCAAAAAATATGATATTTTATAATACAATATTCCGTGAAACAAATCCGCTTTTATAGTACTACCTAATTTATGTACTAAATTAATTTATTTCCATTAAAAAGAATTGTTATTCGTCCCAAAATTGGATCTGGTCATTGATTTAGTCAATGCAATGAATTTGTGATCCAATTGATAGACTAATAATTAACTCGATTTAATTTAATATATATTAAAAATTTAAAATTATATAAATATATAACTAATATTATTTAAGTATGAAAAATAGATTTATATTTCAAAATTCAAAATCCAATTATTTTTTTTAAAATCCAAAATTAACAACCATAAAAAATTTGTAATACAATTGGAATTCGATAACTTACTCAATCAACATGCCAAATCAATTACATAATTAATCTAATAATAAAATTTGTCTAATTAAATCATTAAAATTCTGATTGAATCAAGCCAAATTAGATATTACAACACTGCACTAGATACATTTCTATTGTCAAGAGTTTCCAAATACATCTACTGAAAAATAGATACTGAGACATACATAAGATTAAATATGAGTAATAAAAGAGGATTTTTATGGGAGTGAATACTGCGATGCGACCTATAGCCCAACTCAGGTTCATGATCAATCTTGCTTCTCTAGTGCATTCAATGAGCCCTAAATCCTCCCTTAACAGTTGGCACCCAATCTGCCCTTGTATTTATCCACAACAAAACATTGGATGTTCATTTAATTGTACCAACTACTTGAAAGAAAGAAAGAAAAAGTGCAAAAATGAATAATTAATATTTTATTGATTTTCTAAAATAATAAATACTTTGAAACAAATTAAAAAACTCAAAAAGACAGAATATACGATACAGTCATACAGAGAGGGTACATGATTTTTCATTATTCGTATCAGGCTGGCTGCGCGTGCATTTGGTATATATCTATTTCACGTTCTTTTGTTGGTACACATATTTATGAGTCGTGTGATAATTAATTAGACATAAACTTGCACCGATGACTGATCAACAATGTATGCATATATAGTCATTTGTCCAATGCTTTAAAAATCAAATTGGAGATTCTTTCGAGAGAAAAGAAAACAAATTGGATATCAAACTTGTGAAGCCTCTTAATCTCACTTCAATTAATTTAATTTACAATTAAACGGCAATTAAAGTGTACTTGGACTGCAAACATAGCAGTTTGTCTGATTTTTAAAATCAGGGACTGAAAGAACTAAAATTAAAAGATACATATCATCGCAGCATTTACTATTAACTAAATTATAGTATTATAATATATCATAGCAGTATATCATATCATATATATACAATTGTGGGGTTATTTGTATATATACATATGTAAACGGGACTCTACAATTACAACATGTGTGACTAGTTAGAGAAGTTAAATAGCACTTAGTTGGCACACGTGATTAGTAAAAGGTTATTTCTTTACTCCACTATATATAAGCCACCTAATTATATTCGATTTTTTTTAATATCAATCTTAGATTTCTCCATTTTATTTTTTCTTAACTCTATTTGGCCTGTAATTCGTATCATGTTTCTCAACAAGTATTCCATATCATTGCACATAATACAACTGAGCGAGCATATGTTGAACCTATTCCTACCTAAGCAAAAATAAATAAAAGGATTGTACATTGGTCATCTTAAGTAAACTAATAAATCATTACTAACTATATTTTTATTTAATAATACACCGTATATTGTGGACAAATTTTTTTTAATATTGTAACAAAATTTAAAACCACTTTCAATAAGCTGAATTCATAATTTGTTGTATATGAAAGAAGTTTGAAGTGCATCTCTAAAGATGCGTTTGAAAAATATTTTCATGACATGATTTTTAATTTTTTTTCTTTGAATTAAATTACTCGTTGTATCTAATAAAATCACATCCATTTAATTATCTTTTAATGAGGGACTATACTTTAGACATTTTGCTATATATTTTTTTAAAACTGATGCAATTGAATTGATGATTCGGATAGAATGGTTAGGCCATCGCTCTCTTAAACTTGAATTGTTCTTTTTTCGCTTAGGCACGACAGTTCAATTGCTATAAAGATTTGATCAAACAGCAGACAACGTTACTGTCCCTCTTAATTTCTATTTTCTCTCATTGACTTCGTAATAGTGATCGAGAGTGCCATATTTAGAAAACCAGCAAAAAAATATTCTTTAACATGGAATCGTCTGGACGAGGTGTTACTATAAATGTGAAGCTTATTATTATTTAAATGATTATATAAATAGAGCAGCTTCTATTTGAGATGAATAATGTAATGGATTTTTCATGTGATTCATTTTCTTTGTGATGCCTATTTTATCATATTAAGATCTGTTTGTGTTAATGTTGCTATAGTTATATTTTTTTTGTCTCACATTTTCAGAAATATTATTACCATAAGTAGTTTTTATTTTTATTTTACAAAAATAATATCTTCCAATTAGTGTCAATACTAAGATTGATTAGTCTTATTTAGTATAAATCACATGTATCCTCTAAACAATTTTATTCAAGTCGAATAAATATTTAACACAATTATAAATTCAAGGGTCAAATTTGAGGTTTTAAATTAGACTAAAACAATCAATATAAAGTTGATCTACACGCTCGATAGATAATTAAGATTGTTTAAATAAATTAAATACTCATGTTTAAGTAATCCTGTAGCCAACATTTATTTATATATATTTTAAAAAGTAGATCATACGTTAAAATAAAATTAATTGATAAAATTTCAAATAATTTATAAATTATATGAAATTTGTACATTTAATCTATTTAATGCTAATTCTCAAATCAACAGTTAAATCAATGAAATTTAATATCTAAAAAAATAAGTAAAGTAAGTTAAACATGACTTATTCCAAGAGCAAGTTGGTTCTTTCTTTTTATATATGTATAATTTATTTGTATATCAATGATAATTTGTAATGTATCAGTATTATCAGTACGTTTCATGTTTTAAACCCAATACACACACAAAAAAATCTATGAAAATATATTTGTAAATCATACATATTCCTTTAGGTTGAGTATACTAGATCATCTTTATCGTTAGTTTTTAGTACAGACTACATATTCTTATGTGCAAGAACCACTAATTTTTAACAAGAACTCAAATTGAGTTTTATGAGTGGAGATGCTCTTAGTTTCCTTTGTTGCACGTATAGCACTGGCCTGCAACGTTAGAAGGAATACGCACAGCAAGTAATATATCAAGTCTCCAAGATAGAAGTATTTGAAGTTTGATTTGGTTCCATTTTATTGAAAAGTTACTTGAATTAAGTTTAAAAAATATATGTGATTCGATATGTTTTGATTTTTATTTAAAATAAAATTTAAATCAAATCAAATAAATATTTTGTTGTTTGATTTGGTTTGATTTTTATGTTTTTATTAAAATATTATTTCATTAAAAATAATATTTTTAATATGATAAATCTTTTATAAGAAAAATCTGTAAATTTTCATCTATTTTAAATCAAACATATTTTAAAAAGTTATTTGAAAAAAAATAGTATGTATTATATAAATTTTATATACACAACTCTAAAATACTGGAAAACTTAAGAAAATCATAAAAAAATTAATTTAGTTCAATTTTCAATTTTTTTAATTGGTTTTTATTTTTTATTTTGAATCAATTTAGATTAGGATACCCTGATTCAAGATATAAGGTAAAATCAATTGTTAAGTCTTTGAAAAGAGTGAAGAATAAAATTACGAGTTCAAATTCCATATCTAATATTTTTAACAAAAATTAACAAAAGTCCCAATTAGCAATCCCGGCCCCCTTTTATAGAACATGCATTCATAGACTTCTTGTCCATCACTGACATCCAAATTCTAGGAAGATGTTTTTACCTACCCTATATCCTCTTTATCCGTAATGGCGGAAATTTAGCTTCGTATTTGTCCTGTCTTTCCTCTTCGGAAGATTACGGGTCAAAATCCCCTATTTAGATTTTACTTGCGAGCCATTTGCAGAAATACATTGAAATTTGAATATTAGGTTTGGTATTGTCGTGTTACATCCAAATTACTATATACATATATCTCTCTCAAAGATTATTATAAGAATAAAAGGAAGAAATATAAATTCCACCAATCGAAAATGGAAAATATGTATAATGTATCTAATGGAGATTGATAGATCCACAAAACTAGGGTCAAATCTAAATAATACACCCCAATTCATGCCTTTGGAAGCGTCAAGAAATCATACTCTTTCCTCATACCCTAAAGTTCACTTTTAAATATTTTTGGCTCACTAATTGGTTGCAACTTGCTAGATAACGATTAATAACACTTAATAAACACATGCAGAGAGACAAGACCTTTTCTTTGAAAGCATAGTGAATTCCCTATTTAGTATTTAAGTAAATACACCTAGTCCATCTTCAAATTACGGCACATTGGTTGCAACTTGCAACATCAAGCCAAGTTTAATTCCCTAGTTACATGAATTTCGAAAGTAATGCTTCTGAATTCCCATTATTAATATTAATATATATGTAGAAATAAGAGTCTGGGTTGACAATAGAACAAATACATGTTGAACCTGCACCCTTGATTGTGAGGTGAATTCCTCGTTTTTAAAAGAAATGGAATTGTTGCTAATGCCTAATATGTTACCTTGGTGGCCCCTGGTTATCATAAGTGATCGGTGGCACTCTAGTGAAAATATCGACCATATTCACAGTAAGATATGATGGTTTAAAAAGTATATGTTGGGGAGATAATTTGTTCGTTCCCATAATGTGTTTGATTTTTAAAAAATATGATATTAGATAGAACAATTATAATTATTTTACATTTGATTGAAAAGAAAAAAATCATGAACAACAATAACACAACGTAAGTGAAGATAGAACAAAAACTTCCATTTTTGTTACCAAAAAATCCCGAGATGGTGAGATAACTTTTTTTTATCTCAAATATAAAGCGTTCAAAAGATAAAAATGCTCATATATCTCTTTTTACTCTCTCCCTCGTGTCTTCATCCCCAACTTTACTGTTTCCACTAACTTAAATAATAACTTACGTAAAACTGTAAAATTGTCACTCCATTTAAACTATATTATATTTTTCTTTTCTCCCCTCAGGCCAAAATTTTGCCTCCACCACCTATCAATCGATCACAAGTGAATTTGACCCGACATTTATGGGCAAAAGAACCTAAGTGGTATATTTTCACAAAAAAATTACCAATCTGGTGCAGTTTGGAAACATATTACCAATCTGGTGTTCGAGTCACGCCCAAATGTAGGCGAAATCAGTCACGCCCAGCTCCAGGCGGAACCAGTCACGCCCAAATCTGGGCGTGTTCCACCAGATTGCGCCACGTGTCATGCACAGATGGAGCGAAAACTTCGGACGGTCATAACTTTTGACTGGAATGTCCGATTGAGGCGTATGATATGTCAAAATGATCATAATTGAAAGGAGAAGCCCCTGGCAACTTCCAAAGGGAGTTGGCCAAAAATTTTTTCCAAAAGAGATCTCTAAGTGCCTCAAAATTACGATTTAAGATTCAGGGTTTCTTCTTTTCTAATTTTTTATTTATTTAATTACTGAATTGCATGCTATTTTTTATGTTTTTAGTTACTTCTCTTAATTTCGAGTGTTTTGACATAAAATACGCCTCCATCGGATATTTCTATCAAAAATGGGGGTGCATTTAGCAAATATTAGGTTTTTTATTTTTTTTAATTACTTCTCTTAATTTCGAGTTTTTTTTTAAGGTATGAAATATAAGATTATATTTAGAATTCCCAATAAATAAATATTTTAATATATAATTATTAAAAACATATTTTTATAAAAAATATTAAAACTCAATATAGAGATAAAGATGAAAGATGATATATTATAGGGATAGGTAGTTAAAAAATCAAAATGTAAATCAAGATGTAAATCAAAATCAAGATGAAAGACTGATAGTTTGAAATGGGTAAGAAAAGATTTTCTTCTTAGTTGCACAGCTAGTGTGTAAAATGTAAATCAAAATTAGATAAGAGTGAATTCTTAGTTAAGAGAGAAAGTCTCACTCTTCAAGAATTAGAAAATAAGAAATTTTTTGGAGGCTCGAAGATTAATTATATAAAAAATTTTGAAATCAAAATTTTGAAATTAGAAGATTAGTTATATAAAAAATCCAAAAAATATTAAACAAAATCATATAAAATTAAAATAATATTAAAAAAATAAAAAAGATCATATCTATGGTGAAGATCGGTCTAAAAATACTTTAAAATTAGATTAAAATAACAATTAATAATATTAAATGATATTTTACGTCAAAAATTAAAGCATGCCAATTTTAGTCTCTATATCTGTCGCTAATAGTTTTTGCGACGGAATTTTTCGTCGCAAACATAAAAAAATACAATATTCTGTCGCAAAATCCGTTAGCGACCGAATTAGAGACGGATTTAGAGACGGATTAAGTCACGCCCAAATTTGGGCGTGACCCAGACACCAGATTGGTAATTTGTTTCAAAACTATGCCAAATTGGTAATTTTTTATCAAAAAAATACCACTTGGGTTCTTTTGCCGACATTTATGTTATCTTCTCACTTATATATTACTCGATCTCAATCTGTCTTTTTTTTCCAATGTCAAAATTCATATTCATACTTATACTTCAATAAAAATGATAAATTAAGGAGAAAAAAAAACTAATTAAAATCATCTATCACATTCACGACTATTTTGTGGTATCATGTAGATATGTATTGTGTAAAAATTCCACTAACAACGATGCTATGACAACTTAATCACACCCTTTATATGAAATGATCCTTTTTTAATGTCAAGTTATTTTTGGTCTCCCAAATTAAATAAATACATATATATATATATATATATATATAGTCCCTATAATTAAAAAAAATTATCACTAACTACTAATGACGTTAGTGGTATCACTGATGTAGCTAACAAAGAATATGTAAATTTATCTCAATAAATATTATTTTCCCCCCGAAACTTATATCATTTTATGCAATAACAAAAAGTATATTGCTTTAGAAAATGTGTTTTCTCTTAATTATTTTATTCCTTTAGAAAATCAAGAAAGTAATATAAATATTTTATAACTTTTTTCCATTTTTGTATTTTTACTCAATGACATGAGAACATTATGGAAGATGATATCTTCAGTAATTTAATAAAATATAATTTTTTACTGAAATAAAAGATAATTTAATTAAATGTATAGTTACATTTTTACTTTATTCGTGTCAAATTATCTATGGTTTTAGGAGTTTTAATTTCAAAATATTTGTTACTTTGAACTATTAAAATAGTATTGATGGTTCTTTATTAAAAATACTTTCATTTATTATTATCTCACTTAAACGTTAATTATATTATAGTTTTTTTAATAAATACATTTTATCAAATTAAGAAGGGAATGTATATTTTTAATTTCAATACGATAACGCGGTTATTTTTTTTTTTAGAAACTTGATTTTTAAGAAACTTGTTTACAACCTTCAAAAAAAGAAACTTGTTTACATTGTCGGCAAGTTATGTTTAATACTTCGTCTAATAAATTTGACCACGATAACAAATACTATAATTACATTTCGAATTTATTAATTACACAACAACTTATTAATTGCCAATATGAAACTCTTTTATGCTTACGTTATATAAAATTAAATTCTTCACTTAGATGAAGTTCTCTAATAATAATTATCCAATGCATGTGCAATTGAGTTTAGTTTTAATACATTGTTAATCATATTTTTAGTCCTTAAATTTTTTAATTTTCATTTTTTAATCATTGAACAAAAGTTTGAATTTCATTATTTAATTATTTAATGTAGTTTCAGGACTAAAATTTAGGAACAGATCCAGGAAACGAACAAAGGAAGGGGCTGGAATTTTTTTACATTGATTACTTAAATATTTAATAAATAATTAGCTTACATGTAATTTTTTATTTTAAATGATACAGGACAAAACACATGTATTAATTTATTTCAAAATATTGTTGCTAAAAATTATATATTATAACTCTTATTAATATTTTATTTTAAGTTTTGACATAATTTTTTTTCTCACGATACAATAACAATCAAAATGGACTTACAATAATCATCCACTTTGTTTAAAATTTTTAAAAAATATTAAAAAAATGCTCTTTTAACAAATAAATAAGATTTGTTTTTAAAATTAGTAAAAAATTATTTTTTAAAAGTAAAAACATTTTAGACAAACAAACTTAAACAGAAAACTATTTATTTTATTAAATAAGTATTTTTAACAAATAAATTTATTAAACAAATTGACCCAATGGTCCCCAATTAAGAAAAAGAACAAACTCATCATAGATAATAATAACTAAAAGTCATAAAATTTTATAACAATTATATATATAATATACACATATATGGTTATAATATAATATTAATAATTAAATTATAAATAAAGACTTATAATAATACACAAAACATAATTAATCTAACAAATAAGAATTGATATATAAATAGATACTTAGTCTTGGCAGGAATTAGATCGAACAGTTGAGGGACCCGTGCATAAAGGTCTCAATGTAAGTACAGCTGGTTGGACTGACATGCCAAACTGGGATAAATGAACTGTGTAAACAGAAAAATACAGTTTTAAGGGAGGCTCACACGTGATTAATGACATATTTGAATTTTTACTTATACTTAAGATTGCAGAAAAAAAATATCTTTGGGTTAAGATTATAGTCGTTACGTAACAACATATATTATTATCAGAGGGAACATATATTAAAAAGACTCAGTCCCTGCTAAAATTTGAATTTTTAAAATATTTAAAGACGGTTACTAGTTAAACTTTTATTTAAAGACTAAAAAATTTAATAAAAATATTAATTACATAAACTTTTGTCCAGGCATTAAAAATCAATTTTAAAAAAATTAGGACTAAAAACAGAATAAACCCTTTAATATATTATTGATGTAAAGATATTTATATTATCAATTAATAATAACTGTCTTCCATATAACTTTTGAAATAAAAATTACAAATTTTAACTATATAATTGTTCATTGAATAACAAAATATTTTTTTAACATTGTCTCTATATTTCAATTACATTCCGAAAATAAATTAATTGCTACATTTATGTTGTTGTTTGTCACTAGTTTAATATGCAGTTTAATAGGCATAGTAACATACACTGTCAGGTAAATGTTTTTATATTTTCAATTAATCAAAGAAATTATTTGGTATAATTTTTAGATAATTATTATAAAATAAAATAATAAATTTACTATATATGTCGTATGATGATTCATAATTAAATGACTGGATAGTTTTTTTCCCACATTTAATAGTAAATGTATTGTTCAATTTTTTATTATATTTATTATTTATTTTATTTATTACTCTAATATCTACTATATCTTATGTTACTATTTTCCTCTCTTTCTTGAAATAGATAAGGACAACGATGTAATTGAGAAAATAATACCTAATGTTATTTAAAAAATTAAAACAACAAATAAGTATAAATGTACATTTTTAAAACATAAATATTATATAAGTATTTAAAAATATTCAAAATATTAAATACTTCTAAATTCTTAAATTTTGGATATCAAATAAGTGTTTTTGTTTAAAATATCTCATCTCTCTTCTTTAATTAATAATTTATGTATCCGTTTGCAAAAAAAAAATTACATAATAGGAATTATTTATTTATATCCCTGATATTACTTGTAAATATGTGTATATGTTCGGGCTGAATATAGAATGAGTTTGGATATAAAAAAACATTTCATTTGACTCAAATCGTTCCCCCTTATTTTATATTTGTGAAGAAGAAGGTGTGACTAAATTTCAAATAAAAAATTAATATGTTCAAATGATCATATTGTCGAAACACTTCGGGATTCTATTAAAGAATCAAAGACTATAATCAATTAATCAGAGTTGTTAAAAAAAAGTGATAAGTGAGTTTTCTTTTTTTCTTTTTTCAAAGTCTTCCGATTCTTCAATTCAAATGAAAGGCACGATTGGTAAAATGTTTCAAACGGAGGTACGCGTCCTTCTTATTTGTATGTCATCGATAAGATGCTGAACTTTAAAGAATGGGAGTGTCTATTTATAGTAAGTCGTAAAGCATCATTTAAAGCATGTTTCATGAACCTATGCCACGTTGACTAAAACATTCTACATATAGAAAATAATACTGCCCTTTTACAATTGATTTTCTCTCTTCACCAGATTTCATCATTTCCTTGACCTAGGATTTTTTTCGTTAGATTAAAAATAATGCCAAGATAATCACAAAAATTCACATGCAACCTTTTCACCTTGTATCGTTTTAAACTGATAGTAACCTTAACGTTTATTTGCTAGAGTATGAACAATGAAGAAATTAGGATGTGAGAAAAGAAATGGGTGAGAAATAAAACTGGAGTTATTTGATTCTACATAAGAATAGATGAGAAGGAAAATAAAAATATATAAAAAAACGAACATATTCTTATTTCCTCGTAAAACAGCGAAGAAATTTAACAGTAATCACATTTTAGCTCAAACATAATCGATTATGACAATCTTTTTATATGTGAATTGATCCATTTTTCAAAAACAGTTGATTATATGTTCTTTATAATCGATTGTTTAACTTTAAAATTAAAATTATCGTTTTTCTATTTGTTTTAAACTAAACATTCTTATTTCTATATATTTCTCACATATTTTCCATTGTAAAGGATAATTTTGATTTTGAATCTCAATGAGCTCTCAGCTAAAAAAGCAAACCCACACAAGCTATTTAGAAGTAGATTGGTTATTAATTTATCCGAGCAGAATGGGTGAATTCATTTAATTAAGCTCTCTTAATTTTTTTTAATAAGCAAAAATCATAAAAATTATATGAAAACTATATTCACACCAACACTAATATTTTTTTTAGTTTCTATCATTTATTGCTTAAAATAAAACCATTTTCTCATTTTCTATTATTTAAAATTTAGTGCATTTTTAGTTTGTCACCAACTTTGTAATACAAATTAATGGGTACACATTTAAGTGATGATATAACATTAAGGTGTTGATATGATAAATATTGTGACAGAGTTTAACACATGTGTTAAACGGTTATGCAATCAATTAGTATTATGATATTACTTAAATGTTAGGTTAACTAATTTTTGTTAAAAAAGTGATAACATATCAAGGGTAAATTAAAAATGCTAACTTTATAAAACGTAAAGAATTAATTGTGTAATAAATTTTTGAAGAACTAAAATTACACTATTATAAAAGTATACTATCCCAAATGTGAATTTAAGTTTAAATTTTTTTAAATCTTAAAAATGTTTAATTTAGTATATTTTTTTATCTTTGTAAAAAAATTTGTTTGTAGACCTTATAAATTATATTTCTTTTATTTTTCATTTCTTTAAATATTTAGATAACACTTTAAAAAATAATAAAAATATTAAAAAGATAAAAAAGTAAAATAAACATAATTTATCAGAATTTTAAAAAAATATAAAAATGAAAAAAATAATAAATACTAAATTATAAGTACTTAAAAACATAATTTTAAAAAATAACTTGAAAGTATAGTCCTAGCACGATGGGTAAATGTTCCTTGGCGATCAATGTGAATCAACAGGGATCAATGAGTAAATGTTCCACAGCCCTCTCCCCGGCTCTGTCGTCGCATTTTTAAATAACGAATCAAGTTCATGGCAGAAAACATTCTTTACTTTGTTTAATGGTGACAATAATGTCTTCAGAAGAATCAATGGTGACGTGAAAATAACACCACGAGATCCTGTAATGTCTGTAGGACGATGGACATGGGTTGTACTTTCCAAAGTAGTAAGAGGGAACTTAGTCCACGGAAAAATCCTCAGGAACTCAGAACATGAGAAATTCTCAAGCATAAGAATCATGATTCTTTCCTTCGCTAGCCTTAGCCACAAGCCCACAACAACGTTTAAAGGAAAGGACCCCGTACCAAAATCATTGCGTAACACCTCTATCCAAAAAATAAACATTTTAATTTTAATTCCTTCGTGAAGATCATATTCAGATAAAGGGGTGCTCAAAGACCTAAATGGTAGACACGCATGCATTTTCTTCGAACATAAAAACTAGTATGAGGCTTGCTTTTGTATTCATTGCAGCTTGTGAGGGTGTCGTGCTGTCATTGAAATGAGATCCCATTGAACATTGTCATTTCATTTAATTTGCTTTCCTTTTCTCGGGGGCACTGTTGAAGAATTTAAAATTGGGGCATTTAATTTGCTACGATTTAATAAATAAAATGGGGCTTATAATTACTACTACGTGATATTAAATTTTGTTGGTGAGGGGTTGGATTTTTAAATAAGGGGGGTTTAGCTTTAACAGTCGTTGGATTTTCTCTTGCGATTTGTTGCTCCAAGACTTAAAACACCGACTATCCCTTCCCTTAAGCAATGAATGAAGAAAGACCATCCTTCTGCACTTTGTAATTGCAGTATTTACTCCAAATTTCCCCTTCCTGCATACTCCTTGGGATTTTTCCACCCAATTAATACATTTCCTGGCCTCAATTTACAATCTCACTTCTGCCCAATACTTCAATTCAATTCAATTCAATCCCATCACTCTCTTTTTTCTCTCTCCTTCAACCCAATGGCTTCAATTTATACAATCTCCTTCTACCCAATATTTAAAATTGAGGCATGGCTGTTGCACACAGTGACACACTTGGTTTTAATTCCATTGATACAACACGATTTAATTAAACAAAAAGAAGAAGAAAAAAAGAAATGGAACTTACTACTAGGTGTTATTAAATTTTGTTGGTGAGGGGTTGGATATTTAAAAAAGGGGTTTAGCTTTAAATTTCTCTTGCGCTGTGTTGCTCCGAGAGTCTTAAAACACCGACCTCCTCCCTTAAGGCAATGAATGAAGAAAGGTCCTCCTTCTGCACTTTGTAATTGCGATATTTACTCCAAATTTCCCCTTCCTGCATACTTCTTGGGATTTTTCCAAACAATTAATACATTTCCTGGCCTCAATTTACACTCTCCTTCTAACCAATACTTCAATTCAATCTCTCTCCTCTCTCCTCTTTCCTCTCTCCTCTCTTTCTCTCTCTACCCCCTACCCCCCTCCACCTCTCTCTCACAATTAAATTAAGCCTTAAATCACTCCCTTCGTTTTTCTTATATAAAATGGCCCTGATCCTCCACCAATTCTCGCAACAACAACAACAACAACAAAGATCAACAACACTTTGCTGGTGCCACTCTTTCTGACCTCTCTTCCAAAAACACTTCCTCCACCAACCTTAAAGTGAGTGATCAAAATCACCACCACCACCTTCTTCTTCCAATTTTCTTTCTTTTTGATCGTATAATTAGACCTTTTTTTATTATTTATATTTACGTGCCTAATTTTTTTTCTTTTTCTTGTGTGGTTGCAGAAAACAGAGGACAGGCATGAGTCGCAGAAACGAAAGTGGTCCAAAGCTTGACTTGAAGCTGAACCTGTCCCCACCGAGGGCTGATCGGAGACTGGATTCACCGACACGATCGGCGACGGCGTCTCCAACGTCACCGCCGAGCTCGTGCGTGTCGTCGGAGCTGAACCAAGAGGACAAGAGTTACTCTAACAGCCCTGAAGCCACTTCCATGGTTCTTGTGGGTTGCCCTCGCTGCCTCATGTATGTGATGCTCTCTGAGGATGATCCAAAGTGCCCCAAATGCAAAAGCACTGTTTTGCTTGATTTCCTCCATGACACCAAAAACCCCACCATAAGGAGGAGTTAGAGTAATAGAGTTAGGGTCCTCTGTTCGTAGCTGCGTTTTCATCTGTTCCTAGCTCCGTTTTCATCTGTTCCTAATAGTAGGACATATTATATTAGCTTGTAATGCTTAGGAATTAATCTCCTTTTACTTTTTTTTAACTGTTTTTAACTATTCCCCCCTTTTATGAGTAGTGCTATGTGCGCTCCACGTTTACCCTCTTTCCCAACAATTTTGTCAAAGCAGGGGATGCAGAGACAGAAAGAGACAGAGTGGAGCGTGAATAGCACTATTTTCAATCACCTATAGAAAGAAAGTTACTGGGAAATTCGGGAATGTTAGGTATCTATTATATAGGAGCTGGGTGCTCTTTAGCGATTAAAAAAAAGTGTAATAGGGGCTTATAATCTCAGGTGCCCTCCCTCTTAGTTTGCTTGTTGAAATTTAAGGTGAAATCATCAAACCTTAGTTTCCCTTGACTCTCTTTTGCTTTGCATCAATGATGTTATGTTAATGTTACTGTTTCATTCAACGGGGCGCACATGCTGTTATTTTGTTAACGTTAGCCACCATAAAAAGTAAATATAGGCCAATTAAAATTATAAAAAAAGCTAGATGCAACAAAAGCAAAATTGTATGACAGAATGTAGATCCTCTGTACTTGGTAACAGTTGATATGGTTTGAAACTTAAGAAGGCCCACCAATCCGGTGTTAACTGCAGCATCTACTGCACTTTGTGAAGTTGAACCACTCATGTGCATATCAGCATGCTTGAAAAAAAATAATTAAAAAAGGTTCAATTAGGTTGGCACCTAATTAAATTAGTTTAATGTGCTAGTTGACTTTATTTTAGATTGCCTTCTAAAAATTGGGGATATAGTAGTACTAGTATATAATATCAAATGGCTAGTAATAATAATATTTACATCATTGAAAATCCAGTTTTCTAATTTCATTCAGATCCCCTGACACGATCCAAGCTAGTAGTAGTCAATGGAAAGTTTTGCATGCGATAATGACTTAAATTTTTTTATAAAAAAAAGAAGGGATAGTTCCAACTTGCATGTTACAAATTTCAAGTGTCCACGAGCATAATGAGAGCAATGGCGTGAAAGTCGTATGTCGTGTAGTATAAGAAAATTATGTTGTGTTGTGGGTTAGGACGAGAAAGGATGAGTGTCAAGGGATGGTGGAGGGTGAGTTGGGTAGTTCCGAGCATTGAAAAAAAAAGGCCATTCTATTAAGGCCATTTAAATCACATAAATGCAAGAGTAATTGAGACGGTTGAGAATAATGTGGGAGATATTACGTCAGATGATAATGCTGAATTTTTATTTTATTTTTTTCCACCTATTTTTATCGATACTAGCTTCTAATTTGTTCATGATCTTTATCTTTGTTGCATTTCGCCTTACCTATTTCTCAACGAAAATTCCTTGTTCACACCTATCTGCAGTTTTGCATCCATTTGTGTTTATATCTATTTTCCTACATAGTATATGCAGAGACCATTATTGCACCAATTGAGGCTCTCCTATTGTCAGCTTTGTTAGTAAATTGACATTGAAGGTATGGCAGAGTATTAATCAATAGTAATAATTTATAACCATTAGATTGAAAACTTCAAAACAAAAATCAGAATCATTATTATTCAAATATGTAAATTTATAGGTTAAATCAGGTGAGAACATCGTGACAAATGACAATTAATTGTGCGTATGTGTCATCAATAAAATATGGGCAAGTTGAACAAGGTACACAGCTCATGGACAGAGAGGGATCGGTCATCAAAATGAGGGGCCAAAGACTCAGAATCAAAACCGTGGAAAAAGAACAAACTAAGGCGAAATATAAGAAACGTTGAGTAAATTCGATTATCTTAAAGGCAGGCCTAAGGAGTATCCTGAAAGAAGGTTAGGCATTAGTGCATCTCTAGTTTTTTTTTTCTACCATATTATTGATATAGAGTATCTATAGGATGATTCATTTTTGTTAAAGAATTTAACGGATAATCTTTAGTAAAATTCTCTTATTTTAATTATATTTTTCAATCAATAAAATTTAAATTCAACACCTTATTTAAAGACATTAAGTCGAATACTATTTGAATTACCAACTTATTTATCATCTTTCGGTTATACCGTAGATATAATATAACTAATACTTTCATATTTTGAAAATATTGTAATTAAAATATATATTTCAAGCCCTGTATTCAAGTGTACTTATCCTTTTTACATAGTAGTGATTCTCCATGACCTGAACACCTGGACTGTTAGTGTGTATTTGAATTTATGTTGGACCATAAAAAATATATTAAAATATCTGTTAACATAATTTTAGATAAATATTTACCTCTTTAGTTTTACATTGAGAATTGAGTTTAGGTCTAATGTTGATTATAAGTTAAAGTAATTTTAAATATTGTATTTTTTTTAATTGAATAAAATATTTTAGACTTTTAAGTTTTACCACTAACTTTTTTAAAGAGAAATATTTAAACATAAATTGTTTGGTTTCAAAATTGATTTTAATTAAAATCAATTTTAACAGCATTTATCCAAATATAGATAAAATAAGCGTGAGATAAAATCAATAATATTATTCTTAGGCTTGCAGCAATAAATTTGTTTATTGATGTATGATACAACATTTATTATAATTACCACTTATCTTTTTGTTGCTTGTCAATGCAATCCATATCTTCGAGTCTTGCATTGCATCACATTGATCAAACTCATCAAAGTAATCAATTAGTCATTATATCTATTCCTATTTTTTTGTTGTAGTTGACTATGTCCTCATCCTAAGGAATATGTATGCATTACATGTGTGCACAAGCTCTGATTCAATCCAACCCTTGCCTTTTCAATCCAACCTAGGAGAGAAAAAAGAAAAGAGCAAAAAAAATGATAGTCTATATGCTACAAGTCAACCAAGTATCCTAAATTGATGATTGATGAGTCAACTCTCCTATATTTCTGTCGATTATACTAATAATTATTATTTATATGTAAATTATGTATTTAAATTATATAATAATTATCTTCTTTTTCCTTTTTTAATGTTTTTTTTATGATTGAAACATAGAAATTTAGCTTTTTATGAGCTTTTATCCAATAAATGCTAAAATTAGTTGATTTATAGTGTTGGTTGTATTTTCTTTGTAAGATTACACATTAAAGATTTGAAAGATGAATAAAGGATATGAGCTTAGCGTGTACATATGGACTATGCACGTCACCAATATAAAAAAAGTTCAATTAAACAAAATTTTGATTATAAAAAAGGGGAAGCTATAGAGAAAAAAAAGGCACAAAGGAGAGAAGAATCCACTCCACAAAAGTGAGTTTATGTCCCTTGTTTTACCCGTTTTCTTCCATTATCTTTCATTAATTGTTGTTCTATTTTGTTTTTGTAAGTCTCTCATGTCAATGAGAGGCTAAACCACTTATTGTTGGAGATTGAGCAATCAAACACTCTTGATGTAACAATTTTCACTATCTATTTAATGTTATTTCATATTATTGTTATTTTCTGAATCTTCTGTCATGTTTGTGGTCTGATAATTTATGTACATGTAATGTTATAAGGGTTTATGCATTAGAAAATGTCTATAATTTGATAACTAAGAAATAATATCTAGACAATCCATATTTAGGGATGAAATGACATTATTTAGCCTTAAATATACATCTCTACCTCTTAATGCAAATTATTTGATGTAACTTACTGAGGGATCAGGAGTGAAATTAGGTAATTTAGGTTTTTTCATATAAGGGATCAAGAGTGAAATTAGGTAATTTAGACTCTTTCATGTAAGGGATCATGATTAGAGTAAATTAGAGGATGAAGATAATATATAAAATAATATTAAATAGTAAAAAATCATTAACATTACATCAATAGTAGTTTTGGTAGACTAAACACCCAACATATCACATAATCATGCATCAATAGTCAATTCATTTCTCCAAGTGTTTGTGTTTTCTTTCTTTTGCATTTAATCTATTTTTCAATTTATTTTATTCTTAATTTATATTTACATATAGTATCACTTGAAAACCCTAAAAATTTATGTTGTTCTTTGTTTACAATTTAATATATACGAACTCTGAATATAATCAAAATTTATGTGGACTTGACACTCAGTCTTACTGTTTATTATTACTTGGACGAATTGATGCACTTGCCAATCAGTCAAAAATACTATGATTTGGGTCAATCACAAAATAGGATAAACTTAAACTTATATGGATAATTTGGTTTGATATGAGCCGGTTCAACAATAAGTCATTAACTTTCATCTTAAGTACAATTTGTCATCTTTGTGGTAAAAAATGGATAAAAGATTTAAAGTCACTTAAACATTATTGATATAACGGTTGACCGCGTTTATATGGATGATGTTTTTTTATCGACCAATATTGATTGAGTGATGTAGAAAGATTTTTTTAGTAGTGCATATTTTACACAGTATGTGTTTATAAGTTCATTTTGGATGAATCCACAATATCTCCTTATTCATAATTAGATACTAATATCTTAAAGTATTAAAATTTATTTAAGAAATTAACTTTTCCTAACAATGTTCTTATATAAAAAAGATCTATAGATCAAATCTTAATGACATGCTTAAGAAGCATGATTATTTATCAATCATACAACGTGTTAGATTATAAATAAATGTGTCAATAATTAACATCACTATTAATTTATTTAAAAGCTAAAAAGATGTAAACTTAAACAAAAGTTAATGTATGTATTTTCATCCACAGGGCCAACAATTATCCCACTTACAAATTATTTGAACAAAAGTCAAGCATGTAACACCCATTTATACAAATATTCCAATGAAAAGTTATTTTTCATGTTCTCATCAACTAGACAGTGTCAAACTAAATTAGAAGCACACCAAGCAAAGGGGATAAGATATAACGGAAAATTTGAAGCTATGTAGTGCTCTTTTCCAATTTATTGAAAGAGGAATTTTGCCAAACACGTGTAGAGCCAACAATCTAAATATAATGAAAATCGTGATGCACGCAGAGTTGAGAATTGAGATGACTGTGTTATTTTGTATTAAACACAGATAATTAATCAATATCATATGATGGAGGAACAAAAAATATTGATTTTAGATTAAAAAAAGATGAAAACAAAATAAAAATTAAAATTAAAACCAAGACTTACTAATTCTACAAATACTAAATACATATTTAACCCAAAGATTAAAGTGTCATTGCATTTATTTTTACAAATAATTAAAATGACGATAAAAAAATATAAATCATTTTGTATTTTTATATACTGATCAAGTGATCGGTTAAAAAGAAAAAGAAAAACATCAAATGACTGATGCAATAATAATTTGAGAGTTTGAATTAGTGTAAGGGTTCGCTATTGGTCCAATTGTCTTTGCTTTTTCTTTAATTTGTTTTGATCCGTTGTCTGAAATAGGTAATTAATGAAATGAACCAAGTCATTATAAATGGAAATTAACTTTCCAGCAAAATGTTAGTTCACAATAAAATGAATTGTCAAAACTATCAATATCAAGCCTTGCATTAATTAAGGTATTTTGTCTAATTACATTTCAGTTTTTAACTTGATGCAATAAAAAATATGATAAATACAAATTAGTGTTACTGACACATTGGTTAAAGAACTAATATAATAATAAAAATTGAAATACATAAAGTTGTGTTTGTCCATAAATTTTTTTACTTTCTTTAATACGTTCTTTAATAATATTTACATTAAACATTTTATTCTTTTAATTTTTTTATCAATATCTTAAGTCTTAAGGACACTTATTAGAAAATCCTAAAAAATTATCATCATATTAATTTTTAAAACATCACGACCTTCGTATTAGTCTTTAAATTTTAAAAAATAAACAAACAATCGAACAAAACTTCACTTTTAGTAAGATTACAATTAAATTTGAACTTGCAAATCTCATGGGTACTTGTGTGACTTTACTTTAAGTATTTGAATTTTTTCATCTTAAAAGAAAATTCATTAATATCGTATTTGATTTTTTTGAATAAAAATTTTTAAAGTTAAGATTGAGTTGAGTTTAATCTCCAAAATTTTAAAAATTCATATGAAACTTAAAACAATAACCTTTAACTCATAGAATTAACATAATTATATAAGATCTTATGTGATGGAATAATCTATTTAATTGAAAAATCTGTATTTGATTTTTTTTATATTGTTTTTGAACTAGCAACAGACATACATTGTGAATAAAATTAATCTCTAATACAGTGGATTGAAAAATACTTCGATTTTTATCCTTAAACAAAAACTTAATAAGTAAACTTATGTTAAATAAATATATCAAACTTCAATTTTAAATAATTCAAAATAAAGTCTTACGAAAGTTTATCTTAACTCAGTCATATAAATAAGAAATGGTAGAGATAGAGATTTACTAAATTGAGTTGTCTTCATAGTATGGATAGAGTGAAAATTTTAGTTACATTCACAATGGATTACATGATAAAGGATTTATACGGGGTTCTATCGCATGAGTAATTAAAAATCTTAGCATAATGCTTTTCATCTATCAAGAATAATGTCACTACTCACTACGATTCAAAATGAAGGTCGCTCATTCAACCATGCAAATTGTGGCAAACTTAAAAACACCAACCTACTTTTTTCGCTTATGAATGACAATACAAATAGAATTAGGTGTATATATATATATATATATATATATATATATATATATATATATATATTATTCTAGTTTTCATAGACTCAATTTGCATAAGCCTATAAATAAACGAGCTTGCTTTCATAAAAAAAACGAGCTTGCTACTTTTGGGCCCATATCTGCACCATAGGCTTGTAAACTGGATTGTAGACCAGCCTCTAATCCTTTTATTTTTTTAATTACTTTTTTCCCACTATTTATTTATTTTATTCAATTTTGTCTTATTATTAATTTAAGGTTTATCTTATAATTTTAAAAACCAAGTCATTTTACCCTTTGTTATTTCAATTGGGTCCGTAATTTTTTAAAAATGGTTACTTCGATGGAAAGAGTAACATTGACTTAAATTTTAAAAATTATGAGACCTATTTTTCAAAAGGAAATTATGAGACCTAATTGAAGTAACAAAGGGTAATGTTAACTCAGTTTTAAAAAATATTGGGCATATTAAAGCCTAGTTATATACAGAGTGACATTAAAGTCTTAGTTCAATCATAAATTATAAAAAAAAGATTAACTACATTTTATCTTCACAATTTCACATTTACATAATTTGTCTCATACTACTTTTTGTCAGCAAATTATTTACCATTTGGATTAAAGTTAAAAAATACTATAATTACTTTTTTAATTATAATTAAATTAAGAAAATTTAAGATTTTATTAAAATTTTTATCCTAAACATCAGGAAATATCACCTAAAACTGTTAAAAGAAATTAAAAAGTATGACATTTTTTAAGGGAAAAATGTCAATTTTTATTTAATTATTTATTTAATCCTTATACTCATACAATATTCAGATTTTAGTTTTTATATTTTTATTTTAATTCTTATAGATATTTTTTTAATCTGTTATAGTTTCACTAATATATATTAAAAAACATATATGGAGAGACTCAAGTAAGTAATTTCTAAGTATAACAAATATAATATAAAATTACAATCAAACACGTAGATTAAATGATATAAAATTATTCGATTTAATGAGTAATTTTAGGTTAGAATTTTGAATATCTAATTAAAAAAATACTTAGAGAAAATAATTTATTATCCATAATAATATTATGTGGTTGAAGTAAGATTTTCTCTAGTAGATAATACTACCTTAAGACATGTGGTCTAATACAAAGAAACATAAAAATTGTGCAATTACGGGACTAGATGAATAATTAAAATTTAACAAAAAAAATAATAATTAAAATTAAAAGCATTTTTTCTCTCACAGAAGTGAGAAAGGACGTATCGATGCGTTTGGTCCTCATAGAAGAAGCGTCGACCGACGACCGAGAGAACAGGTGTGATTACGGTAATACCCTTCCCTACTAGACCAAATCGCTGTTGCGGCCATTTTCTTTTTCTTCGTTATTCCAAAGTTAATTGTTGCAAACACGCAGCGATTCCCCTCTTTCTGAGATATTTCGAATTTCGATACTTTGATCAGATCCACAACACTCCTTCATCCATGACGCTTGGCTCTTCAGGATCCAGTGTCGTGGGTTAGTCTCTCACCTATCACCCTCCTCTTCTAACATTTTTTCAAAAACTGAAAACCATGTACAATTTTCTGTTACTTGTTGCCTTGATCTATAGCACCGATGAGGTTAATAATCGTTTGTTTGCTTCGTTTTATCGTGGTAAATTTTTTGTTGTGATTTTGATGATGGAAACGACGTGGGGGGTTTTTTAACCCATAGCTGCAGTTTCGGATGATGAATTTTCCGTAAATGCTGGTTTTATTTTTGTTTTTTGTTTTTTTGAATACCCTAATTATAATTTAAATCACTTTGGCTTGCTTTCACGTGTGTTTAACTGTTTATCATTGTATTGATTGTATGCTTCTTTGAAATTCGTATTTCTTTTCTACTGTTTAAATATGAAAGCCCAGGTGAGTTGGTTTAATTGTCTCTGTTTGGTACCTTTAGCTATGTCCTCTGCTATTTCTTATTGTATTGGAGCTTAAGCCAACATGTGGGTCGGTAAGCGTGTTCACCGTTCACGATAATTTCATAACACATTTTTGTTCCTAAGCATGGTTATCATATGACAAACCATGAAAGAACAAAGACTCTTTTTGATAATTCTAGGTTTAATATTCAAGTAAAAGTTCTGACATTCACAGGCTTGGTTTTGGCTTTTGAAATGTAAGCTAAGACCTTTCAGATTACATCTCTCCCTTCTTAGGGAATTCGGATAATAATTACCATTAGTAGTCTTTGGGACTTACAAATATGACACTAGAACTCTTTAAGTAGTAGCATTATTCTGACTTAACATACTGCTTATAAACAGAAGCTACAAAAATCAGATAAAATCTCTTAAAATTATGAAGCTATAAGCCAACTAATTATTATATTCTTTGGTACTGCTCATGCATGAAGATGCTCTGTGAACAAAGAAATGTGCCTTGCCATCTACTGGATAAAGTAGTATGGAACACTTTTGCTGGCTCTGGTCATAAAGTTGTGTGTTATGAACCTAGAATAGAAAAGAAATGTTTTAGACAGAACTAAAGAGAGTAAGATCTCCTTTAATGGTTTCCCCTTTCACACACAGCTAATACTAATGTTTACATTTGATACCTAACAGAATGATCCTCCTTCCCTTGCATCCTCTTATTTATATCAAATTAAGTAATTAACCCCTTTAATTAACTAACCATCAGTTCTAACTATTGCTAAGTAATTTTTCCTTCCCTCCTAACTCCTAATATCATGACTAAATTTTGGCGGAAGGATTATATATGTAGCCATTCTTGATATTTATTGAATATACAATGTTAGTATGAGTGTGTAGTTAAAGGCATTTGTACTTTAATGCAGTTCCAAGGAATTTCAGATTGCTGGAGGAGCTTGAGAAGGGAGAAAAAGGAATCGGAGATGGCACAGTTAGCTATGGAATGGATGATGGTGATGACATTTACATGCGCTCTTGGACTGGAACCATTATTGGCCCCTATAATGTAAATATTTATCTATCACCGCCTTGATTTTTTTTTTAATCAAATATGTGCATGCTAAATGAGCTGTATTTTATTTCAACCAGTGAATTTTCATGTATCGATGGAAGTTATGCATTCTAAAATGAAGTTTTTACTTTCCAGGAAATAGCAACTGAGCATGTTAATCCTTAAACAAACTTCTGTGTCTCTGTATGTACACCATCATAGTGTCCAAGGTCATGTCCAGACAGTCCAGTTTCAAGAATTAAGTTATATAACATAGCACAAACTTCCATATGTTTATACATGTACACTTATATTATTATACAACTTTACTGAGCATAATATTGACTGCTATTAGAAGTATAATTGGAAATTTTATTATGCTTCTGTGATTTATCTTGTGGTTATAATAATGGAAGCGATTTTGGCTTTTTTTTTATGCCCGTCCAATAGTCTGCTGAATCTTTACTTGACTTGATTAATGTAGCATCTTTGCACCATTTTTGAAAAAATCTGAACTCTGAAGTATGAATTGCTCTACTTAAAACTGAAAGTTTAGACTTATTATCTCTTTTCCAGATAATATGCTTGTTTTTTTTATATCCTGCATGAATAACAGGCTATATGCAGGTTCAGTAATTTATGCTTTTTCTGTTTTTCTACCAGACTGTACATGAAGGAAGAATTTATCAATTGAAGTTGTTTTGTGATAAAGACTACCCAGAAAAGCCCCCAAGTGTTCGGTTTCATTCACGAATCAATATGACTTGTGTTAATCATGAAACTGGAGTGGTACGATTCTTAGTTTTTCACACGCTTTCAGCTATCTACATGTTTTCAATTCATTGGGTGCTTTGGTGGGAGCTGGGAGGGGGTTTACACTATGCTAACTGCTGTGTTTTTCATTTTGATTTCTCAATTGATGTTGGGAATAAATATGAGATGTATTCAAGAGTGTGTTGGGAACTCACATTGACTAGTAATGTGGCCTAAATAGTGTATATAAGTAGGGAGTAACTGATACGGGGTAGAATGAAGCTCCTTTCAAGTAGGAGTGAACTCCAGAAAAATAAGAGAGAAAAGGTAAATTAGAAGGCTAACTTTGCATGTAAATTCATTGCTCGCTTCCTATCAATCATTACAAGAGTATATATAACAGTATGCCACACCTAAGAACAAAAATGCAATAACAAAATGCAGTAACAGAATGCTCAAATGCTTTGTAGAACCTACTGACTTATTTACTTGGGCCTAACAATAGACACAACTATTATAATACTCTATTGGGCCTAACAATAGAATTTGGGTCGTAACAGTAACCCTTATCCCCATGAACTAACTTTTGAAGATTAGTAACTCTCACCCCCATGAGTCTATCCTAGTGATCGTTGTTGGATGTAATGATCTATCAAGTCACTTGTAATCGGTTGTTATTGGACAACCCACAGCAGCAGATGTTTAATCTTGCAAACTTCACGTTGCCAAGTCTCGACATGAGGAGTGTATGTTGGAGATCCCACATTGATTAGTGATATGCCAAAATAATGTATATAACCTCGTGAGCTAGTTTTTGGAATTGAGTTAGATTCAAACCCTAATTCTGTGGGAGTAGTTTGAACTCTAAGAAGGGAATAATAAGTAGAGGAGTTCGAGTAACACTCTCTCATTGGTTAAAATTATTGAAAACTTGGTTGATACACTCTTTCTTGTTGGTTAAAATTTATTGAAAACTACAAAATCAAGAGATGTTGCTATCATTTCTCATGTATGTGTTGATATCATCATGCGCTGATGAAAAAAAATACAGTTTACTTCATCTACATACCATTGCCATCCTACTTTTCTTAATCATAACATAAAACTTGGTTGATACATCCTTATTCCAAGTCTACTAGAAATTTGGAACTTTGGGAGAGTAAGCATGGGTTGAACTTGAATTGGCCCAGAAATGTGGTTGGGTCACTCTTATATTCAAGGAGTAATAAGGGAGAAATGTGGTTGGAAGGCTTGGGGAGATGATGGGAGTAGGGATCTGCACCAGGACATCGGACACAGATTATTGTTTTGGGGAGAATGGGAGCAAAGGGTTGAGAAGTTAGGCAACAATTGAGTGCTCTGGCACTTGGAACCCCTTCTTATCTTTCTCCAGATCATTTCTTTTTTGTAGTTGTTAACATTGTTATGCATTTTTCCAGGTCTCCCTTTGTATTCAAGTCCTATACTCCTATCATTAGTCCCTGTTACAAACTTGATAATAAATTCCTAATTTAGATTTATGGATTTGCAATTGAAACAGGTTGAATCAAAGAAATTTGGTCTTCTTGCAAATTGGCAACGGAGGTTTACCATGGAAGATATACTGACCCAGCTGAAGAAGGAAATGGCGGCTTCACATAACCGCAAGCTTGTCCAACCTCCTGAAGGTACTCACTATTAGTGTCCAACATCATACCGATATTGGATCATATTGCATTTGCAGTATGCAATATATAGTATGTAATACTCTTGATCCTTCTAAATTCAAGAACGTACTGGGGAATGCTCAAAAGAGCTTCATCTTTACCTCCATAGAGTTGTTTTGTTGCAATACATTTTCAACTGTGTTGAAGGGATGCTCTCTGATTGGTCCTAATTATCGAAAGCAACTCTTGAAGTAGTGTTCTTTTCTTGTTATAACAGTTTTTCCCGTTTTGATCTTGCTTCTTTCTTGATTCACTTGCTTTCTGACTTTTAATTTAGCGGGAGGCTATATAAAAAAGTGACAAATGCAGGTTGGGTGTGTACATCTTTGGTTGGTGCATGATATGTTCCGTGTTTTTAAATGTCAACTAGTTTTGGTATTGATTGAGAGCTTAATATTATTCCCGTGATTTCTTGGATCAGCACCTGTGTAAAAACCAGTAGAGTATGTTTGTAGAAAATTGTTGCCAATTTTAATTGGGAACCCTCTTCAGTTCCGAGCACGGTTGGCATAATTTATGTTGGCTGGAGCAACCTGAAGCGTTGTGAATTGCTATCAATATCTATTTTTAAGATGTCGCTTGATGAATTTTTCTGAATTTGTATATGATAGAGATAGAAATAATTTTCTATCGGTAAGGTTGTGACTTATTGATTATAGGTTTGAATTTGGAAACAGTCTTCTAGCATATGCAAGAGTAAGGCTGCGTATAATAGTCTTTTTCCTTATCTGCGTATAAAATGGAACCTATGGACAATGGGATGCGTAGTTAGATAGAAATAAAAAGTAAATTATAAGAAAAATGTTTCAGAAAGTGTATGTAGGAATAATATAACTATTTTTGAAACATCTGGATTTATCAATTAGTTAATTGTCATTATTTTTAGATTATTTTTAGATTTGAAATTATGGTCAACAAGTTATTAAGATATAATTTTTTTACTGTATCATAATTTATCATCATTTATCAATCTCTTTAAATTAAAAAATAGATATTTATGATCAACAACCAAAAAAATCACAACCTCGATTACATGTGTGTGATTTCATGTGCTAATGACAATAACAATCGAACTAACAAGTAACAAGATTCAGGCATAAAAATAAAATAAAGGGTTGGGTGTCAACGTCGAAGTAGCCGATGCTGTCACCACATATGAGATATGACCTATGCAAAGACCGTCAAAAGTTAATGACATAAGGGAACATCTTTCAAACTGCCACACCTGTGCATAAATTTAGGCAAAGTGCCAGACCGTGTAAAAAAATTGCTAAACTGCCACGGTGTTAAAATCGCAAGCCTGTCCAGCGGATTTCTTTGGCTGAGTTGGCACTCAATTACTGGCCAACCTAATCAGCTACATCCAATAGCTAAGTATGTGTCTGACATGGCACAGGAAAGAGAAATTCGCTGGGCCTCCTAGCTAAGTAGGTGCAGATTCCGCTAGGCATAGTAGCTAACTTAGTTCTGACGGTGACAAGTTAGCTGGGCCTTGTAGCTAACTATGTGTAATCCGCTAACCCTTATAGCTAACTAGGTACAGTTATCCTTTGAATTTGGTGGGATGGGCTGCGGAGTATGTGAAATATTTAGCTCTACCCACTAGCGAATTTAGTGTTGCTAGATCTATAAATACTCCCTCAGCTACACAGACATTGCATTCGAAGAATATTATCTAGCATTGGTTTTTGAAAATTGTGTGTTAGTTGTATTTGAATTTTACATGAGTTGATATATATTGTGTTTTTTGTTTTGTGATTTTTGAAACCGAAATATTTTGGGCCAAAAAAATAGTCATATTTAGACTTTTTTTTTTACATAAGTAGTCATTTTATATTTTTTTTTTTAAATTTTCAGGTGTTACTTTTCTTTGTGATTTTTGAAACGAAAATAGTTTGGCACAACGAAATAGTTGATATATTTTCCTATATAGTATAGGGAATATAGTGCTATTTACAATTTTTTTTTTACGTTAATAGTCATGTTGAAATAGTTTGGCACAACGAGATAGGTGATATATTTTCCTATATATCATAGGGAATATAGTCCTATTTACACCTGTTATTTTTACATCAGTAGCCATCTTCTATTATTTTTGTTTTTTATTCTTCAGTCTAGAAGACATATTGTTCTGTTATTTTTGAGTTTTTTACGGCAAAATGAGTAATAGTAGAAATGGTATAATCACGATTGTGTATTATAATGGGAGTAGATATTTTGGACCTAATGGTCAAATTTTTGAAGGAGAAAGTAAAATGTTTCGCATGCCCCCAGGATGCAGCCACCGTGATCTAATGAAAATGATTTACAAGAAGTTGAGACTACAACGCGGACAATGTGTCTCTCGATTGACTGCTAGATGTGCATCGGGCAACCCGGTGCAGTGGGTTGCTGTAGATATTGTAGATGATGACGATGTAGCGTTAGTTACTGACGCATGCATATCCGATGGAGAAAATCCTAGATTTATCGAACTGTATGCAGAATTAAACTGTGGTGGTCAATCAAGCAGTCAACAATATGTCCAACCTACGGGTTCCATTGACATCAATAGAGAGCCACAGGTGAATCCCGAAGACAGAGATGTATCCCTATCTCCACCAGTACCAACCCAACAAACCCAAGAAATGGATTATGGACATAGGGATATATCGGACACACCAGCACCACCAAGTCAAGCAGAGCAGAATGAAATGGTGGCGGCCTACGACCCATCTTGGCCTACGGATACTTCTGAGGAAGAGGTGGATGAAGGTGTTGTTCCAGACAGTGACTCATCAAATACCGACATAGATGGTGATTTCGATCGTGCTATTCGAATTCCTTCTCCGGGCAATGTGGGAATGCAGGAGCAGCCTCCCGTTGTAGGTATGGATTAAAATTGTTTTGTTGTCAATAGTGTTAATTTTTTTTTGCAGGTTTAGTGAACAATGTGGCTAATGTCGCATAATATAGGGGGGGCAATGTTCCATTTTGGTCAGACATTAGTCATTACACGAATATTAATTGGGAATACCCAGACCAGGAGACTGAGGATATGCAAGGAGTGCGAATACCTAACTGACAGATGGGACAGGAGCTATATAAGGACCAGGTGTTTGACAGCAAGTGGGATGTTCAATTGGCAATAAAACAATATTGTATGGCCGAGCATCGCACAACGGTTGTAAAAAAAAGTGACACGAAAAGGCTTATTATGGTTTGTGAAAATCATGTGGATGGTTGCCCATGGAGGATGAGGGCATATCAAAAAAAAGGTGGCACCGAATGGGTTGTAGGCATATGGAACAACCTACACACATGCGTCGGTCAGAATCTATCTCAAGATCACAAGCAACTTGACTCAAATGTCATATGTTCGTTGATCTTAGGTATGTTAAATATTTTAAATGGAAGTCCGATTATTGATGAAATTATTTATTAATGTAGGATTGTTTGACGAAATGCAGAAATGATTAGGGAGGATCCCAGTGTTAAAATTGGGTTGATTCAAGAAAGGATAGCAACAACGTTGGAATTTCATATATCATACACGAAGGCATGGAAGGCAAAGCAAAAGGCCATTGTTCATATTTTTGGAGATTGGGATGAGTCTTATGCGTTTTTGCCAAGGTGGTTGGGTTACATGTTACATTTTTCTCCTGGGTCTGCATACAAGCTGGATTTGCACAACCATTTTATTGATGGTCAACTAGATGCAAGTGCTAAGGTGTTCAATAGGGTGTTCTGGACATTCAAACAGTGCTGCGATGCTTTTAATTATTGCAAACCAGTTATAAGCATCGACGGAACCCATTTGTATGGGAAATATAGGGGAACACTGCTCATTGCAACATCAGTTGACGGAAACAATTACGTCCTTCCTATTGCATTTGCGATTGTTTCCGCGGAGAATATCGACAATTGGTCATGATTTTTAGCACTCATTCGTATACACGTTACGCAAAAAGATGAAATTTGTCTTATTTCAGATCGACATGCTGGCATAATTGCCGCGGTAAACAATGTCGAACTAGGATGGAATCCACCAAGGGCGTACCATGTGTATTGCATTCGGCATTTGGCGAGTAATTTTAATCACAGATTCAACAACGTCATGTTGAAGAAGCAATTGAAGAAATTAGGTATGTCTATCAGCCTGCAACACAATGTTTTTACATGTCGTTACCATATTCATCGTATGTGTTGTTCTTTACATCGTGTTTGTATGTGTAGCTTATACAACCTCGCGCTTAGATTTCGATGCCGGATTACAAACATTTAAAGAAGCAAGCCCTCAAATAGCAGCATGGATTGATAGAATCCCGAAGGAGAAGTGGAGTATAGCGTATGATGAACAGGGAAGAAGGTTTGGTCACATGACAACGAATCTTTCAGAATGCTTTAACAAGGTACTTAAAGGAGCCAGAAGCCTCCCAATTACGTCCCTTGTCCGGTTCACATACGCGCATTTAGTGTCATACTTTGTAGCACATGGTCAAGAAGCCCATGAGGAGATGGCGACAGGTAATCATTTCTCCAAATTAGCATGGCAAAAATATATGAGGATGGTTGATAAATCGGCAACGCACTACGTCACTTGTTTTGACTCACTTAGGACGAGATTTGAGGTTCAAGAAACGTACAATATACAAACCCATTCGGGCAGTAAAAAATGGTCGGTCTCCTTAGCTGAACGAAATTGTCAATGTGGTGAGTTCACTGCATATAGGTTCCCGTGTAGCCATGTTATTGCAGCATGTCGATCCACACACCATGATCCTAGACAATATGTAGATCCTGTATACAGTGCTGCGTATCAATGTCAAGTGTATGCACCACAGTGGTTTCCCATTGGGAATGAGGAGTTCATACCACCAGCTGTACCACCAATTGTTATACCAGATGTGTCGCTGAGACGTACAAAAGGAAGGCCAAATAGTACACGCATACGAAATGAAATGGACTCCAGGGAAGGCTCGACGACTCGAACAACATGCGGCTACTGTAAGGTTGTCGGCCACAATAGGCGTAATTGCCCATCACGCAACCAGAACCAATAATGTACTTGGTGGTTATACTATTGTTAATCGAGCTAAATATTTAATAAACAATAATTATCGAATATTAGTAGAGTCCAATTGTCTTGCATAATACATAAAAATCATAAAAGTTTATACAGTCATCCATATCACAGTCTGTTACCATAGAATTAAAGAGCATCGTACTGTCACTAATAGGGAAAAAAATTATTTAGTCATCTTGTTGGTGGCCTTCATGGAATCCTCCACAGCGGCTCATGTTATGTTCATACGGTGACAGATTGCATCGAAAGCGCGCTTCCCTAACCGGATTCCGCCTAATGATGTGCCGAACGTCATAAGAACCATCGTCCACGTTGTGTTCAGGTCCCTCATCCATTGCCGCAATGATTTCATCTGTAGAATACTGTCCGAAACTCGGAGAATATGTCACATGAGACGACCGTTCAATAGGAGTCCCAAAAACCATATCCTGTTCTGACGTTGGAGTCGGAGCAGCGGGCCTATAACAGTCTTCATATGTGTCTGATCTGGGTGTGTAACGCAAACCAGATGAAGTCGGCCCTGATGAACTTGGCCCAGCTATACTGGGGCCAGCAGAATGCATGGGGTATGATGCATGTGGGACATCGGCATGCGGCATCGACGGTCCAGCTCCCCAAGGGGGGTACTGTGATCCAGAAACAGACTGGGGGGGCCACCAATATTGTTGTGAGCGGCCCGAAGGGTACCCAGGTGCAAAGAACATCCCAGGAGGACGTGGAGGAATAGGTGGTACAACCACTGGGGTATCTGCAACTGATGGAGTCGAGTGGTGAAGGGGTAACCCCTCGTGACGCGCACGTCGATTACGCCGAACCACTGTTGGCGGGGCCTCAGTCTGACGTCGTACTGGTGGCGGTGCAGCATCTCCAGGATCTATTAATCTGTCTAGATCGTCGCATGCAGCCAGCATTCGAACCGCCTCGTCGTACATCTCAGTCATGTCAAATGCCCCATGTGCCTCAGGTGAAAGCATGTGGACAACAGTCTCTGCTCGATCGGTCTGCATATGAACAATTATTAGTGAACATTACACGTAAACTAATATGCAAATTACACAATTATAACTAACATGCATACCACATGTGCCTTCAAAGCCGCTTTGTGGGTCATCCAACGACGGGTAACTGAGTAGTACCATTGCATGTATTCGCTGTTGACAAATAGGTACCCGTCTCTCCGCATAGGTTGCACGTCCTGCAACACAAGGGCGTCTCTATTTTCCCATTGTTGAATAAAGAAAACATGACGCCGACTCCAATCCACGTCTGTCTTGCCCGTAATAGTAATCGTCAGCAGCTCACTACAATTAATAGGATTCTCTGGAATTGGCTGGTCGAACCCAAACTGACGCATAACTCGATCCGGCTGCTGGTATACGACAATCTCATAACATATAAGAGGGCATACAGCCAACCATCTCCTAGCCATGTGAACATCCGGTGGATGGACTGCGTCTACAACCTCATAAGGCCTCCAACGTATGTCTCTCCGTCGCATGACATCAATATGATGGCGATATCTGCGAATGTTGGTACATACAGTTTGTCGCGTACGGTATACATTAAATCTGCAACAAAAACAACAACAATTATAAGCAATATATACTGCAAATACAACAACAATAAGGAATACTAATAATCAAATAAAAAAACCTGTGGCCATATATCTCGTGCTGTATGACATGATGGTCTTCCACCGTAGGAAGGGTAGGAGAGATGGTCGGGAATCGCGCCCAAGCCCACAACTGTAACAACAAAGCACATCCACCCATCTCACGACGTGAAACACGTGTGGCCTTACACAACTCCCTATACAATGCTGCAAGAACTGCAGAGCCCCAACTGTATGTCCTTGTGCGCTGGAAATCATCCAAATATAACAAATAACGAGCTGGCACGAAGCTCCAAGAGGTGTCAACAAACAACATCCCGCCTAATATGCGTAATATCAAAGCACGAGTGTATCTACGGCGTCCTATTTCAGTGCCTGAGTGGACCTCGTAAACATCAAACTGCTCACGCAAAAAATGAAGGTTTAAGAAGCCGCCGTGCAAATCACGATCAGCAGCCGCCTCAACCCCTAACATGTCACCAATGATGGCCCGAAAGTTATGTCGTCCGTGACGACCACAAACAACATCACCATCGGTCGGCAGACCCAACAGATGGTGTACATCCTCCAGGGTGATTGTGACCTCACCCATCGTCATATGAAACGTACGTGTCTCTAGACGCCATCGCTCAACAAGCGCGGAGACAAGGTGATGGTCGATCTAAAAACATACATTACACAACACAAACACATACATCATAATACAATCAATACATCTAATAAGAAATTAACACAACACTGAATATACGAACCTCGTGATTGCGCAGACGTGCAACATGATAAAAGCCAGCTTCTATAAGCCAGGGGTGTATATCCTCAGGTATAGCCATATGGTTGTGTGTCGCAGCATGTCGAACATTAAGTATACGATCCCGCATGGTTGGATCAGCCTGGGAATTCCACACATACGTGGATATATGTTTCTCCTGTAGTGTAAGGAGAGTCCGTATTGATGGACCTGGGTCAATGATGCTCAACGCATCCGATGGTGTCGGTGGAACATGTTGCTCGTCATCCATGACTGTATATAAATTTTTCGATGTAAAATTAAAAAATTCTATACGTTTATTAACAACCAAATTAATATCCTAATGTAACAACATTGTCATTTTTAATTGACTATACCTAATTTCGTGTATCCTCTGACTAAGTAATTATAAACTAATCTTAAATATTCTCAAACTTAATATTTTAAATCTCCAATATAAACAATATTTAACAAGCCAAAACTAATGTGAATTTTCATATACGCTTACATAGTCAAAGACAATCATACAAACCTAATGAAACAACATAACGTACAAAGGGTTGCAATTACAAACACAAACACAATAAGTTGAACATTACAAAGTAACACATCATAACGTACTAAGAACAACAATTGAAACATCAAAATGACGCAACTATTCATAATTGGGAACATCTTGTGCAACAGACATGTCATCTTCGAGTAGTTCGATTGCCGGTTTGTGAAAAGTAGCTAAAATTTCTATTGGACAGAAACGCTTCCAGTAATTAGCTTCTGCTAACAACTTAAGTAGATCTTCATCGTTATTCAGTTGTTTTATTTTGTATTCGACCAAGGTATCCGAATACTTTGTGTGACCTGGTTGTCGGAAGAACAAGTGTCTGACTTCCTGTGATTCAATAATTCCATAAGGGGGAACTCCTGCTGGAGCAACTTGCTTGATTATATGCTTCAGTGTTTCTATATTGCATCCAGAAGGAATTTCAAATCTTTTAGGATTTGTTCCAGTAAACGAGTAACCCAGAAAATTGCCTCGTGGTGGTATATTCCACTTGTCGTTGTAATACAATAGGGCATCATGAGTACGAGTCATGGTGGACTGAAGTAGGTTCAATACACCGTGGGTTGTTCTGCTTATCATACATAACAATTCTATAGGACCAACAGACGGGAGTTTTTCATGGCACACCAACATAGTGCAAACATCATCATCATTTTTCAGTTGCAACGAATGAAAAAAAATTCCGTTAACTGTATTGATTGACGGTTGACGATAGTAAATTTCATCCATATACTGGTCATCTGTGACAAGAAGGGTCTTGTACATTCTACTCTTCAGTGACTGAAAGGAACATTCATCGGGAACTCACATTGGTATAGGAGTATCACATACGAAAGAAACACCGATTTCGTTGTGTGTTATGGTTCCATTCGGAAAAATAAATGCTAACTTGGAATTACCAATGTTTTGAGACCCTGTTTCACCCAAGAAGGCCATGGAATTGCGATTGAGGGAGTTTGCGGAGGTCTGTTGTGTGGAATGATTAAACTCGGGTGTGGAGTGGTGCACCCCGCCTATGTCGGACGTAACCACTTGCGCCTGGATGGGGCATGACTAATTAGGAAGCATAACAAAGCTTGATAGTTTTTCGGATTTGGTTTTTGATGATCGCCGGAGAATGTATCCGAGACTATGGAAAAAAAAAGGATGCAACTGCAGCACTAAATGCAACCATAGTTCAACAAATACAAATTGTTAAAGGATGGTCAACATCAAGGGCTTCAGGGTGACAACGGATAGGGAAGGAAGACAGACGAACATGTGTTATGGAGAAGGAATCCGAGGAGCATTATTCGAGTCTGGCGAGGAATTTTGGGTGTTCGGGTTTTACGGAAAGTCAAAACTTTTGGTACTTGAAAATGTGGCATGGGTCTTGAGTAAGTTCCATTTGTCAGTGCTGGGACATGACGCTTCACCCTGATCCCTGAAACCCCAACGCCCAAAATTCCTCGCCAGACTCGAAATATGTTTCCCTGATTAATTCACCGTAAACACCTTTCGGTCTGTCTTCCTTCCGTATCCGTCGTTCGCTTAAGCCCTTCACCATCCTTAAATTATTATACTTTAATTATTGTATTAACTACATCATATATTTAATTATTAATTTTTAAATTTTTAATAATTATTTTTATTATACTTATAATTATTTTTTATTCAACTAATTCTTCATCATTCTTTAAACATAATCGTATCAACAGCATGTACATTATACTAATTTAAACTAATTTAATAATTTATAAAATAGTTGCATATAAATTGATGTTCACAATCTTTGTTGGGGAATGCGGATAAAGTCATGTTTCGTTCAACAATTCCAACAATATAGATTTAATTCAAATATTTAATTACAATTTTATGACATCATATCTTTAATTATTAAATTTTGACTTATTTAATCTCTTGTTATTATTATTAATTTATAATTTTTATATTTATCAAATCAAAACTTTAATTAAACTTTTAACTACATCATATATTTAATAACAAATTTTTAATTTTTAATAATTATTTTTATTATACGTATAATTATTTTTATTAAATTAATACTTTACTTACTCTATTTATTACATCAAATCTTAAATTATTATACTTTATTTATTATATTTTCATTTTAATCTTTAATTATTAAATATTAAATTGTTATTTTTATTATATCAATACGTATTAATTTTATTATATCTCAAAATATTTTTTTATTAAATTAAATGGTTATTTATAATTCTTATTAAATCAAATGTTGAATTAAAAAAATTTTTACTTATTATTTTTATTAAATAAAACCTTCATTTAAATATTTTAGATAAACATTATTCACAATATTTATTTAAATTAATGAATTTCTGAAGGTTAAAACTTACCAACTAATAAAATATTCTTATATTTTGTTAATCTATCCTACAAAAATAATAATTACAAACTAATTGTAAACATCATGTAACCTAATGTTTAAAATCAACATAACATAATACAAAACTAATTGTAATTATCAACTATAACATATAATTAATTTTAATAAATTTGTATCTTATAAATTATATTTACCAAGTATATTATACACTTAATTTGAATAAGGTTCCTATAAATTAAATTTATTTAAATATATTAAATGAAGCATTTTTACAAAAAAAAACTCTTATATTTCATGCATCATCTGATTAAATAATTATAAACTAATCTCAAATATTCTCAAACCTAATATTTTAAATCTCCAATATAAATAATATTTAACAAGTCAAAATTACATAAATAAAAAATATAATAAAAATTAAATATATAAATTACCAATATGTCAAAAAAATATACACAAAACCAAAAACTAACCTGAAGAGGTCAATGCTGAACAAATCCAAAATAACTACAAAAAAAGATTACAAATATACAAAAATATAAATTATCAATTTACAATAATATACAAAAAAAAATACAAATAAACACTAACCTAAAAGAAGAGACAAATGCTAAACAAATTCAAAACAAGTGCAAAAAAAATAATAAAAATATACACACAAAAAAAATTCAAAACATGTATTTTTAATAAATTAACAATTTATTACAAAATTAAAATACAAACTATCATAAATAATATTTATCATAAAATTTTAAAATCAAATAAAAAATCAAAAAATACATAAATTAAAAACATATTTCAAATCAAATATAAATTACAAATTCATTTTCAAAATATAAATAAAAATGAAAAAAAATTAGCCTACAGTTTTAAATCTCCAAAATAAATAATATTTAACACACAAAAACTACATAAATAATATATATTTTTTCAAATTAAAATACAAATTAATTAATTACAAAAATATAAACATAAATAAAAAAAATTACTAACCACAAACATGACAGAGTACAAACCTAATGATCTTTAACATTATATTTATCAACTACATAATAGATACTTAATTTGATTAAAGTTACTATAAATTAAATTTATTTTAATATATTAACTATTTTAACAAAACAAAAAATCACTTTAATATTTTATATATCTTTTAACTAAACAACTACTAATTCATATTAAATATTCTAAAACCTAATGCATTAAATCTCTAATATAAACAATATTTAATAACCTAAACTACATAAACTAACAAATTATAAAAAATATAAACAAAACAAAGAAAGAAAGAAAACTTACCTGAGGATGCAGCGGGAGGAGCAAAAACTTGAGAGGAGAGCAAGTGCAGCCATGGAAGGGGACACTACCCTTAAATAGTGGTCCCAAAATCCCTAAACTGGTGGGCTCAAGTTGTCTGTCCTACACATAATCAGCTATGTGAAGCAGCGAAGTCTATTCCGCATTCTGACACAGCGACCTCGACCTCCCTTAATCAGCTATGCGGAGCAGCGAATTGTATTTCGCTATCTGACAAAGCGAAGTATGAATCCGCCATGGCTGTCAGCGAGCTCAGACCATACCAGCGCCACCCCATGCAGCCAATCCATGCATGCCAGGTAAGCCACCTAGTTCGCTTCTGTTCCCAGCGAGTTATGCGCCGTGGCATTTCGCCAAATTGTTTTCTCCGACTGGCACTCTGCTAATATCTTTTGTGTACTGTGGCAAAACGACGAAAGTTTCTGACATAAGTCAGTTTACTCGATATACATAAACATAAGTTGGCTAATGGCTATCCGTGATTTCCAGTAGGTTTGACAGGGATAATGATTTATGTCAATGAGCCTTTTCTACCAAAAGATAAGTTTGACTTGATGCCCAAGTTGTCAAGTTGGAAGTGACCTTTTTTCTTCAAATTATTGTGATACACTAATATAAAAAATTACTTATATGGTTTAAGTATTATTGTAATTCCTATTTGAGAAATGCACATTTGAACGTGAAGATGAAATTTTGAGTGACTAATGCATAAAGTAAATATTCATTTCTTTTTTAACAATTGAATGGTTGTTTCAGAGTATGATTTATGAAAATGCTATGAAAACTATGTGAGTAGGGCCAAAACAAATGTTCTTATTGTCCTTTTATAAATGCACTATGCTTACTGCATCTGACCATAAAACAAAACATTTATTTGTCAGGTTATGTTTGCTTAGATATTAGAAGTAATTTATAACTTATTCAATTAATTTATAAGTTTATTCGATTAAAATAGAGACGTTTGATAGTAGTATTAAAATTTGACTTTGGATCCTTTTATGTATTGAGTGATATGATAATATTAGAGGAATAAACATATGATTTCAATCAAATAAAGATCCACCATAATTAGTTGAGGATCCTACTAATTAATTTTTGATTAAAAAAAGTATGTCTTTATCATTCTAACATAAATTATGTTTTGTCACTCAACAATATAAGAGGATATAAATCTTTCAAGACTCATTATTATCTTTCTTTTTAGGTTCGATACAAAATTAATTTTAATGATAATGCATTGTCTTCACAAATCATTGTAGTATATTACAAGAATAAAATACAAAGCCCAAACATAAAAGCCGAAAACTAAAGCCATCATACTCCCGCAACACCACCAAGTCGAAAACAACCACCCATTAAAAGATCTCAAAACATGATATCTACACAGAATATGTCACGAGTTGGCAGAGCATAATATCACCATATATCCAAGCAAGCCATGAGAGTAGTGATCCAACTCGAAAATGAATATTGAAAATTTGCCCGATAAGTGATCCACTGCCACGAACGAATTTGCACCAGCTCCAACATTTTCTGCAACTCATTTTTTCTTTGAAAATATCATCTCATTTATACACTTTCAAATGGTCCAAACAACAGCAAACCAAAAAGATTGCCACATCACATGCTTGATTTTCTTTGCTCCACATTGCACCAATTCTCTGAATTGTAAAAAGTTAGGAATCACCTGATTGTGAAATAATAATTTTAAATCCCACCACTTCAAACAACTTCCCCCACAACTTAGAGAAAAATTCACATTGAATAAACAGATGTGTCATGGACTCCTTTTCTTCGTTTTTTTGCAAATGCTCCAAAATCATATTTATTTGCATTAAATTTTGCAGGTAGGAATTCTGATATCATTGTCCCTTAAGCATGCAATGATACTTGTTTTCACAGACAAAAAAAAAGTTACTAAATTAAATTCTCAAAGTTTTTTTTTTCTGTTTTTATCACTTTTATTTTTCCATAAAGATTAATATGCTGATACTTCATATGTTTAAGAAATCAATTTGATAATATTTAATTTCTGAAGGATTAATATAAAAAGGAATCTAATCTTCAATCACGATTTGGAATTTGACAATTTAATTCGGTAACCGAAGTTTAAAAAAATATTATTCTGCCCGACTAGATAAAGTTATATCTTAAAATAAAAAAGGAAAAAAATTATATTAAAATCTGAAGCAAATATATTATAGATATTTAGTGAGTGAAAAATTAGACTACAATTTAGTAATTTGCAGAATCTGCAGGGATTTGATTACTTAATAATATAACTATTTTTCTTTGCTGATTAGAAGATACCTAATTTGTTGCCTTAAAAAAAGACAAGTTATTTGCTAAAAATAATTAAATATCAATTTATAAAATTGGAACAGACACACACTCTCTCTCTCCGTATAAAGCCAATTTTTAACCTAACTTGCTTTACAAGTCCATATCAATTGGCAATTGACAATTATTCATTTATTCCTGTATTCGTGTTATTCTTTTTCATCGTTATCACGAAAGAAAAGCAAAAAAAAAAAAAGGACGAACGAGAAGAAAGAACCTTCCCCTCACAGTGTTTATAAAAAGTTGTCCATAGCAGTGGTGTTCTCTCTTCCCCTGCGAGGCTGCGAATCTTTTTCTTCTTCTTCTTCTCTTCAAACCCTAAATCGTGGCCTCGTAAATTAACCACCAAAGTGGTCGAACTCAATACCCTGAACGCCATGGCCCAATCCCATGGATCCATCCTCACTCGATCAGTGTGGTCCTCCAATCTCGAATCGGAGTTCGACTTAATCCGATCCGTCATCGATTCGTTCCCTCTCATCTCGATGGACACCGAGTTCCCCGGCGTCGTCGTGCGTCCCAACGCCGGCGACCCCTCCTTCCGCCACCGCCAACCCGTCGCGCACTACGCCGTACTCAAAGCCAACGTCGACCGCCTCCACCTGATTCAGATCGGCCTTACCCTTTCCGACAACGCCGGAAACCTTCCCACCCTCGGCACCTCCAACGCCTTCATCTGGGAATTCAACTTCAAAGATTTCAACGTCGCGCGTGACGCCCACGCCCACGACTCCGTCGAGTTGCTGCGTCGCCAGGGCATCGATTTCGAGAAGAATCGCGATTTCGGGATCGACTCGGTCCGGTTCGCGGAGCTCATGATGTCATCCGGTCTGGTCTGCGACGACGCCGTTAGCTGGGTGACTTTTCACAGCGCCTACGATTTCGGATATTTGGTGAAATTGTTGACACAGCGCACATTGCCAGTAGAATTAAGAGAGTTTCTCCGTCTGGTGAGGGTGTTTTTCGGAGACAGAGTCTTTGATGTGAAGCATTTGATGAGGTTCTGCTCAAACCTGCACGGTGGATTGGACCGTGTTTGTCAGTCGCTGAAGGTGGAACGTGTTATTGGAAAAAGTCATCAGGCTGGTTCTGATAGTTTGCTCACTCTGCACGCGTTTCAGAATATCAGAGAGAAATACTTTGGCAAGGCTGACGGGCTTGTTCAGTACGCTGGTGTCTTGTATGGTTTGGAGGTTTTCTGAGCTTTCTTATATATGAAATAATAGTAATCAATTTGGTGTAGGTTTCTTTTTTCAGCTTTAAATTGTAAAGCTTACACATTTTCTCTGGTTTATCAATATCCATTAGTAATTATTAATTCTTTGGGTTCTATTTGCACCTGCGAAATATAGTAATGTATGAGGAGGCAATGCATTTGTTGACTGAGACCGTGTTAATATGTAGAGTTAGAGGATAATGTTTTAAGTTATCAACAGAGTAATTTTTCATCTCCCACCTTACCTATCTACTATTATTTTAGTAAAGTGGTCTTAATATTTAATAGAAATGATTTTGTTCAAAGTTTGCTTGGTTCATGTTCATTGATTCAGTTGCAAAGTGTCGTGAATCTGGCTATTTCCAGTCAAAAGGTAAGGATAAGGGATACCCCTTCTGGGTTCCTCCATTTTGGTTTAGAGTCTGTTTGAATGATTTCTGTCATTGGGTTGCAGATATTATATAGTTGAAGATCATAGATTGCATGGTAGGTCGTAAAATTATGAACTGGTGCTATTTCTGCTATTTTTCATTTGTTGTTTCTTTTGTTACTTTATCTAGCATTCTAACAGTAGGTAAGTTATCCTTCTCTCTCTGTCCCTCTCACAAGCACACATACACACATTTACATAGTTGGAATGAAGCTGGAGCAGGTTCTCAAAAGAGACAATGGTAGAATCTTGCCTTAAGTGTTTTGAGTATGTGTGGAGAAGACATGTAGAAGTCTCCAGTCTTATCAATGGCAGATGGCAAAAGGTCCAAATTCCGCCATATAAACACGCCATGGCGGCCTATGGTGGCACCATATCTGGCCTCCTTTCACAATTGCCTATAGCGGTTGGTAAAAAAGCCACCATGCCATTCTGCCATAGTGGCCAATGGTGCCTCCATTTAACAACAATGCTCAATAAGGAGAGTTGATTAAATAAAGTGTAATCCAATCCTTAAAGGCAAAGGAAGACTAAGAAAACTATAGGTGAAACAATTAAGGACCTAAATGATTAATATTTTTGTCTTTAGACATGATTTACAACATATGACGATTTATGATTCATTTAAGTTTACTTCCCTTATGGTAAAAGGCTGGGTTGTTGTTGTAGACTTGTTGCTGTATGCATTTACAGTTTAGATTATGCAAAAGTACTGAAGGATTGGTATTAGGCCTAAGCTAAGAGTATTATGGTCCATGATATTATTGGAATATTTATTTGTTGAAAATTAAAGTCTTGGATATTGTATTTAATTTTTCTTGTATTTGTATTATCTAGTTAGAAACTTTCTGAGGCTATAAGGGGAAGTGGAGTTTGCAATACTAGTACTTCCTAGCTAGTTAGGGGGTTTCTGAGTTGGATACTTGTTTAACTTGGAGAATGTAAGGGGGAAGGAGGCATTCTATTTTGTTATCAATTTTAGATTGAGTTTTTGCTATCTGTGAATGAAGAAATCCTTGTGAAAGGAAAAACCCTTGGAAGAGGAGTATCCTTTTTCTCCTATTTGCTGTCAGTGTCACTCAATAAAATCAGTATTTTGATTTATAACATTTGCTCCAACTTGTCGGATCCTAATTTTGGGTAGAAGGAAAACAATCCCATGGATGGAGATCGTTGAGTCAAGAAACATAGACCATGAATCTTTGGTGGAATTTCTCAAGGGGCCAGAAAAACCAGTTATCAGGTCTCAGAAACGAAGGTTGAGGGAATTGAAGAGATCAAACAAATGCTTCAGGTTTGATGAAATAGTGCTTCTCATTCTTATGAACATTTTTTTATGTTCTTCGATTGGTCATAAATCTGAGAACATAAAAAATGTTCTTAAGAAAATGGTAGTGAATAGACTGGGGATGATGAATATAGTAGAAAACCAAGAATTTTGTTCTTTGACAGAAGATTCTGTTATCCAATTCCAATAGCAGTTTAGATAAAAGAAAGGGGAATTTATCTACCAAGAATTTCATTCCTGGGAAAGGAAGATCAAATTGCTTAATTCAATGGTAACGATCCTTTGGAATGGGTTGCAAGAATTCATGGTGAAGCCATCAGATGGGAGGTACTGCAACATGATACAGAATCAGAACCAGATACAAAGATCAACAAGTATGACCGAACAGTAGAGATGGTCATGGTGGGGAATAAGGGTGAAGTAGAAAACTAGAACCTAATACAAAATCGGAACCATATACAAAGATCAACAAGTATGACCAAATGGTAGAGATGGTCAAGGCCAGGAATATGGGTAGAGGAGAAAAAATGTTGGGAGACAAAGGATGAGGTGCTGTCATGTTTCACAGTTTTGGAGCTTAGTTGTGACTGATATGACAAAGCACAAAAGGTGAAGCATCAATGGTCTCTGAAACATAGAGCTCAAACTGGTTGGTCAAGCCTTCACTGCTGGACGGGATGTATGCATGATTATGAAGCAGAGGCAACCTTGGATCAGGGTTATATGGAGTTTGACTGTGCCATCACAACCACTGCTGCTGGACACAAGCTCATATGTGGTGGCCACTACCAGCAGAGCCACTATGGATGTGCACAAGTGAGATACGATGTGGTTTTGCTGGCATTCTGCCCAAGGAGAATGGAAGAAGCGTAGACATGACATTCTGATTATTGCCTTAATGGGCCAAGCCTAAATGGGTATGAGCTATTGGATTCATCAAGAAGGTAAGTATGAATAGTAAATCCTAAAAGATTTAATGGGTCGAGCTCAAGCCCGCATAATACAGAGAGTACCCACAATCATTCCCTTGTGGTTCCAGCAATATCAAAACAACATACTAGATTCATTACTTGGTTGCTACCATCAAAGTTGGCCTTTGTAGGTTATCAGGATCTCATATTGGAAGTTATAAGGGTCGAGCTATACACCTACTGTGCATGAGGAGTTTTTTTTACGAAGACATTAAATTGAAAATTGTTGCTCATCCTCCTGTAGCTACAATAATAAATAAAAAAACCTTGGAAGTATTTCCCATATATTTTGCTTTTCAGATTCCAGTCTAGAAGACAGGTCAAATTTCAGGGGGTGAGGTGGTATTGTTAGAGGATACAAGGGGAAGGGGAATTAGCGAGATAAATAAGAGAATGTAAAGGGGAAGGAGGCATTTTATTCTGTTTGTGTAGATTGAGCTTTTGGTTTTTTAAAAAAAGAGATCATTTGAGAAGGAGGAAACCTTGGAGAAGGATTTTTTTTGTCCCTCGTATCTTTTTTTCAATTTCACTCGAACAATAAATAGTATTTTGGTTAAAAAAAGGGAAATCCTTTGAGAAGGAGGAAACCCTTAAGAATGCTGTTTCCCCCCTTACTTTGTCTTCCTTAGTTAACTGACCTGACTAACTAATATTCTAAACTCCCCTTCCACTTATATCCTAACAAAACTTGTACTACTCTCTGCTGCTACTCTTTCGAATGGTCAAATGGCATTATGATTTGACATCAAATTCATCATGTAAGTTCGTGCTAAACACTGAACTGGTTGATGGTAGATAGATTAACTTAAAAAGTTTTCAGTACATCTTGAGACATCGAGTATGACAATGATTGATAAAGAAGGTTAGACAACAATGACTGATGGAAGTATAGATGGGATATGGCTAATCAGAAAGTGTTTTTATGTTTAACGTCTGGTTGTATTGTTTGAGGATCCAGTAGGTTAACTAATACATTAACAGGTATCATCTTTCTTATGCTTATGTCCCAAGTATTGTATATTTCTTCGTAAAGCTGAGAACCGCGACCGTTCTGGAAGGGCTATTGTTGTGTAGGCAAGCTGCACTTGTATGGAATTTGACGAACCTAGTCTATCTTAGTAGAACCGTTGGGATAGAAAATCCGGCTACAGCTTGATTGGACTTCATGATGGTTTGATTAAAAATAAGACTAACTTGCTTTGCATGCATGAATGCTAAGATGAATTATGAACTCATACATTCATGTATGGCATAGAAAGGAAATTTGAAAATGATATTAGCATGTCACTTTCAGTGTGGGTCAGCATGTCATAATCAAGCATTCATCAATCCTGATGCTCCATGATGTGTGACAGTGTCCAATATCAATAGCTGCAGGTCCATCCAGTTGGATGCGTCCACCTTTTTTATATTCCCCATTGTATTTGTTTTTGATACACCCCGACCACGTGATGACATTAGCTTGAGAATGTTTCACGGTCTTTCGTTGTTAAGATAGTAAGATCCTTAACAATGCGTAGCCAAGTGAATGATGAAACACACAATATACACAAACCGGACGGTTCCGCACCAAGGGTTCCTCTGATCTGACATCTTATACAGGAGAAAATTTTGGACACATTTTATGAAATTTATCGTGCTAGACTTAGTTTAGAATCCAACTCAAATTCGGCATAACCATATTTTCTGGCAGTCATTTTGTTTGAACGGAGAACTGCCCAATTATTTAATTTAAACTCATTTCTGTTTGAATAGGGATGAGTTTGGGAAATGTTTCAAATTCTAGGATTTGTAATTATAAGGTAAAAATATAAGTCCTCAAAATTGATCGTACAAGTTGCAAATAATAGTATCCATAAAAATTTCGTGAAGTGGTGGGGACTGCATATATATCCCCTTCTTTACTTTTGTTTCATTGCAATGTGGATAGGATTCCATAAAAATAATATGATTCAAGTTCTTAGATACAGGAGTTGGAAAAAAAGGAGGTCCCCCACTTTTATTTCTGTTGGAATAATATTATAATCTAATCAAAATACAAGCATAGGCCGAATCAGGGTCCCAGTACATTCATTACACGCACGATTGTCCAGGGAAATGGTAGTAATACCAAACCATGTTCATTAGCAATAGTTTAACCACGTCGAATTGGCATGCATTGGTCAACCCCATATAAACATACATACTACATCTTAAGCTCCTGAACTGGCTATGGAAAATAATCAATTTCAATTATTTTGATTGTGACGGACGTTTGGAGGTTTTGGAGATACCCAAAACACAATGAAATGAGACGATGAACAAAATAATGAAGAGAAGAAGATCAAAGGCCATTGGTGAAACCTTTGTATATATCTACTGGTTGAGTATCAATCAGTTAGTCTATTTCTAGTTCTGTGACTGTCTCAAGGGTCTCCATCTACTCTCTGGACCTTTTTTCGTGAGGCACGTGAAGAGAGTTCTATCTTAACCAGTTACACAATATTGTGCATCCCCACATACCACGTGTGTTACATATCATATTTACGAACCATGTACCTTTTGATTGATTACTTTGTCTTCCTCCCAGAATTAACCTCCCACTACTTATAAATATCTTTTCTTGTCAACGGCCACTCTGGGCTTTTTTATTTTTGTATTATTTTTTCTATAATTAAGAAATTAATATTTTTTTTAATGGATAAATTGATATTACACGTTCGAGCAATTGAAAGTATATTTTACTCATTAAATTTTTCCTTCAGGATTTGGGTGATCTAGAGTGGAAATAGTACTCCGAAAGAAGAAGAACTAATGGTGAATTTTCTATGGCTAAAACTTTTCGTTAAAAAGAAGGGGGATGAACTTACATTGACTAATACAACTATACAAGAGTGTATCTGTGTATGCATTTACTCAATTTGATTTTTTTAAATATTAGTGTCATGTTAGACTGTGATTTAAGCATCATTAGTTTTATCTTTGTTCCGTTATTTAAATTTAGTCTTCTATACAGTGAATTTTCAACTCAGTTCCTATATGCAAAACCTTATTAAATGGGTTCCTATACATACAAATATTTTCAGTTTGGTTCTTGCTGTTAGGGCGCTATCTCTAACGATCTTACATTGACCATTAACTCTCGTATTTTTAAACTTAGTGCATTCTTAATTTGATCCATATAAATGACGAATGTGTAAGGGATTTAAGTCATTTAACAATGTTTTATTCTAAAAAAAGGGAGCAGTTAGCAGTGACAACTGACAATGACTAAACTAAAAACATTTATACATATAGAAACTAAATTAATAAATTTTATGTATAAGGATCAAATTGAAAAATCACGATGCATGTAGTGACTAAATTATATGTTTAACCATTTTTTTTATGTGAAGAAATATTGTCTTTATAATTGAAAAATCACTAATTAAAATTTTTGGACCCATGAAAAATAAGTGGCACTCCAAATGTTACTAGTGCTTTATATTTGAAGTACATGAATTGTAACATCCCATATGCATTTGGTTCTTAACATTCAAATACGATCATTAAACGCAGCAATTAAATTAACACTAATTAATTTGGAAGCAACAAAAGCGTGACGTCATCCAACATCAACATAAATAACCATTTGTTATACATTAAGCATGGTGAGTACACGTAAGATTTTAAAACCATACAACTAATTCGTTCACCCCTCAGGGTTGGGTTACAACACACACACACACATACACACACACACACACACACACACACACATATATATACATATAAAACATAGTCGGCATGCCACAAAACAGACTAAGGGTTCACAAGGAACTCGTCCTGACTCGGCCTCTGGTCTGGGATCCCTTGACACACACATATATATACATATAAAACATAGTCGGCATGCTCACAAAACAGACTAAGGGTTCACAAGGAACTCGTCCTGACTCGGCCTCTGGTCTGGGATCCCTTGGACTGCCTTGTTACCCGAGCCTCTTGCCCCGGGATCCGTCTTCTTCCTGTACTCATCACCTGCAAACACATATAATTCCCAACTGGGGTGAGATAATAATCTCAGTAAACTCCAAGTTCTGGAAGGCCTCTCCTTCCCCGGGTTCACTTCCACGATACAGAGTATTAAACATGCATTAACACAATTAGTCATCCCGACTTTCGGAACAAAATACATGTATACAATCACACGGATCATACAAGAGAAGATCATCCAACTTAATGGACACATGCTTTCGTACATCCCTTGCCTGAGGAAGACCATCCAACTTAATGGACACATTCCCCCAGGACTTCCTGCAGACACCACTGAAGAAATCGGGTTCTGCATGGACGGATATGGCTCTTCCAAGAGAGGTTCATCCAACTTAATGGACATTCTCTCTCAGGATTTTCGTACATACTAATTGACCACTTAGAGTTGTTCCACATCACTTTGGCTCTAAGGGAAGTCCATATTTGTCCATTCTACTGGCCAGAGAATTCTCACACAATCACAACATATTATCACAGTGCAAATCATATACATGTTCTCAATCAAAACAGTAACACACAATTTCAATACATGCATCATTACATAAAATAACCATCACTCCCTCAAAGTATGGTGGAACACCGTCAAGGGGAAGAACTCCCAAGAACAGAAAGCTTATATGTCCGAAGCTCTGCACTGATTCTTTCGTTCTCGCGGTTCTGAACACTACTATCTTCAGCGTCACACCCTAAATACATACATGCAAGAGATTAAAAGCAGTTCTCACCCGTTGCATGTAAGGAAACTCTTCTTTTCCAGGTTACAAGAGTTAATCACCCAACAGGTGACATGCAGACCCCCAAAAAGGGTCCAAAATCCCTAACAGTTAGATTTCGAGGTTCTTACCTGCGTTTCTTACTTCTAAGGTGTTTAACAACAATGGCGAATAGCTTTTCCCAAGCTTAAATGTCTCAAAATCGCCTTCTCTTCCCTAACTTGAAGCTTTCATTTGTTCGTTAATGGAGGAAGTGGAAGGAGGAAGAGAGAATGTCTTTGGTGAAAGGTCAAAGAGAAAATGGGTTAGGTAGGGAAATGACCCAAACTCACGTTACTTATATATACCTACTGAGTCAGCGCATGTCGCATACGTCACTGAAGTCAACTCGTGTCACTTAAATAGCCTAGTAACCAATGTGGATCACGTGCATAACGTGAGTTGGTGAGAGCACCAATTACCGAGTTTGTGAGTTAAAAAAACATATCTTAGTTTTTATGTAAGAATGTCGAGATCTCCATATTCTTACTAAGCTGCCGTGTTGGTTTAATAATAATAAAATATATGCCGCCTTGACAACCTTGTCCGGGTTCCCACTTTGCGCAACTCGGCATTAGTAACCCGGATACCCTCGTGTACGTGCACGGTATTGAGTGAGTCCAGAGCGCCTTTAATTGATTGCATAACGTTGGAATCTGTCCAAGGCACTTTATAAACCTCGAGGTTCGTCCTTGTCTGACCTCGTCCGAGGTCGCTACTCGGTAGCTCGAAGGAAAGAAAGGCACGAGTCCATCCGGGATCGCTACCCGGTCACTCCTTTTTTCCCTGTCAGACTTCCTTTCTTCATAGCGCTTATTCCCAGAATACATAAGGGATATCCCGGTCACACTTGAACCCGGTCTTCTTGTAAATGCTAACATACTTAGCACGATCCCGGCTTTGCAAGGTTTCTATCTACACTCCTCCCTTATTCGAGTTCTAATTTGCACCCCCTTGTATGACACCCGATCATACGAACCCGGATTATACCACGGGGTCGTAATCATTATCATTACTGTGTAATTACAACATTACAATGTTAAAGTGTCACGTGGACACTCGAAACCCTACATGAATGATGTGTGTTAAGTCAATTAATATTTGAAGTAAAAAATTAATTAATATTTAGTAAAGTTCTAAAATTTTGAAAAATATAAGCATTTGCAATAAAAAAAAAGCATTGATGATTAAGATTATGTTGTGCGAGACATTTTAGACAGTTTGTAGTTTTTTTATCGGTTAAGAAATTTGTTTGATTATTCGATAAATAAATTTTTTAGTAATTTCTTAATAGTTTTGAAATATTACTTGAAATAGTATTTTTTAAAATACTCACTTCTAACTTCTAATTTTTTTATATTTTTTTTTACTTTTATTCTTAATATATTTATTCATTTTTGAAATAAATCATACTTTTTTTTTATCATTTTACACTTTCTAATTACTTCAATAACTAATTTTCTCTAACCCTTATAATTAAATAATTTAATTTTTCTACTTTTAACTATCAGTTAATTTTTTCAACTTAACTAATTTTTTTCAACGTAATCTAAGTAATTTAGTATCTATAATTATGATGGTCATGGTTATGCATATTATATTTTTACATGGCCAAAGTTTCATATTTATTTATTTCTTGATATCATTTTCCAGTTTTTTTATAGCGTCTTATTTGTATAGTCTTTATCGAAGAAGAAATAAATAAAATCTTTCTTACAAAGTCTTATCACGTGAGAATCAGAAAATGTCATGTAACCTTTAGAATCCTAAAATTTATTTGTCAGAACTTGATGAAACGCGTGCACCAATCCTCCTTCCCGCGCAAAATATATGGGGTTGTTGAACCGTTTGATTTCTGCGTGGGAGTTTACATTAAATGTGGTCATAAATGAGATGTGTAATAGATTCAAACAATCGGTTGACAAGGGAGAAAAAATAGGGGTGAATTTTTTATCCAATTAATCTAAAGCGGCACACGGCTGATTTTATTTTATTTTATTCATTTTTTTTCCAATCATATGTGGTTGAACTAGTTTTTAGAAATATGTTATTTGTGAGAAGTTGAAATGTTTTTAATTAGACAAATAAAAAAATATTAATCTCTACACTCGGAACATTAAGTAAAAAACTAAAAAAAATCTTGAAACATATAAAACTATATTACTCATAATTTTCATTTACTTTATTTTATGATGTCCACAACAATTATATTGATTCCTTAGTTATAAATTAACCATTTTCCGTTTAGTTTCTTGTATGCATATATGTGTATATAAAACTCATTATAAATAATTTAATACTTTTTTTGACTGAAAAATATTTTTTATATGGTCTCTTAAAGTGAATTTCGGTGTAAGTTATCCTCTTTGTTTCTTTTTATTTGTCTTTTAAAATTTTTATATAGAAATCAAGAAATATTATATTTTTTATTCTAATAAAATATTTGTTGGATTTCCTATTTTACCCTATTCTATAATAAATGCACACGTGTGAGTTAATTAAATATTAAGTGAAAAATACGAGTTTAATTTATAATTGATTAATTAAGGTGATTTTGAATTTTTCTAATAATAAGCAATAAAAATATTTATTTTAAAAAAATGACAATTAAAAAGGAATGTAATTTTCAAAACTTAAGAATAGAGAACACGGAGAGTTCACCTGTAACAAAGAGCGAGGAAGGATGAAAAAAAAAGTGTTACGTAAGATTTTAACAGGTCCGGTGAAGAAAGAATTAGATTGTTAATAATTAAAAAATATTGAATTATCTTTACCCAAAAAAAATGAATTATTATGTACACGACAAAAAATATATAATCCAAAAATGCATAACTATCGATTAGAAACTAAACTATGTTTAATTTTTTAATTTGAACCAACTAACTAGCTCAATGTATTGTTATCATTTAGCTATAGTTATTCAAATGATTAAAAGATGAAAAAATATCTGTAATAAAAACAAAAATAATTATTTGTTGCATTAAAAATGTAAAAGTTATTTGAAAATACAAACCCTGTGCACAAAAGAAAATCTTAACAAACCATAAATTTTAAAGAGAAATAGAAATATTTCCTATTAAAAGAATAACTATTTCTTTTTATGTAAACTATTTTTTTAAAAACTCCGTTTGAATCAACCTGGGCATGAATAAAGATAATCTTAATATCGTTATACTGGTTCTAAATGGTGACCCTTTTGATCCAAAAATTAAGGTTTGAAGCCTTTATTATACGAGGTATGGGCATTAAAATCTTTGGGGCCCCTAAATCAATTGTTATACAACTAGTTTAGGATATTATGAGTATGTTGGTACCTTATTAAAATACTGTAATAAGTGTAATATAATTATATTTGAAAATATAATTAACTTATTACGGGCAATAGGTAAAACTGTAAAAGTTTCCAGCTGTTATCAGTAACGTCTGTTATACACTACAAGAAGATGTTGCAGTCATAATTTTAAAATTACAATAAGCAACCATAATTAGGACTAGAGTATGTTTTGGAGATTTTTACAATTTATTTATTGTGACTGTAGGTAGTAGGTACAATGTTATCAGTTGTATTTATTTGCAATTTCAGAGTTTTTGAAGCCTTGACAATATCGGCATCATGCCCGATTGGGGAAGTGACTATGAGGCAAATATTGTAATTCTAAAGCAAATTAATAAAAGGAAAATATTTTCTTAATATATTTAGTAATTATATCAACTTGAGATTAAATAATATTATTTTATAATTTATATCCGATAAGTTTAAAAAAAGTTATTAATTTGATAAATGATCAATACAATTTTTAAGAATAATTAACATACAAATAATTATCATAAAACATGTGAATCAACTGAAATTTTTTATTGTAATTAATAATTTTGAATTTAAGTTTGAGTTTTTATATATAATTTATTGAATACTTAAAGAAAGAATTATTGATAGTGATCTTAGTTGGCTAAAAAAAACTGACCATTGATTAAGATTTTAAATATGTAAAATCACAATCGTAAAAATAAAGATAACTGTTAATTAATATTCTTACAAACTGTTAGTTAAAACCAGTAAAAGAGGATGATGGAATAAATGAATTAGTTTTAATTCCTTTAATTGTGAAACGCACAACTTAGTTGTGACGATAACATGGTTACTAGTATTAGGTTTATTTGAAAGAAGGAAAAAAAAGAATAATATGATGATAGGTAAGGTGACCCAGGAAGCAGCAGCAGCAATAGAGGTTTAGAAATTGACCCACCACTCCTTTAAAATCTTCCCCCCACACCCAGGAGTCACATCTGACTTCCCATTAATGCCCCCATTTTTAGTTCCTTTTCTTCTTGTATTTCTAAAAAATTCCGAAATTCATTCATTTTGAATCTGGTTTTCAATTCATTTCTCTCCCATCCCATGGGCAAGAAAATGAAGCTCCCTTCCCTCCTCCTCCTCAACAAACCCTCTTCTTCTTCTTCTTGGCCCTGGCCTTCCTGCCACCAACCGCGCACCCTCTCTTTCCGAACCCAAAACGACGCCGCATTCAAAACCATCAACGCCGCGTACTTGGACACGCTGGAGAGCTCCGAGACTTCATTCTTCACAGTCTCCCCTGACTCCGGAAGCTTCTCAACTGCCTCAGAAGAAGATTCTAGAAGACCAGACTCACTAGAGACTGTCATTCGCGGCTTGCGTTCCGACCGTTTATTCTTCGAGCCAGACGAGACAAGCTCCATATTAGAGGCCAAACCAGCACCACCACCACCACCACCAACAACAACAACAACGTTGCCGTTTAAAGACAGCGTTGTCATGTCCGTGGAATCTCAGGACCCTTACGTCGATTTCCGCAGGTCCATGGAGGAAATGGTGGAGGCGCAGTGCGTCAAGGACTGGGAGGGTCTCCAAGAGCTTCTGTGTTGGTATTTGAAAGTCAATGGAAAAACCAACCATGGCTATATCGTTGGTGCTTTCGTTGATTTATTGGTCGCTTCTTCTTCTTCTTCTTCTTCTTCTTCTTCCTCTTTCTCGGTTTCTTCTTCTTCTAATAATAACAACTCCCAAATAGTATCTCCTTCTTCCCCTTTATCGTTTTATAGCTCTTCTCTCTCTTCCTCTTGCAGCACTCGCTGTGTTTCTTGTTTGGAAGCTGAGGTCGTCGAGGTTCATAATGATATAGCCACTAGTACTCCTACTTTCTTGTTACAACAAGTTAGGGAAGACCAGCCTTCATCTTCTTCTTCTTCTTCTTTGAATTAAATATTACTTCTTTTTTTTTATTTGAAACTGAGGGAGATCAGTTATTATTAATTGTAATAGTTGTTCTGTATTATATACTTAGTAGTTTATAATTAGTAGTAGCATTTTTGTTTCATATATGGCGCGCGAGCTTCCATGGCTCTGTGTTAATGAAGGAAATTAATATTGCTACCGTACGTGCGAGAGAGAGAGAGAGAGAGAGGTTGTAAATTTTTGTTTCCTTTACTGCATGGGAATCCAACAAGGAGTAGAAATTTCTATATTTGTCTTGAATTAGATTAAGCTTACAAGATTTGTAAAGTCATTATCTCTTGTCAATCTATGTATATGTGGCTAAATGACATCAAATCCGATCTATATATTGCTTTCGTTGAGATAAGACATAGAACACTCTCTTTCTTTCTCAATCTGAACATACTTTCTTCTGGCAAATATAACGTTGTTTATAGTAATTAATTAATGTATGTACAGTGGTAAAAAAAACGAGGTAAGTTGGTTAGGTTTGGTTTGCTTCGGCATTCTACAAATTTATGACACACACTGTTCCATGCGGGTTTCAAACAAAGCCTCCTCAGCTGAATATGATTAGAAAATGTTACAAATATTATCAATATACTCTCATCTTAATTTTTATTTATTATTTTTGAATCAATATAAAACTCTCCCCATCACTTAGCAGGAACAATAAATAAATTTGGCAAAAGTAATGCAAAGTAGAAACAGATTTCAGACACCAAAAAATACATAGTTTCTACGAGTCATCGAATTTTAAATTTGTTTGCATTGAAAATTATTTATGCCTTTTAAATTTGTTTGCATTAAAAAATGAACTTACATTTATTAAATATTTTAATTATGGATAAACGCTTTCAATAGAAAATCATCTTATTTCATCAGGCAATATTTTAATAACATTGGTTAATATTTATTTTAAAAAAAGTACGTATTAATCAATGTATCTAACATGACTGAATGAACTGTAATGCAATGCATCCCATATACACACGTGTATAGTTGCCCCTGTAGTGAAATATCCACCATAGGATACATTGCACTTGGGGTTCATCAGACCTGACATGGTGAAGGGAAATCAGAGCCGTTAGTTTTTGAATTAGGCAGTCATTATCAATTGATGGGTACAAATCCAGCGCAGAATTTTGGCGTGGTCCTACTGAACTCATATCCTGTGTGCCTGCACCAAACTGCATTATCATGGTGTTTGGCCAGGGAAAACTGAGAACATCAATACTTGTATTATATGTATGCTTATCTACAAATCATATGTTTGTGTTGGAAAACATTGTCTTTATATGCCTCTTTGTATTATACTTGCAAATTTTGGAATATAATGTAATAATTCGTGTTTTCGATCGAATCTAATATTAGCTGCCTGCAAGTTTCGAAAAGGGTATAAATTAAAACCTGTCATTTAACTTTGCAATGGCTAAACTAAATAAATTATTCAGTTCAAGCTGTGTATTTGAAAAATTCATGTTCTTGCAATAAATGTATTATCTGTTTTTTTTTTTCCTTATGTAACTTGGTAGGACATCTTAATCCCTAATAAACCACCTAACAGCACAAAAGAACTTAGATCGTTGTCACTCACTTTCAAGAATACTAGTGGTTGTTAGAAAAAACAAGAGAGGTGACATGGTGACATGTTAAGGATGAATAGAATGTCAAGAATGCACCTCAGTCTATCGTCCCTAACGAATTGAATTAATAGTAACAAATGAAAAATCTTATGTTAAATCCGGGTACTACGTACACAAGTCACTCTCCTCAACATTGGTCCCAACCTTCTCGAAATGGTAAAAAGAAAATAGAGAAAGATGAGCATTGTTGGACTTCACAAATAGGCAAGTTGTAATCAAGTCATCAACTGTCCTTTTTATAAATTAAAAATAATAGACCAACCAAAAACTTTTAAGAAATATATTATTATTAAAAGAAAAGCAACCACGATTATTTTTACTTAATAGCAAATATTCATTAGTAGCAAATGTTCAAAAATACTGATTAAGAAACTAGAAATAATTTATCATATGAAATATAAAAATAATTAATACTTCTATCTTAGATGATTAAAATATTTAATAAAAATCTTTAATATACATTAACGATTATTAAAATACTTGTTAATTGTATCTTTACGAATATGATGCTTTTGCTTGTGTGGGTGAGCTTTGTTTTCGAGGGAGGGAGGAGGAGAGGGTTTGTAGCTAGTTAACAATGATCGTTTTACAAATTAGATAACAAAATCCATAATGATGTTTAATTATTTGATAATAAATATATTAAATTAATTCTTACAATTATAAGTATTATTTTCTTTAAGATTATTTTATATAAACTTATTAACAAATATTTATAATAAATATATATTTTTGTATCAGTAAGAATTAACTTATGTATTTTAATTTTAAAAAGTTCCAAATTTATCTTCTTTAAAAGTTAAAATATATAATTTTATGAAAAAAATGTTTTATCTTGTTTATTTTGATATAAATATTTGTTAAAAATTATTTAAATTGGACATTAATCTTTGAGATTATAAAATATTATTTTAGTTCTTGAAACCTTAAATATAAGTTATTTTAACTCTTATTATTATAATTTTAGAGATTAGAACACATTTTATTTGATATTATTAAGAATCACACTAATTATTTTTTAATCATTCAAAAATTAAATAACATTTTTTTAAAATTTCAAGAATTAAATTAATTGGAACTTATGACATTAAAAATTAATATAATATAATATAATATATCATTCTTACTTAATTAAACTTTATTTTATAGTTGGATCTCGTAACAATGACATTACTTGCCGTGAACTAATAAAAGATTCCATATGCTGTTGCTAACTTGCTATTATTCAGTGAAATGTCACTTCAAAAACCTATAATGACATTCAATATACACACATGTATGGATATACTACTCATGTTTATTATATGATTTTTTGGGACATATATGGTGCTGGTGTATTGGGTTGGGCATCTTTTCCTAATCAAAAACAGCAAAATGAGGAAAATACGTATTAAAAGAAAAACAAAAATGGCCGCTTTTTTTATATATATATATATATATATATATATATATAAAAAAAAACAAATGGTTGGGATGTTTAATTGGGATTCTGATTATCTCCACTTTTCGATCGCCGATAAGAGACAAAGAAAACCGAAACCTTTGCCTCAGACTTACTAGATAATGAGAAGGGTTGGGACCAATTTATAGGAGACAAACTTTGCACTAGTAGTAATAAGTTTCTTAACTATAAATCTATAATTAACTAATAATACTACTATGTTGCTAAATCCAAACTCTCATGTCTCTTTATAGCTGCCTGAACTTGCTTTGTTTTAACGTAACACACATTTTACAAAGACAAAAGAAGCTTGATAACAATGAAGCATATATAATAGATTCCTCCTCGCCTATGGTACTCTTGTCTATAGCACCCTGCACCGAAGCTTCTAAACCTGCACATTATCATATTTTAAAATTTCATTTCTCGGTTGACCAAGTAAATTAAATATAGGCTTTTAGCATAGTAGTTTCTAGTATCCGTTGAGACAGACACAACTTTTAATACTTTATGTACAGTTTAATTTATAGCTGATTATTGAATTGTTAGCTCGAATAATTCAATCGCCCGAAGTAGGGGAGCCTAAGACAATCACATGGAATTTTAAAACATTTCTCAAACATTATAGACCTTAAACCAATTGATTACTCATCCCAATATTTATATCCCGCTTTATAGATTAAATTTTAATTAGTCATAAAAAAACTAGGAAATAAAAATTCTTGGTATTGTTATGGCCTATGGGACTCATTAAATTAATATTTTAATTTAAAATTGCTTACTCATTCTCACTATAAATTTTTATAGGACATATTGTAAATAAGATTAATTTATGATCAAATACATATGGCTGACATAGAAAAAAAATTGTTTAAACGTTAAATTCTAAAAAAAATATTTTAAGTAGTTAGAAATAGTAAAAAAGTTATTACAAATAAATATTTGTTAAACAAAAAGAGTTTACTTAAGGATAAAATTTAAATACAATTTTATAAGTATTTTTGGTAGAGTTGTTCTATTAGATTTGAATTTTAAATGGACTTTTAATCAAAATTTTGTCTTATACTACTTCCTTATCAGCCCTAGACCCTAGTAAATCCGTTTTTTTTTCCTTTATTAACCCCTATCAGACCAATAAACAGATTGCGGGTTTTAACCTGTCTTAAGAGCCTGGGGAAGCCAATCCGGAATGCAAACTTTAAGACGATAATCAATGTTTGTTGAGTAATTTAGTGAGATAATGACCATACAGTGATACCCTCATTTTCCGAGAAATTTAATTTGCATGAGAAGTATGACCAAACCAGACACAAAATTTACGGAACTTGGTGTTTCTGGGCTGTAGGCTGTAGCTCATTGCTTTCTGTGGTCTTTGCATTAAATGCACCTCAGAGAGAGCTGAACCCAATTCATTATCCCAGGTTGCTCATTTTCTGTTTTTGGAAAACGCGTAGCAGACCTTCAGTCATTGCATTACTGGCACTGGGTGTTCCAAGATGTGTAAAATGGAAAGAAAAAAAATGAAATGTTAATTTTGATTCTTCACATCTTAGTGTTTTTTTATTTTTATTTTGATATATTAATTTTTAAAAGTCTTATATTAGTATTTTATATTTTCAAAGGATTTTTTTTATTTTTTTAAACATTAAATATATTAATAAAAATATATAACATGTTCGTTAAAGTGAATTAAAATGATTATGTAATATGTTAATTGAAACAAACTTAATAAATCAGTGTTTTGTTTCATCAAATTCAATCTCCAATTCCAAATCTTTTCAAGTAGGATCCGTATACTTTGGCTGTAATTCAAAATATTTGCTTAGAAAAGTGTCTCCTGAGTTATTGTATAGGTGTGTAAGATAAAAAATTTGTGATAATTTTAGTAAAATATACTTAATTACATTTATTAATCCTTGATATCATATATAATTATTAGTATCAAAATATATCATTTTATAAGTTTGATGGATTAAAATAAAATCTTTTAAAAACTTAAATTATCAAAATGAAATCATTTAAAAATATAAAGATCAAAATAAAATTATTTAAAATAATTTTATTTTAATTAATATATCACAACATCTTAATCAATATTAACATCCATGACACACTTTTTCATTAATATATTTAACGTTTCATCAAATAATAAAAATAAAACACTTCAAAAACCAAAAGGACTAAAAATAAGATTTTTAAAATTTGAACATATAAAAAAAATACTAAAACATAAAAGTGTAAAAGTAACATTTAGTTAAAAAAAACATAAAAGCCTACGGTATTAAAATCTTATTATTCAATATATTTAGAATGCTAATAGAAAGATTTTTTTATTATAAAAAAGTGTATTAAAAATTAGATTTATATTTTTTTAATTCTTAAAATTTAGTATTTTTTTCGTTCTTATAATTTTTTAAATTCTTATAAATTATGTTTGTTTTATCTTTTATTGTTAAAATATTTTAAATAACATTTAAAACAGTGAAAAATGCTTTCTAGAGAACCTTTGGAATCACCATCTGAGTTGCATTTCAATCAATTACAAAGTGATGGGTACTACAAAACTTCTTTGATACATGAAGCCCGTATTGGATGACCATTAACACAAAATTGCTTTAAAATTCCAAACTCAACAATAAAAGAAGAAGATGATTTACCAGCTGGTAACATATCGGATAAAGAACTCCAGCAGTGATGAGAGAGATAAACCTATTTTAGGAGATTAGTTTGTTTTGAAATTTAAATAAATTTTCAAGATTTAGAAAATATATATCAAGAAGAAAGTAGTTTTGTCAAATTTTTAATTTTTTAGAAAAAATTAAAAAATATTAATTCATTGTTTTTAATTTTGAATTTTTAAAAAATATTTGCACAGAAAATATTTTTAAAATTTTAAACAAATGTTTTTTTAAATAAAAACAAAAAAACATTAAAACCAATCAAAATAAATAGTTTTTGTTCTATTAAATATTTATTTTCAAAACCATACACTTAATTTAAAAATTAATAAAAAAATAAATACTCAAATTAAACGCGAGTAAGTCTTCGATATCTTTCATTCTCACACCCACACAACTACATGCCTCTTCAATGACATCCATAACTGACTTGCCAATAATCGTTGCAACACTTTTCGTCTCTGTACATCATACCACCCTTACATCTTTATCATTCATTTATTTATAATATATATGAAAATTAAAATTTATTATCCTATTATAAGTTATTAAAGATAAATTTAAATATTAGAATATATATATATAAGTTTTGTCAAATACACACCCTTGCTAGCCTTTCTCTTTAGTGATTCATTATTCATAATGCAACTGAAATAATTTTCTACTGAAGTTGAGAATTTTAATTGATTAATGCAGTGAAATCAACGAATTTCATGCATGTTTGGATTTAATAAATTTTGCCTAAAAATATATATACTTTTTTTGAATCTTTCATCAGTAAAACTTAATCACTAATTGTTTTGAAAACATAATAAAATAATTGAAACAAATAATTTTTCTATTGATTTTAAAGTTCAATTTCTCATTTGATCATATTATTATAATAATTGTTATCATTGCATAACTTTAAAACACTAAACAAAAGATTAATTAACATTTATAATTTATTTTAACTAATGGATTCTATCAAATGAAATTTTAATTATTAAAATATTGAAAATATTAATTAATTATTAAAATTTTGAAAATATTAACTACTTATATTTTTTTTTAGTTTCTTGGCATGCACAACACATGTTGTCAGCTAGGAACTCACAGCACAACACAAAAATAATACTCTTACTACACTTTCCTGGCTTGAACTTTTGTGGATGTCCCTACTCATTAGCTATGTTCCTTTAGCCATGTTCACAACTACCCAAGATTCAAGGACCACAAGTATATATGTAGATAACTCGTACATTGAGATGGATGCCCTCCAAATAGTGATAAACTCATAAACTTTTTTTTTTCATTAGAAATTTACATTTACTGCACTCATTTTGTGTTTGTCATTTCTCATATAAAATTACTTCAGACAATTAGTTAAATCTCATATAAAAAATACATCTCATTTGCCTTGTTCACGACTAACTAAGATTCAAGGACCACAAGTATTTTGTATTATAACTCGTACATCGGGATGGATGCTCTCCAAATATATAAATTTATAAACCTTTTATTTTCTCATCAAAAACCTACATTTAGTGTACTCATTTGTGTTTGTCATTCTCATATATGAATAATATAATAAAATTACTTTTTTGGACAATCAGTTATACTGATACATATTACACAAAAGATCTTATAGATTTTGTTTAATTTACGATTACAAAATTTGAAATTAAGATTATTTTTCTTAATTATAATATACTATAATAAAATTTAAATATAAGACCTTATATAATTTATTCAATTTGTTAGTATAAACAAAACTCTTATGCTATATATTAATGGAACTCTTTCAACAATGTCAACCCCAACATCTTATCCTTCACTCACCTCCTTTTTTTTT
>CM023943.1:28947270-29030956 GCA_013407115.1 Glycine latifolia
ATATATGCAATGCACAAAACAAATTTTATTATATAATTTGATAAATATCTGTACTATTATGGCTTAATAGTCTACCAAATGACTATCTATTTGGATAACTGTTAGATATAAAATTTGTTGATTATCATATTTCTAACAATAGTTTATTCAAAAAATTATATTCGACTTTTGCATTGAACACATTGAATGAGACTTGTGCAGGGAGAGCTTTCAGTCAAAGTATGAAGTGATACCAGGAGCAACCTATGCCCAGATTAGCATCTATTAAGAATCTGTTTCTCATAAAAGACAGTGATATATCTATCAGTAAATTTTCTGAAAAGGAAAATTACAAAAGTTAATCCTTTGCTAGTTTGCTAGATAAAGATAGACAGTGATCTTTTAAGCCATGCCGACGGTGACCTATGCATGAGAATTGAGACTCTCACGTCTCAAACCAAATGTAATCCTCCTCAATTACTGGTCATGAGAAATGTGATTCACTAAACAATAAGATCTACGAAATAAAGTGCCTTTTGCTTTTAAATAAACTGTCAGAAAGATGCTTAAATTACATGATCATTGTCTTTGTTTTAAAAAAGTATATTTTTCGTTATATAATACGTTATACGTCTTTCACGTTCTTATAAGAAAGATCAAATTAAACTTTTAATTGGTTCTTATTAAAAGAAACATTTAAAATTTCATTTCATTTTTAAAATATTTTTTTTATGAAATATTCCATCGCATATAGGATATTTTTGTGTATTAAAATGAATTAAAGTGTGAAATTTTAGCTTTAAGAAAATATAATTTTTCAAAATGATAGAAGAGTCTAATTTGAGGTTCTGTGAAGGAATAATCCTTCTGATAAATACTTACAACACACTTTATTCTTTTTATATTTTAGGGAGTCATTTTTTTTCCTTTTTAACACACACACATTGGGCTTGTACGACAGTCCAAACTCCAAACAGATTAAGAAGTGCCGTTTCAACTAAATTATCGAGTGGAAATTGGAACATCGAGTGTTTGTCGGCCAAAAAGGCTTTTCAAAAAAGGATTTTCCTTCCTCAATATTCAATAGAACTTCCTCTTTTTTTTTAAAAAAATTTAAAATATTCCTGGGCCTCTTATTTATCACGTCTTATCGTATTTAAAATTAACAAAATGTATGCATTTATATTTAATTTAAACATCAATCTATTTTTGAAAATTCCGAGTGCAGGTATCTATACAATTATAGATGATTTTTTATTTTTTTATGAAGATCGGCCTAATAATGGAGTTTGAACTTTGACCAGTTTAAAGAAGATAAATTCAAACTTGTTGCTGTGATTGTACACCAAAAAAGTAAATGAGATTCTTTATAGTTTTTTTTTTAAAATTTATCATTGCTAACTCCTTACTTAATAAATTGAAAAATATATTTTTAATAATATCTCTAAAAATTTAAAAATATAAAGAGACGTAAAAAGGGTAAAATTATGATTTTTTTTTGTTTTATCATTTCATATCTCTCAGTCTTTGATTACATACTTAATTATAATTTACTTCGTATAAATTTTAAGGAAAAATAATAATTTTATCTCCTAGTTTTATTCTGATTTTTTTTTATTTAACAATTTCGTTCACCATTAGTTTGTCATTATTTTTTTAGAACAAGTATTGATTTACTCCAATTATATTGGTGTAGATAATGTGACAATTTGACACTTAATATTTGTTGACGTGACAGGATCAATGTTTAGACAATTTGACACTTAATATTTGTTGACGTGACAGGATCGATGTTTAGATTATTAATATCATATTAGCATATGTCTGTCACATTACCTGTTATGTTATCATACCCTCCAATTTTAAGTTATTCCCATCTCTTATACTTTTCAATTTTTAACATTATTTTTGTTTTCTTTTTTCTTACTTCAAGACAGGAAGTGCGTGAATGCGTTAGGCACCAAAAAAACTATGCTATGTTACTCCTAAAATCTATCATTAAAAGAATAATATTTTTTTTGGCAAAAACAGGAGTTGGATACATGGAAAGTATAAATTGACATCTCAACTATGTTGATATCTACAACTCTAAACAGACCCGACTCAAAATATATAAATGAGGAACAAAAATTACAAAGCATATGGAAAGGCCAAACCCTACCCACAAATTAAGAAAATCTGTAAAAAGTGAGCCCCAATCTATACCTAAGGAGTTATTGTGAAACAAAAGATGGTGAAGAATACCAAGAATATCCAAAAAATTGTGCACCAAAAGAGGCAAGCCTATATGTACAAACATTGTTTTAGGGTGAGTGAAAGCATCAACAAGGGGCTGAACAAAAAACAACAAAGAGATAAACATAAAACTGATATTCTTCATTGCTAATCCATTACACAATACATATCCTATATCTAATATAGGGGTTTACAAAAAATATATAAGCGACATTATATAGTAATTTTAAGAAAATAAAATAAAACTAAATAATATCAAAAGATAACAATATAAGTTTAAGCCACCTATTAGACCTATATAGGCCCATCCTATCAGTGTGTGTTAAACAAATACTACTTGGTCATTATTTTTCTATTATGTGTTTGTATGTGAGTAAAAATTTCTTTAAAACAAAACCTATCTTCAATGATGATGTTGACCTTTGTAAGAAATTGAACCGTTATCAGTAGCTGATAGTAAAAGTTATTTTTTTTGTCTTCAAACGGATGGTAATAGCTTCACATTGATTACTCTAGCACCGTGCCTAGTAAGTGGCAACCTTTGCTTCTAACCATGGGGACCAAAATAACTAAAATTAAGAAGAAAATATTACAGAAAAGAGTTCATATTCTATCTTGCAAAATGATGTTCACTAATCTATATAATATATTTTATACACAAACTATGTAAGATTTGATATTTTTCTTGGTTATGTAAGATTGAGGAACACAACAGGAATGAATAATTAGGAAGTATATACATGTGGCAATCATCTTTCAGTTTTTTTTTGGGTGTGAAAATCCAAAAGGCAACTCATTGAATAGGTACATTAGTAGGAAGTATATGTTCTTTATATATGGACAAGACCAACGTCTTTTTTGAAACTTTTTCAGCTCTCACTGTTGATGATAAGTTATAAGTTATAACACACATTAAGTTTCAGTTAAGAGGAAACAAATCAAATCAACTCGGGCCTATATAAGGACAAAGGTGTCCCCCATTATCAGAAGGAAGATAATCTGATAAACTTTGTGATTGTGTCTGCTAAATGATGCTATGACTCCACAGTGTCAAAGTGATATGATACTTGTTCAAACGATGGAAGGAATATCACTCAGGTTTTTTCCGCCCCTCCTTGATCAATTTGTTGCTTATCCACCGTAATAAACAAAGTATTATTCTTTTCTTTCAATTTTTTAAAAACTAAATGGGTACCAATTTATTTAAATGCACTAAGTAAATTCAATTAGATATAAACAACTCATGAGCTATTAAATTTAAGTTTAGTTTTGGAGATAATTAGATTATCACATGATATCAGAAGCTTTGTGACCCTGGTACACTAAAAAATTTCACAAATACTATTATATTCTAGTAGAGATTCCAACCTTGATTGGCTGTAATGTGGATAGCTGTTATTAAGAATTAGATTCTTATTGTCTTTATTATTTTAAATATGAAAATTTCAATACAAAGCAAGATAGATCTGCATATTATTTATGCTTTAAGTCCTAAAGATTATTGTGTACCAGTATTAAATATAAAATCATTCAAGCTCAAAAAGAAAAAAAAAAGTGTTAATATAAAGCAAGATAGATATGCATACTATTTTGTATGTGAGGTGATAAACTCTTTAAATATGTCCACGCTAATTGATAAACATAATTTGTTTGAACATGAACGAAACATTTGCCTTAAAAGCAACAAGCATGTAGCTTATCTCTTCATAGCAATTATTTGACAAGACTGAGTTGGACAGCTTGCTAACTTGGTTACAAACCTTTATCTAAGATTGAGTTGTGGTCTGATACTTGCTCTCAATGATGGCCCGCTGTGTTTCCATTGCCAGGAATAATGAATATGGCACGGTAAAGAGTTCATCATCATCTGAGAGTACTACACCACACGTTGAATCTATATCTAATAATCACGAATTTAAATTTTTGAAGGTATAACAACAGACAAAGATTCAAAAGAAAAAAAAATGTTATTTTTAGATTGAACAAAGAAAACTGCTTCTAAAAAATCTGCATCTATGTTTTCCCCCCTTTCTGTTTAACAAACTCAGAACAAGCAATGAAAAGCAAATATCATATTTGTTTAAAATATTTTATCATCTTTTTTAATGATAAAGCAAGATTCCACCTTAGCAACCTTTACCCGCAAGAAATTTCATCAACTGCCTATCTATTTGGCTCCTTAATGTCATGATAATCACATTCTTCAAAACTATGAACAATATTGGAAATTTAGATATTTAAAAGTAGACTTCAGTTCAATTCCCTTCAGCCATCCGAAATGCTTGAAAAGGGACTTGTCTCTTTATACCAAATTTGATATATATTTTTTTATTGTATTTCTTTTCTTTTTTCATGTGTATACATCCGTTGAGGTGTCCACAAAACTAAAAATTGTTCATTAATGAAGGTGATCTTCTGATAATTTCTAATAAGCAATTCCAGCAAGTGATCTTCTGTCAAATGTCAAGTTTGAAAGAAACTTTTTACTCCATTGATGAAGAAAATAAGTGTTTTTCTGCCAAATTTAAATGCATGGTGACTTTTACCACCCATCAGAGCCTACCTCCATCGAGAGGCTTAAATACAAATTAAAACTGCCTGCGGCCATGTTATCAATGCCTAAGTAAATACAAAGTGGAACTGAATGCATGCACTCAGTAATGAGTACTGTACTAAAGAAATAAATAAGAGAAATACTACTACAGTACAGTAATGAGTGCTGTAGTATTTCAACATCATGATTTTACAACACATTTCACAATAAAGAGAGTAGTAAAGAGAATTCAATAAGATAGTAACAATACTCCTACAGGTAATGTGAGAAATACTACTACAGTAATGAGTGCTGGAGTATCAAAAAAGAAATAAAATGAATTATAAAACAGTAAAAATAACATTATTCATTCAACAATATAAAACAGTTACTGACAAATAACAACTATAGTTTTTATTTATTTATTTAAAGCAACTAGAGTATTTACTTATTTAACCAGTTTTTTAATTATTATTATTTTAAATCTAGCAGGTAATGTGCCAACTGGCAAGTTGTATCCTAATACTACTGAAAACAGAGTAGCGAACTTCAATACCAACATTGGAAAATGCACTCGAGTCAGTCATGAAAGTTTCTATTCTCACACTAAACTCACTGTCTCTCTTCCATGAGACCACTCTTATTATTATAATTCAAATCCCAATGTCTCTTTTTTTCCACCACCATCGCCATAGTGCCATACTACTTAAAATTTGGGTACTATTTTGACCAAATTACTCAAACCAAAACCAACTCTAGGGACCATACTCAGTGCATTCATGGCCTCCATTGTGATTTCTATTTTCTACCAGTACTACAACATAACGCATCAAATATTTCTTATGACCAGTCATTTTCTAGTGAAATTCAGTTCATCCTTGTCTTGTGGTGAACAAGAAGGAAAACCAATCCAACTCGGGTGTAATTTGATTAATAATAATATTGCACGAGAAATAGTAATACTACTCTTACTAGATAACAATAGTTCCCTTTTTACATATGGTTGATCAAAATGTCTGTACTACTGTTTACTAATACAGTAATACAATGCAACGTTAGCAACCTAATTAGCATAGCTCAACAAAGTTTGTGCCTAAGTTGGACTAGATATTAAGCCTAGGAACATAGCACTTAGTGCAGCTACTACAACATATACAACTTGTTAATTAACCTTAACTTAAAACCCACGATCACGTGCAGTACTTAGAACTCACGTGGCTTACGGTGGATGTGAGAACTGGACCTCACAGAGAAAACACCGTTCCAGATCTCAGTGAAAGCTCTGACTATAACACCATGATGATGCGGTGAATTCAGCTGAAGAAAGCAGTTCAGAAGCTCTCTGAGATCCTGCTTGGAGTATATCTCGTTCTCCAATATCATTTGCAGCATGGAATGTCTGAAATCAAGATAAGGGTCATCAGAGTCTTTCTCCACAGCCACACCTTCTTTCCCAGCTCTGCCTAAACCCTCCACAGCCTTCACGTAGGAATCTGAGTCAGAAAAGAGTGAGGAATCAACGTAGGGTGAGAATGTGGTGTTGGTGTTGGTGGGGGTGGTGCTGGTGCTGTCACCCCCCCATTGGCCTGAAAAAAAGGAAGAAGAAGCAGAAGAAGAAGAATGTTTGTGCTTTCGGTAATTGGTGTTGTTGTTAAGAGTCTTGGGTTTTGGCTTTGGGTGGAATATGCGACACAGGTTTGGTCTTCTGCAGGTGCCGCAGCCTAGTTTCACGGACACGGTGTTCAGAAGAAGCTTCTTTCTGGAGCCAGACATTGCTGTGGTTTCTGTGTTACTTTCCGTGAGTACTTGTTAACATGAAAAGGAAGGAAAGAAAAGGGAACAAAGCAATGAGTTTAGTTGCCTTAGTGAAAGGAAGGAGTGTGTAAATGTGTAATGTGTAGGGCTTTGTGATGGGATGTGATGAGGAGGGTCTTATTAATTGGGTTTGCATGTGACTTAGAGTTAAGAGGTCCCTACATGTACTTAATGGGTCTAGTTTGTGATGATGAACTAATTTGACTAGAGAGTGATCTGGACCGCAGATTTGGTTTTGCGATAAAAATATGTGACTCGACATATCTAGAAGATTGGCCATACGATCACATGCATTCAGAATCAGAGCAATTTGAGGTTTGGTAATTCGATATTCAAGTTGCTCGTTTGTCTAGTTGTCAAGTATTGGAGATGGGGATGAATTAAAAGACAAAGTGCCTGCTTAACGATGCATTAAATAAGAGATTTGGGGATCGATCTGGAAGGGACAAGTAGGAGCTGACATGACAGAGGATCAAGCATATACGGATTAAAATTTTCTACTTTTTACTTTTGTATCATAGTTAATAGTTAATTTTTTTTAGATATTTATTATTTAAATCTCTTACAAATTGATAGACGGGAGGGGAGGAAAAGTATATTATTCAGATATATTCTTTAAAAATATTTTATATTATTTAGAGTAAACTACTATTTTAGTCTTTGAAAGTATATAATGTTATCACTTTAGTTTCTAAAACTAAAAAAATTTTAAATTAGTTTATGAAAGTTCAATCTCTCATTCACATTAGTATACACTTTTTTTAAAATGTGTAACTTAAATGAAAATATTAAACATGTTGTTCAGAGAGACCAAAATAATGTAAATGATTGAATTTAAAAACTTAAAATGAAATAAAAAAAATTTCAAGTACTTATTTGAATTTTCCTGTATAAGGAAGTAATGTGATAATGTATTATTCATTAGCTTTAGAGAATAAATTTTAATTTAATTTAAGAAAGAGAAATGTTAAATTTAACCCAACCCAATCCAACATTTGACTCATTGGATTGATGAGTTGAATTTTTTAACCAAATCCAATTCATTGGACATGTTACAACTAACATGTCACTAAACATAGGATTAGATTAACCTAATTTGTTAATATATTATACAACTTTAACATTATATATAATATTAAATTATAAAATTAAAATTAAGATATAATCTACAATATATACTTCAAAATAATAATATGAATATAAATATATTATCATGTTACATTGAATATTTTATTAATTATATAAATAAATCTTATTATAATGCATAATTATAAAAATAAATTATAATTTTTTAAATACCATTGCCTAAGCTTTCTACATTTTTTTTTTGTATTGGTTGAGTATGTATTATCGCTTGGAAGACAATTTTTAGACATGTCGTTTTACATTTTATTTTTCTTTGGGTTTGATTTACAATTTTCTAGATGTAAGTCAGTTACTAATTACTATCACCTCCAGTCCTATATATAAGATAAATGTTTTTTTTTGTCCTAATTATAAGCGACCAATTTTCAAACTTATCCAAAGTTAAATGTCTTTTATACTGTTAATTTATTGTCAACTTTATTTATTAACACTCATTGGACTATGAATATTAACATTAAATGAGAACATCATTTATAATATTTAAACTTAAGAATATTTTTGAAATAAAATTTAAATTTATGATAGTATTAAATATAGCCATCACTTTCTTTGATCTTAATAATTTGTAGTAAATTATTTACATATAGAACCAAAGATGGTATTATGCATTAGTCCCAAATGAACGAAATTCAGGTTCCTTAAGCATTTGGTCTTGAATTTGATCTCAAGATCCGCGTATATAAAACAGGACCGTTGAGATTTGAGAAGAGTCTCCATTTTAGCGTGACTATATTCTAAGAAAGAAAAAACATTGTAGCTGGGTTATTTGTGAATCTTAACTCGCAAAATCATTTCTATTACTTTCCATTTATAAAAAAAAAATTTAAACAAATTGTAATTCATCAATGAAGGTAATTTTTATCACTTATTTCATGCGCATCAATAAAAAAAATTGTACCCTTTCTCCCTTTGTATAATTTTCTAAATTCTATATAGAAAAAAAAAAAATAAAGGAACGAAAATAAATATTATGTTATGATCACGTTGGTGTTCTTTCATTGGTAGTAACTGGTAAGTAACAAACAAGGTTTTCAGTATGTTTATTTCAATGTTAGAGTTGGCATCTCTTGTACTACAAAAAGTCGAAAGAAAAGCCAATGGTGTACCCAACGTGCTGCGATTGGATGCTTGTTTCAAACCGGAAAAGCTGAGGAGAAAGTTAGCACTTGCTATTTCTCAAAGGTTAAAGTTTTGGAATTTTATTGATCAATTAAAGATGGCAACGTAAACTACACTTATCGTAAAAAACTGACAACGAATTAAATACTAGTTACTTGGAATGTAAACGCGAACATAGTCAATAGCATTCAAGAAGATATTGGAATCAGAAGGGAATCCTCCAGTAATATTAAAAAAAAGAAAATTTAAAACTAGATCGGTAATCTCGGGGGCAGTTACAAGCTTATTTAGATTAACGTTTCTGATAGACACTCGTGATTTCGGTGATCCTCATCACCGATTTTACCTTTGTCATTGATGACAATGATAATGTTTTCACCATTATTATAATTCATACTTTTACCAGGTTGGTTTATCGGTGTCAAAATAATAAACTACTCATATATTCGAAAGGAAAAGTGATACCAAATAATAAGGGTAAATAACTATCTTTACGTGTAAATAAGTGATAATATGGTCTATGAAATAATAAAAAAATTGAAAAAAGTGCAACAATTTTATTATTTTATGCAGTTAAATTTGTGAAACTATTTTGTCATTATACTATAATATGCACATACAATTCTGTCATAAAATTGTGTTTCTAGAGTACCAAATAAAGTGAGTCTATTCCACACCCTCAAATTACGAGAAAAGAAAGAGTATAGATGAAACTGATTCCATCTCTACCTTATTTTAAACAACCCATACAACAACAAATGCTTTTACATTCTATTTCACTTTACTTCATCCCCTATCCATCTATCCACCAACGATGAGTTCCTGACAAACGTGTGCTAAGTTTCTCGAAAGAGTGGGGAGGTTCAAAGAAATGAAGTTGGCAATTGTTTTTACTTTTTATAACTGGGAGATGGGTGGTATAAAGTCATACAATGCAGTTGGCGATTGTTTACTTTGTACTACTGGAAGATGGGTGCTAACTAATTAAGTCATAGAATACAGTTGGTGATGTTAAAACTGTAAAGTGACTAGATGCATTGGTAAATAAATGAATGTAAGATTTTTCTCAGCTATCATTGTTTCAAATTTATTAGTGGTTCAATCCTTTCTGCGATTTACATTAACATAGAAAACTCCCATAACACAAGCCAATAGCAAAAGGGTCAACCTTATTGGTTTGAACAAGCCATCTGATTCTTGATCAAGTTTACCACATGTTGAGCCACCCATAATGAGCCAGCCTCAGTACAACAGAAACCATGGGTGTGGTTTTCTCTTTCAATATATGTGGCCAAACCGGGAACATGCTTTGAAATCTGTAACCAAAAGAAACCATAACTTCAGCCAGAATAATGAGGAAGAAAAGAACAAAGAGAAGTTACTGGGGAAACTTTAAGAAACAAAAACATCTTCATTGTGGCTAACTAATATTTCAATCAATCTTTTATTATAAAAACATTTACCTAGCTCTTTTCCCGTAATTTAATGTTAAAAATGGTATAAAGAATTTGTTGTATTTCAAGTCCATTTAGGATAGCACACATACATAAGTTGCATGCTAAAACCAGTATTAGGAATTTATCACCACAAAAATTACTTGATAGCATCACAAACAAGAAAAATTTATAGAAAGTCTATATTGTAGACATTGGATACCCAGTTCACTCCAAGAACATGAAAGTTAATATAGAGTAAACTGGAAGATCTCCCTAATAGCCAACGTAGTCCACTTTCTGTGTGGGCAGCTGGCTGTTGGATTTTAGTTTCTTTCAGCAGTCCGTTGTTTTCATTTTTCTTTTTTAAGCTACAGATAGTCCATTGTTTTGAAATCTCAAAGAGAACGAGAGAATAAGAGTGAGCTTCAGGTATATCTTAAAAGCCAAGGTATAGATAGGTCACATCATAATCTATTTTATTTTGCTCATTTTATCACAATACCTGCTGTCTAAAACATAAATCATGAAAATGAAGTAAAATAAATATCAGAAAGAGAAATAAAAGATCACTGAAGGTTAAATTAAGTATCATATCTTTATAATCAAGGTATTGTAAATTTTCTCCTCGGTTTGAATTTGATATGCTTTTGTTTTCTTCTTATTAAACTAAAACTAGAGCAAATTTAATATACCTTTTGCTTTATTTAGAGTAGAAGGTCCCCAACATAAACTGGGGGATAGAGAAGAGGAAGAAGGTAATCGCATATTGTAGTTCATGCTGAGATTCAAACACAAATCCAAACCTTCAGCTTAATGGCTCGGCCAAACTTACAACATTATTTAATTTCTTTAAAAGTAAATAATTTGCAGCAATAGAAATTATCAAAAAATAAACAAAGATAAGGTTCTTCTTGGTTGTTTTATTTTTAATTTATGGAGAAACATTGCTGCAAATTTTGATACAAGATCTTTCATCAATGATAAAAGGAGGGAATTCAACTTTGTTAATAAAATTAGAACATCTATTGCACCATTTTAGGGTCATAAATGATCATGCAGACTAGGATAGAATCTCAAGCATATAATTATCCTACACATGCTCTCCAGTAGAGGCACTCCCAGACTTAAATGCTTGAGGTACAAATCTTATTTCATACCTTCAGATGATGCAAAAGCTTTCCAGATAATAATAACAGCAATTAAAATAAATAAAAAGACCTCTTCAAGCAAATGAAGTGGTCCCCAATGATCGTCAACACCAAATAAAAATGCCAATTGAGCCTTCCTTTCTCTCATAAATGTCCAATCTGGTGCCTCTGAAAGCTAGCAGGGGAAGCACGTGATTAACATTGCAGTTTAACATGCTTTCATTTCCTATATATTTTCTGTTTTCAATTTTTCCAAGTGTTTTCACCATTTCCCGTACAAACCTTTAAAAATAAAGAAACATGTTTGTAATTATTAGTGAAAGCAAAAAAGATTTCCACAAACCAAACACATCCTATGTTGGTATGAATAAATGACTCTTACAAGAATCATATACAACAATAACTAAAGCCTTTTTCCACTAGTGGTGTTAACAAAATACCTACATTGATTAAAGGGTGCCAGCATTTAATTTTTAATGAAAATAATAGTTACGGATAAATAATGCCATATGTAAATGAAAAAGTTGGTAAATAGTAAAATGAAGTGAAACAGCTTTATTATAATTTATAAAATCTGAAAGGTATTCATAGATAGGAATTGTTACCTTTCTGAATTCAGTCATGGCCATATAGAGGACATTCCGCATGGTATGATACTGTGAGTTATTAAGGTTCGAGTTAATACCAAAAAAAAAAAAAAAAAGGTGCATATCAACCCACAATAAAAAGCTGTAAGTCAGCATCAATTAAAAGTAGATTTTTTTTTGCATTGGTATTGTTAAAATAAGTAAAGGGATCAATAAGAAGAACAACCAAAAGAAAAGGAACTAAATTACAAATTTAATGTGATTTATCATTGAAGTCCTCTTAGAACAGTAAAGCTAACCTGTGACAAGTGAGAGCATGCTGCCTCAACTGCATTGACTGACCATGACTTCCCAAGGGATTTTCTGACAAGAAACCTTAAAGCCTGGACAGATAACAATCCTAATGATGCTGTCAGGTAACTAAGAGCAGCAGCTAGAACTTGGGATCTGAAACCCCATGTACCATCATTAGTCATTTCAGATAAACTAGTCTAAGATTTTCGTAAAAAAATTAGCAGTACTAAGCTTCCGTGCTAAATATTTAGCAATAACAAATAGATAATTACCATTATGTAATTTATCTGAAATTTAGGTTCAGATCAAACTATAAAAATTGTTTTTATGCTTAAATTGAATCCCAAGAGGTATGAAATAGAGTGAACCACATCAAAACTATGATATCTAAGCTCAAAACAGCACTACTAGGTCATGTCATCTCTAAAAAGTAGGCAATGTCAAAGGTGTTTGACTTGGGGAAGGGGGGTGAGACTTACTTGGCAATTTTTCCAATAACTAACTGTGTTGTTGAGTGCGGGTTTAACGTCAAAAATGGATAAAGTCCAATGCAATATTTCACCTAAAGAGCCGAGGAGAAAATGAAAGTTGACATTTTATGGAGATCAGAAGTGATTGACAGATGGGATGATGTGTTCGCAATTAATTAAATATGCACTGTTCCCATCACCTTCTCTGGCGACTTCTTGAAGATTTCAATAGATATGTATGAACCAATAGAGTGCCCAACCTGGAGAGAAAACTCTAAATTAGCTACCAAAATTTTATTTCAGTATGAAATTTAATTTTTCTGTATGCAACAGGACTTTCAGATAACACAATTTTTTATTCAATAATTTCATGAAACCCTCTTCCAGTATGATTACTGCTTTCCCAAATCGATAGCCTTATTTGTTATGGAAACACAGATAGTTGCTTGCAAATAACTTTTGCTAAGAACTAGACCCAAATTGATTCATTTATGATCCTTCAAAATTGTTCGCTTTTAGTGGATAAAAGGATGTTTGGCCTTACATGTAAACTAATTTTGAACTTAGTATCTCTAATATCATTCTTACTGTCAAAGGGGAAGGGAGGCAGATTAAAGTCATGTGTCATGGCAAGAAATTTATCCAGATATGACACTATTAGTCAAACTATAATATCATGTATTTCTTTCTTTAACAGCAATATAACAAATTATTTCTCTATGCACATTAGAAACTCCACAAACTGGCATTTTTTCTACTTTAAGTTGCACAAAACAATCTGTGTAGGATGTCAACACACTTTCTCTGACATCTTTTGCATTGCAGCACTAGTGGCAGCAGGTGAATACAAAATAAACGAAGTATTTGCACCAAAATTTTAAACGTCAAAACACCATCATTGAACAAGGAGAATTTTTTTTAAAAGAACCCACCAGTAACATAGGAATCTCAACATTTTGCAATTCCTCTCTGATGAAGTCAATCTACAAACACACAAGAAAAGTGAAAGACTTAGACTACTATCACACATTAATACACTGTTAAGTAAAATGATCCAAATCAAGAATGATGAATGTCAATCATAAAAAGCATGGAAGTTTATGAAATTAATGAAAAATGTAAACATGAAAAAGAGAGAGAAAGAGAGGAATATGCCAACACGAAAGCCTGCACATGACATACTAGAAACAATCCCATTATGACAATTCTTCTATCTATTCAACAGCTGTGCACACTATAATATGAAATGAAAGTTTAAATAATCAATTCAGCCACACTTTTCACACCTTTCAGCAATGCATTAGATATATCTATAATTTTTCACAGGAGATCCAAAAAGAATGAATTCTGATTCCTTAATTTACTCAATTTTTTATAGTAGGAACCAAAGGGCAAGGGGATGGCTTCCCATTGTACAGCACACCAAGTATAACCAACCTATAAATGGACATCAAAATAAACCACTCATCAGACTGTCTTACCCTAAAACCAGCAAATGATCTGTTAAGATCAAATATAAGCATTACATTACCTTGTGATCGATTTGTTCTTGTAAAGAAAACATGCGTCCATGTTCCAAGTTCTAGAAACAAAACTAGGTGAGAAACATTCTAATGCCACCCAGGCAAATCAAACAAAACAAAATGCACATACCTTTCTTGAGTGAGAAACATGGCCAATAGCTGTTAGGCCACAGAGAAACATGAATAGTGAGCATAACTGCTAATCAAATAAGTAACCAGAAGACAGAAAGAAAGAGCTACCATTACTTTACCTGTGACAGAAGCAGTTCCCTCCAGCAACTCATATAGAGATTCCACAAAGTCCTAGTAGAATAAAATAACACCTGAAACAACCAAAAGTACCAAGAGCGACAGCTAAACAAATGTAACATGGAAACATAAGCACGCGAACACACAATCGAGGCCACACCTGGGTTTCCAGGAACAAACAGAACATGCAGGGTCGGAGAATCAGATTGAATCTCCAATACTTCAGAAGTGTAACTAAACAAAAAAGTACACATAAATGATGAAATGAATCAATAAATAATAAACAAAATCGTCATCAAATTGAAGGTTCGAGATTACATTACATACCTTGACACATTACATAACCGAAAATTAGCACGCCTTCTAGGTTTGGCATGCAAATTATTGTCCACGCCCATGTTCTTATTCGAACACTTGGCAATAAACCTTGTCCTGGAAGACAAAATATTACGAATGTAATTGCTTAGAAAAATGTATTAAGTTAGGAAATCCTAATAAGTCTTAAATCTTGTGGATGAAAACTTAGGGAAAATGGAGTTTGCATATCTTAATTTAAGCTAATGAAAATGAAACAGAAATGCACATCTGCGAGTGAGGGAAGGTACCTGGTGCTGGAGGTGGGAGAAGGCAACAGCAAGGAGTGAGAGAGGGATCGAGCAGTCCAGCAAGCGAGACGAGGAAGCATCTGAGGAGTGCATTAATTAATTACAGAATATTGCTCATCAAATTAGTTACACGTGTAATTGCATTCGTCTTTTAATAATTGGGCATCCTTGTTTTTCTAATTTTATTTTCTCTTTTTAAAGAATTTGAATAAAATAGTGGAAATATAATGATAAAAAGATGAAAATATGATAACATTTTTATAAAAAAAAATATTTTCATAAGCCAAACAAACTCTTTTTAGTTAACAAAACATTACAATATTTTTTTTATCATAGTTGCATGAAAATAAGATAATCTCTTTTTGAGATGCATGATATATTATTTTCATGTAGTAATGATAAAAATATATCATTAAATTAGTCCTGAAATTTTAATTTATCATCAAATTTACTTTTTTAATAGTATTCAATTAATTATGTTATATTACAATGTATTTTTTATAATGACAAATATAATTATATTTTTTATGAACCAATTTGAAGATAAAATAATTGAAAAGTAATAATAGTGACATTTTATATATGCTAAAAGACTAATTTAGTAATTAATAGTTTCAAATAATTAATGTTGCCATATATGTAATTGGAAAAAAAATCATTTTGAGGGTTTACTCTTTTCATAGTGACTATACTATAATAGATGGTGCAGCAGTTGGAGAGAATTGAATTTAAGTTTATAGTTGTTTTACAATAGTTGTATTAATATTTTTGTAGATATGAGTAAGGGATATTGTTTTAACAGTAACAGGTACAATATGAAATTAATTTCAAAATACGTAAGAACAACACTCAACCACCAGATCATTAGTATAGATTTTTAAGTTTTAAATTATGTCTTGTTTTTTTATATATAACTTCAGTCTTTTTAAGAAGTTTATAATATTTCAAGTTTTTTTTATATATAAGTCTTATGTATGATGTAAAGATTGTTTTTAGATTTTGTTTTAGCCTTCCCTCTTCTCATTTTGTTTCCCTTGAACGGTCAAAGGAGATGATGTTGAGACAAATTAAGTATTTGTTGGCGTGTTGACAGAGATGAGGGGGGATAGGGTGTATATATATATACATGGTCTTCAAGCACCTCGCCCCCACTCTAGATTCTATTATTTAGGATTATCTTTCACTAAACACCATGCTAAATTAAATTTGATTGCTTTTCTTTCATCTTGATTAAAAATGCCAAATGCATCATTCATGATACTTATTTATTATTTAACAATTGGTATTTGAGTAATTAAATTAAAATTAACATGAATAATAAAACATCAAATAATAAGATGCTTTGTGGGGTTTATTGAGAAACATTAATGAATTTTATGGTTTTGAAAAAAAATTGAATGAGTTTCTTAAAGTAAGAAAGACGATAGGTATAATGAAGAGTATAAAAATATCAGCAAAAATATAGTATAATAACTCATGTAAGTTTTTCTTAGATGCCCTTAGCAAATACTTAAATGTAAAAAATTGTCCATGTTTCACAAATTTCAATTAAAACAATTTATAGTTTAATAATTGCGAATGCTTAATTTTGTCTGAGTTATATAGTAGATAGAAATATGATTAAAAAATAAAAATAAAAAATGTCTTCAAATGCTATATTTGGTATATAACTTAAACCTTGTGTAAAGATGAAATATTTTCAATGAAAAAAATACCAAAAATTCTTTTCAATTTTAATCATTTTTTTCCACTGAAAATATCCTTGCAAAACTTAAATGATCTCTCTTTCTTAAAAAAAGAGAGTATATTTTCAAATTTAAAAGATAATATTTTTCATAAAAACAAAAAATGCTTTTGAATTTTTAAATCCTTTTTTATTAAAACAAAAAATATCTTATAATATTTTAAATTATTATTTTTAATAGTCCAAATATTGAAACTATATATCCTTCCAAGTTCCAAGTGATTTTGCTGCATTGGCATGATCGTTTTCACGGCAAAGGCACTGTGCTCAATACTCTACTTCCCTTTCCGTCTGTTATCATATTCCATCAAGCTCACTGCACTCATTTGAAAGCTAAAAGGCACACTGATGCTTTTATGGAAGATTGTATTTTCGTTGTCTTCTCAAAATCTTAAGCCAAACGTGATTTGTTTTTCTCTCAGGGTATCCTTTATCAAGTTAGAAATTAATTTCTTAAAATACAAAAACTCATTTAAGAAACTGATATCTCAAATCTCAACTTTAAGCCAAACATGGTTACCGCAATGCAAAAGGTTTAATAAAAATATTGCAAAATTAAACAAACAAATAAAACTAGAGGCAGGGGTTAACAAAAAATATTATTGCAAATTCTTGCCGCATGCGCAGTCTTAACTGACAGCATAACCAAATACAGATCTCATGTAAAATACAGCTATCCTATATCTTAGACTCTCACTTCCCCAAAAAGTCTCTTGTTTCTTATTCATTTCAAAATTTGAGGGCCAAGACTAATTTATTGGCCATAAAGAATGGTCTAGTTGACCATATATATTCACGTTAAACCCTGTTTTATTGCTAACATTATCATAAATAACCACTTTTCACCTTTGATAGGAACTTACGTCCAACAACATTAAATCAATTAAGTTAAAGATGTTTAGTTCAGATGATTGTGTAGGATGTCTGAATGGTTATAAATTCTAATACTATCCTTAGTTTTAACAAATAAAAAATATATTAAATCAATGACATAAACCATTATTTATCTGATTGACATTTAATTTTGGACATATGAAGGCTCACTACCTTCGTTGCAGTTACTTGGAAAAAAAAAAACATATATAGTCTTTTTCTTTTACTTTCGCTAACGGCATCGCCAATATTTCCGACCGATTCCACGCTATATAAAAAAATCTTCGATTAGACTTTTTTTCCACTTTGAAATCACTTGATTATTGTGTAAGCGTCGCATTCCGGAAACAAAAGGATCCAGTCAAATAGATGAGTGCAATCCAAAGCCAATATCAACTAAACTTTTACGGTCAGTTTGGTAATTCATAATTTATTATTTGCAAGCTGGGTGGGTACCAGACTTACTTATATCATTACTAAAAACAATTTTTGGTTAAAATGCAATTTTTAAAATATATGATTTTATTTTTTTATTTTTTAATTGAGATATTTTATCTTTTATTTTTAAAATTTTATAATTTTAATTCTTCTATTTTTTAATTGAGATTTTTTTTTCTTCACTTTTAAAAAATATGTCATTTTAATCTCTGTGATCAATTTCTTATTTTTTAATTAAATATTTATCTTTTAAAAGGTTATTTTGAAGAAACCAAGAAGTACAATAAATTTCATTGATTTTAATTAAATAATTGTCAAGTTTCAAATTTCATCCCTTTGTCTTTCCACTTCATAGTAAATACATGCATAAATTAATTAAAGATAAGAAAATAAATAAGGGTATAATTGATAAAAAAAATAATTAATGTTATATTAAACTTTGCAAACGACTGATAAATAATAATAAAAATTCTCCAAAAATCTGACAATTAAAAAGGAACAAAAGGAATAATAAATTAAGCTTATTAGTAATTAAACAATTAAATATTTATCATATGAATAATAAACATACATATATCAGTCAACTTTTACATAATATATAAACCTGAAATTTGCAAAAAAAAAACAAAAATTACAGATTTTTTATAAAAAGGGGAACAAAATGTTTTAATAAAAAAATAAGGATTAAAATCACAAACTTTTTAAAAGTGAAAAATAAAATATTTCAATTAAAAATTGAAGGACTAAAATTATGGATTTGAAAAAAATATGTGGATGAAAAATATAATTTAGCCAAAATGCTATTGATAAAAGAAAGAAAACAAAGCTTAATTAGTAAGTTATATTTGGTTTTAAATGTAACTTCAATAAAGAAGACTCCAACAAAAAATAAAAGAAAGAAAAAAAGCTTAATTAGTAAATTATATTTGGTTTTAAATGCTGGGACTTCAATAAATGTCACTCGTTTGTTTGGAGTTATTATTACTTTTGTTTTTAAATTTAAGTATTAATTTCTGTGCTTTCACCCAATTAAATTCACAAAAGCTTAATTTAGTAAACATATACTGTTGAGACTGAATTTTAAATGAGTGAGAAATATAAACATTAATTAGGGTCTTGTTAAAGGACATTGACTAGGTTTTTCATCTTTTGTAACTATCAGATTTTCTAATATTTATTCAATCCTTTATAATATTAGTCTCCTTTTGTGACATTACCATTTTTTTAAGTTTGAGGATAAGAATTCGTTTTTATTAACAAGTTTTTTTTATGTGACATTGACAAGTTTTCTAATTTTTTTTTAAGAATAACATTGATATATGATCAACAATGTTAATGCAAAATAGTTTTACATTGATATATGTTTGATACAGCAGAAATGGAGGAAGGAGAGGAGAGAAAAAGGAGAAATAATAAATTTTACTAATTTGGTACCATCGTGAAAATAAAGGAAGAAAGACGTCCCATGTTATTTAATTTGTTTTTTCACTTAGTTAAAATGCTAGATTTTCAATAATAAACATATTTCCCTAATTGATTATTTTTAACCACAGTAACTATTATTAGTCATTTCCCATAGCGAAGACAATTAATTTTGAAGTTTCATGATTGATATTATTAACAAAAATCAATTTTTTTTTTCATTTTTCTTACTTATTTCTTATTTTTTCAAATCAAACATTCCTAAAATTCACTTTTATTTCTCATCTATTCCCATCTAACATATTTATCTTTTCTCTATTTGCATCCACTCTATTTCTAAAATACTTTAAGAATTGAAATAAATGCATCAAAATTAAAAGCATTTTAAATAACGTTGTTAGTTGGCTAAATTGACCAAACAAGCTAAGCATCGTATTTGCTTACGTCGCATATCTATATGCTATGCATGCATGAGATTTATTTTGTATAAAACTCAAATTTACAGACAGGGACAATAAATTGTTGATTAATCATAGTTGTTTTATTTAAAATCAGAAAATTTGTTATTGATCACTTGTATAATTATCCATTCTATGATATAAGCAATGACTCTTCCCCTGTATCAAGTTCGATGGATAAGGTGAATGGACCCCCTCCCTTTTTTTATTTTTTCTTTCTTTCTTTTTCTTTTAATAGATGGGACTTAAGAGATATAACAATTATATTCACACATGAGTGAGTGAATGATTAATTTAGTCCCTGTATTTGTATCTATTATTTTAGTCTCTGAAATGAAAAATAACTCAAATAACTTGTTAAAATTAACCTTTTTTTTTCTCAATTTGATCAGTAGTCCAAAAATTTAGATGCAAAAATTTCAGGGACATAAATAAAATTTTAAAAAATTCAAACATTTATTTAAGTTTTTCTTACTTTTTGAGACTAAAATTACATTGAAATATAAATTTAGGGACTGAATTAGTCATTTATTCTTCCCATTTGTTTCTTTTTATATATATCTTTCACTATATTTTTTCTTCTCTGCACTATCCAGGCTAAAATTACGTTGTACATTCAACGTTTTTCTAAGAGAAATTTCGTCGTCAGATCCAGAAATTTTTATTCGGGAGAAGGAGGCCAGAAAAGAAGGGAATAATAAAATAGAGAGAAACTGTCAAAGATCCCTGACCTCTGATAAAAAAAATTACAAGGATAAATGCCATAAATTGGTAGGACACACTGAACATCTTTTCTCTAACTAAAACTAAATATTTGTGTTCTGTTAACAAATGTCAAGAGAGTAATTCAGTGTTGCGAGGAGAGACGAAAGAGGAGGGTCTGCTGCTGCTTGTCTCACTGAACCACTACACAGCTCAACCATTATTTGGTCAACTTTCAATGTTCGGCGACCTATGGAGACAAATTCTTGTTTTTGACAAACGAGTTTTTTTTTTTGCATAAAATATATTTTTCAAAAAAAATTATATAATTAATTTTATCAACCTAATTGTTTCGTTAATAGAGTATTAGCTCAGGTATTTTATTTTAGATATAATGATCAAAATCTTTACAGAAGTCACCCAAAATCTTTCCGAACTCATCATGAACATAATGTAATGAAAGTAATAAATTAATCATAAATGAAAAACCTTTACCTCGCTTGTGCTGAGAAATGTATACATGCGCTTTTCATATATATTCGTGCACTTATATATATATATATATAGTTTCATGAGAAATTCGGAGGAATTTGACTCCTTCAACTGGTCAAATCACTAATTGAACTCTGGTATTTGTCATATTAGTTCCTCATTTTAATTAGTAACCCAGAATAGGTTAAACCATCGATGGAAATTACTTCGCAACATATAATAACTCAGAATCTGTCCGCTTCGTTTGTTGCATCTCACTATTACGAAGAGTCCTAATTGGCTAATTGCAACAACGGTGAGTGATGACGAAAAATGTAATGATAAGAGCCAGGGAACAGTTTTGTTATTGAATGTATCATGTAGTTGGGTCAACAACCATCATTCATGGTCATTACTCATTAGATTATCTACAACTAAACATTAACCAACCTATCTAATTCCTATTTTTTTCTTTACTTCTGTCTCCGAAAAATATTATTCACCTTTTTGGTACACATACACTAATCATTTAAGTCTTGATTGACCTAATCAACTAAGTAAACATTGATACACCAAGTAAATTTGTTGACTTTTATTTAAAAGCTATATTTAAAACAATTTTTAATGTTAAAAATTTAAAAATCTTCAGGCTAACTTCGCATGAAAATTAAATTCATTTTTATAATGTATCCAAAATGACGTAAATGGCCTTAATCGGTGTGCCTTAACTGCCAAACGGTGAATCGTTTTACTTTCAGAAGAATCCTCGTGAGTGGCGTCCGTGACAAGAAATCCCGTATAATTATTCTTTCTCCTCTGATCATTTTTTTATTTTTTAATTACATTTCTGCGATAGTTCGTTCGTATGTCTGCGTTCCTTTCCTATATATACATTCGCAAGGCTTATTCAGTAATTCACCATTCAGTTTTTCATAGACGAAAATGGTCAATTCTTCTAGAGGATCAAACTAAACCCCATCAATCGACCAAACTTTAATTATAAGTCTCTCAAGTCTCGAACTTGTTCATTTTTCCTTAGCGGTTACGGGTACCCCAATTCCCTGTCTTCAACTTCGGGTGTCTCTGACTGTCAAACGTGGTACTCAGAAACCAGGCGCAGGTTTATTGAATTCTCGTAAAACGACAGGTAAATGCAGAGCAAATGTTTCCCGTGTTTTTTGTTTTCTTAAGGAGAAAGAAAGACATTGTGTCACGCAACCGCAACTGCCGCAAGTTCCAAGCAAAGCTTTAACAGTTCAGAATTTTGATGGGTTGCTTGCTTTTGTTTCAGAGTTTCAGCGGAGATTGTTGATTCAGTAGGAATCGGAAATGTTGGGGGATTTCATCATTCGATGTCTTATGTAAGTGTAAACCTTTTCCTCTTGTTTCAATTTATGATTCTTCTCTTCATGTTCGAGGGAATGTTATGCGGTTCAAACTTCTTATATCTTCTTGGATTTCAGACTGATTCTGGGGTATGCGTATCCTGGATTTGAATGCTACAAAACTGTGGAGCAAAACAGGGGTGACAATGGGGAACTTCGATTTTGGTGTCAATACTGGTACGAGAATCCACTTTTCTTAGGCAATAATATGGTTCTGAAATGTTTTATTTGGCTTTTGATTGTTTGTATGATTGTTATAATTTTTCAGTCATAATGATTACATTTTAATTTTGAAGATTTGAGATGATGGAGAAGATATGAGCATAGATCTCACTAAGGATTAAGAATTAAAAAAAAAGAAGTGATTGAGTTTTTGCCAAGAAAGGGATCTTCTTTAGGAATATACAAAGGGAAGTCAATACTTTGAAAGGTGGAGCAAACAGAGAACCATGTGCATCTTTATGAACATGACTAATATTTTAAGCCCATTAATAGTTGAATAGATAGTATGATACTGGTGTCCAGTATATGTAATCATCCTATCAGAAGTTTAATCATGAGTGTCCTTTTTCTTACAAAATGAAAATGATATATTGCTGCTGATTTATGTTGAGCTTTGCAAAATTCATAGGGGGAAGAAATATTTTCGAGCTATACGTTGTCAAAATTTATGTTAAATTATTATATATCATTGTCGAAAGAGCCTCTTATTCATGTATTTGTGCATCGTCAATTTGCAGGGTCATTGTAGCACTTTTCACAGTACTGGAGAATTTTACAGATGTAGTTATTGGATGGTGGTGAGTGCTTAATTTGAATATTGCCGATTTTGATTTAGATATGCATGGGTGTGTAAATGAGTAATTGATTTAGATTTGTGCAATAATTTGACGCGGACCGTTTGTGAAGGTTTCCCTTATACGGAGAGTTGAAGCTTGCACTCTTTATCTACTTGTGGTATCCCAAAACTAAGGTAAGAATAATAAAGCGAGGATGCCACTTCGGCTTTTTTTAACACTTTATTTTGTTGCTTTTAATTTCTTTTTGTTAACTAAGGAAGGTTATTAGATTTGCGTGTAAGTCTTGTTTCAAGAGTGTGTAGAAAGATTATTAGAATGTGTGTGACTCTTGCTTCAAGAATGTGGTAAGAGTTACAAGAATTTAGTTTGAGCGACCTTTATGTCCAAAATTTCATTTTACTTGTTTCTAACTTCCCAACTTGGAACTTTTTCTCCAATAAAGGTGAAGCACATGAATTGGATGATATAAACGTTTGCTTAATGCAGGGGACGGGATATGTATATAATACTGTGCTGCGGCCTTATGTATCAAGCCATGAAAATGACATTGAGAAAAAGTTCCGAGAGTGGCGAGCTAGGGCATGGGATTTGGCCATTTTTTACTGGAAAAACTGCACCGAGTTGGGGCAAGCTACAACTTTCCAGATTCTCGACTATTTGGCTGCACAGACTAAAAAATTCTCCAGCAAATCTTACTCTGAGGTGAATTTCCCTTTTCCATAGTAACATCCCAACTTCAAAACTATTCTTTAGTTGACTATACTACTAGAAAATTGTTAATAAACTAAGTTGCAAGTTGCAACGGAATGGTTACTGGCTTACTACTGTAGTTTTCAAAATGAGTGGCATGGAACACTCTAATCACTTAGCACCAATAAACAGTGGCACGTGAAACAAAAATTAAGCACTCTTAATAGACAGCAATGATATATTTATTAAAGACAAATTGACAAGAACAGCAAAATTGTCCATTTCCTAGTAATTAAATCACATCTTTATCTTTAATAAATTAAACTGTGCAAATATATCTCTACTAATACTACTGTTACTGAAAGATATATTTTTACATTGCAGAAAAAAGACAAGCTGGGTCCGACTCCAAGTGCCCCACCATTATCTTCACTTCGAGAAACCCTCTTTGAGAACAACCAAAACAAATTCCCAGGCCGCAAGAACAAGAAAGGGGACTGAAGCGCTTTAAATAAAGCGAATCTCACTACAGAAACTGTAACATTTTTGTACATATACTTACGTCAACCCCATAATTAGCCTCATTCTGCTTGTAATATATAAAGAATTGCTTTGTCTTTTGTCCCCCCCTCTCTTTTGAAACACTTTAATTGATTATTAATTCTTTTATTCATTCATTCGTATATACTTTGAGCTTGAGGCCACAACAATTGAGAGGCAAAACGCAACGCTATAAAAATCCTATACAAAAATTTTAAAAAAAGAGAGAGGAGCATATGCATATCCTACTCTTCAATCAAACACAAAGCAAAGGACTTGTTATTATTGGAGTATAAATGTATGATTGTATCGGTTGTCAAGAGTAGAATCGTGTGCACACGTGGACCCTGAGAGCGTGGAGCATTCGACGGAAAAACCGGGTAACGACGGGAAAGAAGTGGTGGTAGAAGAAGCCGAGGCAGGCGGCGGAGAGGCGGCGGAGGAAGTTGGGAGTGGAGGCGCCGCCTTGGGAGGCGGACATGGGCTGAAGGTAGGCCCAGGCGGCTTGCTTGACGAGGCGGTTGCGGATGGAAATTTCTTGGCCGGAGTACACGGAGGCGGTGGGGGAGTTCACGGCGGCGTAGGGCGAAGGGAGCATGTCTCGGAGGGAAGTGTAGGAGGCGGAGAAGGGGGACTTAAGGGATACAAGTTCGAAGCTTGATGTGCGCTGCGGCGGCGTGGCGGGGAGGGAGAGGTTGGGCGCCGATGGGGCTGTGATGGAGTTGTGCCGGCGGAGGGGCGGGGACTCTGGCGGCGCGTGGGTGGTGGTGGACTCTGTCTCTGCCATGATGTGTTGTGTTATGACTTGTGGTGGACTAGTAGAGATGAACACGCGGTGGAAAAACTCGGGAGTTTGGACCAAAAATGAAAAGTGAGAGAAAAATAATAATAATACGCGATTTGATGTGCACCCAAAAAATGCTAAAATAAAACAAATTAGAAACGGTCCATCATTATTGCAATTATTGCTTATGTTTTTCTTTTCTTCTGGTTGTCTTTATCTTTTCGTCTTCACCAACTTGAACCAATCCAACTCAAGCTCATGCGTCATGGGTGTTTATGAATCTTACTGATCGATCGCCTTTGGCTCACTTCTTTTCTTACTTATTCTTAGATTCTCAATCTACTCGTACTATCATGTATTTTTTGGTTAAAAAATGTTCATTGTTACTTCTTTTTTCACTTGTCATTTTCGGCACTTGTAAAAAATTAAGCAAGTCATCGAATAAAAATAATCAAATACAATTATATTAATTTCCAATCTCATTTTATTTTAATAAAGACACGAAACTAAAAATTACTTTTTTAATTACCCTCAAAACTAGATGCATGAAACACGTGACACATTCAAGTTAAGCATAATTCATTTATGTCACATGCTTTTGTTAGTGGAAATTAACTCATTCACTAAGGGATTGTTTAGACGGAGAGAAAAGAAAAAAAAAGATAAAAAAAGAAATATTTGAATTAAAGTAAAAAAAAAAAGAAATAGATATGATCCATACAATTTTTTTTTTCTTTCCTATTTTTTCTTTACCAAACCCACCATAAGAAAAAGAAGAGATTTTTGTATTATGTTATCAAATCCACTTAATCTTGTAACAAAAATATTAAATAATAAAATCCGTTGATAAAATGACTTTTGAGTCAAACATAATTTTTCAACACAAAATTAATCATACACTTAATTTTAACTCTGGATTGATGGATACCTTGATAAAAAAAAGTTGGTGGATCGAAAAAAATTGGAAATAAGAAAAACGATAACAAAAATTGCTGGATTTGAGTTCATAAAATCTTATTACATGCACAATAAGTCTACCAAACTTTCTGAATGGGATAAATAAACCAAGAACAAACTTTAAAGGCTAGTACCAATTTATAAACGCACAGTTACGTTACATATAATATATTCTTGTTATCATTTCATGAGCAAATGATAGATAATATATTCCCCAATCAACTCAAGATGAGCACAGGATAGCAACGTTAAAAAGAAAAGGTAATAGCGTGTTGCGTTTTACAAGAGCATGTATCGTATCGTAATGTACTGCTTTGCTTTAAAAAGAAAAAAGAATGTGTTACTTTTACAATTACGAATTTTAGATAGGCATAATTGGCAATGTCTGTGAACTATTAAGGATAGAAATTAACCCCACGTTTAGATACATGTTTGCAGGAAAAAAAACTAACGTCCCTAGTGTAAATTTTTAATAGCTAGAACTAATAGCGTAAAATATTTTTTCGGTTTTTACAAAATATGAAAAAAAAAGAGACTTGGCTAATCATATCTAAAGTGCGAATTTGATAAGCATCCTTATAGAAATTGGGTTAGCTGAAGTGGTCCCAATTTTGCCAGTGCCACACAATTTTCATAAAAATGACTTCTCAAGCAACAAGACAATTGGATTCTGGTTTTGTATATGTTCGGCAACGGCAAGGGTTATGCTTATGAGTATAACGATCAACAAACTGAGAAAGAAAAAATTGTGTTCGACTGAATTTTTTCCTAACTTGAACGGATTTGAAATTCAGCTGGTTTAAGGTGTGAGTCTGATGAGTTGGGCAACTAGCTAAACCGATCATTTTCTTAAAATAAATTTATTATTCAGCTTAAATTTAAAAAATAAAGTTAGACTTTAGGGTTTAAGTTTAATAAAATTCAGAAATGAATTAAAGTTTTAGATTTTTTAACCATTTTTTGTTTTTAAAAATAAAAATCTTATTTGATAAGAATATTTTTTTTTAAAAAACTATTTAAAACATAATATTGTTTTGTTTTGGAAATAAAAAAAAAATCAATAAATTACTGTCTAGCCATTAGTTTTTAAATATTTATATAAAATAGATTTTGAAAATAAAAAATGCAATCAAACACACCCTTAAACACTTGATACGTTAGTGATGAAGTTATGGTTTAGTCCATAATAAAAATTTAAAACAAAAGTTTTCTTATTTTGAAAAAGACCATTGGGTAGCCTATTAGACAAATAGGGCCGACAAATAATTGGGTTACACTGGTAAATATTTTGTCCACAAATAGATTAACTGAATCCAATTTAGTTAATAAAAAAAAATTGCCATACAACGCTAAGATATAAGTTTAAATACTTTTTTCCCTATAAGATAAAACATTTTTTAGTGTAGTCTTTTATTTTTTTTAGTTTTAATCCTCTTTTTTTTATATAGTTATTATTGTCAAATAATAACATGAAGTCATCACCTAACGATATAACAATAATGTTGACCATCTATCGACTTTGGGCGCCATATAAAATTTGACAAACTAAATAATTATGTATAAGTTTATTTTATAAATTATGTTTTTAAATATCTTATCAACTAATATGATATTATAAAAAAACACTTAAATGATTAATTTAAATACTATATCTAATTTAAAAATTAAAATTAAAAAAAGTTAGGGGGGCCAAAGCCCCAACCCCTCGAATAAATCTGTCCCTGGTTTCAATGATAACAATATAACATTCTCCTCTCGTTCTCTCAGTACATTCCTTGTCAGGGCTTCGGTAAGTTTGGGCTCTGTTATGGCCCAAGTCCCTCTGCCAAGCCCAAAAGAAGTTTGTTATTACTTGTTCTCAGTCTTTTATTAAAAATAGAAAAATATGTTCTAGAATGAGTTTGCTTACAGCAGTATGTACGTGCATTAGCATGTAATAGGTTAGCAGGACCATTGCATTGCTCTAGAATATATGGTTCATGTGTGCCGGAGTCTTTGTTTTTCTTTCTAATAAGTGTTGACAGTTTTAACTTCCTTGATGAAGCTGACAACACAAGTTTATACAGCGTTTTTTAACTTTTTTTTTTTATCTGGCTTGACCTCTGAAGTTTTTTTTTTTTTTGGTTCGTTTATTTGTTTTAAAAGAGTGAACTTTCCATTAGTTGGGAACACATCACCGGATTTTGAAGCAGAGGCCGTGTTTGCTCAGGAGTTTATCAAGGTATTTATTACACAATGCCATTTTGAAAATTTTGTGATGAGAAATTATTTTGACTAAAACAGTCTTTTCAGGTCACACTATCTGAATATATTGGAAAAAAATATGTTGTCCTCTTTTTCTACCCATTGGACTTCACATTCGTTTGCCCGACAGGTTAGTTAGCCTTTTAATAAACTATAGTCTGATTGAGATTGTTCTGGATGCTAATTTTTCTCTTTTTTTAACGCAATATTGCTTTTTGTACAGAAATCACTGCTTTCGGTGACCTGCATGCAGATTTTGAGGAACTAAATACAGAGATATTGGGTGTTTCAGTGGATAGTGTGGTGAGTTTGTTTTGATTTTTTTTTAAAACTATTTTGTCAGCTACTGGCTCTTATATAGTAATTTTTTCCCCGTAATTCTTTTTGTATGATCATGTAACCAACGACAATAATTGGGGAAAAAGGCTTTGGTTGTTGTATGCTTTTCTTGATTCTTGAGATGACATGTTTTCTTGCTGGCATATATAAGCTGCTGAAGAAAATGAAGGATGTGCGAAGACTTGGCCCATATACAGTCTCCACATAGTTTAAGGTCTTAATGATTCATTTTGTAGGAAGAAGCTATGGCCTACGACTGAGTTCTTAGCATAATTGGCAGAACTGCATGGATTCTGTATTTTTATTTTTCTCTGAAACTTGCTACAAAGAATTAGAATGTATTGAATAGTATGGTTAGAGGAAATTACTTCATTAGTAATGGAAAGTCAAATATTGGACAATGATTTCATTCGAACTTCGTTGATAATTGAAATGTCCTTTTCTTGACCTATAGATGTGATGTTATTCTTAATATTTGTGAAGGATGTGACTTAATTTGTGGAGTGAGACACAATATTCCCATTTGTAATATGTGCACATGCCCAAGAAAACAGCTTTTTATCGTATGATCTATTACTATTCCTTTATCTACATTCACACTTATCTTTTTGTAGCCTTGTCCAAAGGCACTTCTGATTCTGAAGAGTGCTTCTTCTTGATTATTGGTGCTATTGTTATCATTGTAGTTCTCGCACCTTGCATGAGTTCAAACCGATAGAAAGTCAGGTGGTCTTGGCGACTTGTAGTATCCTTTGAATTCTGATATTACCAAATCCATCTCGAAATCTTATGGTGTTCTCATTCCTGATCAGGTATTTTTTAATCATGGTCTAAACTATGGCTATTCATTTTCCTTTCTTATCAAACTCCAATGTATTTTGTGCTTTAGTTTCAAATTATCTGGAGGATGTTGACTAGGTAATATCTTTAGCATTTTGTGGCAAGTGGTGACATGTTGGCTGTGAAACTATTGCTTTGCATTCCCTTATTTTGAGCACTTTTCACAACAATTCTAAATGTTTCCAATGACTCAGGGGATTGCATTGAGAGGATTGTTCATTATTGACAAGGAAGCATTCTACCATTAACAATCTGGCAATCGGTAGAAGTGTTGATGAGACAAAGAGAACACTCTAGTTAATTATACGTTTAATTAGGACAACACCAGGATTGAAAACTTTATAGTATATCTCTCAACTCAACTTTTTGTTTGTTTCTTTTACCTTTCTATCATTTATATAAATTCTTCGACTCCATTTATGTGCATTGGTCTTTCAGGCTTTGCTGTATGAGCAGGAAAACCCCGATGAAGTTTGCCCGGCTGGGTGGAAACCTGGTGAGAAGTCCATGAAACCAGACCCTAAACTTAGCAAAGTCTACTTTGCTGCGGTGTAGGGAGGATAACACTCGAGTAGCAATTGCTCATCTCATCTGTATCAATTAATGGTGTAAAAGGATTTAGTTAGTATGTGCAGGGAACCCCGTTGAAGTTTGCAAGTTTTTTAAATTTTGACTGACAGGGTCTGGTTAATGATTACGAATGCATACTATTGTTCCATGATTTTAGAATGAATTATTATTATTATTATTATTATTATTATTATTATGTGCCATTACTTCTGTTTGTGATTATGTGATGTACATCATGATTGCATGTCTTATGGCTTAAAATGGATTTTCCGGTTATCCATTTAATCAGGTTTTATAAAACCAAATTCCCTTACTCATGGAATTCTAAATTCAAAGCAATTCTAATTCTTTGACTATTAAAAGTGATTTTAGATGTACTCAATGGTACGTGTAAGTATCGTTGTAATGTTTTCATGTCTTTACCATTACTTGCCCATTGTCCAAAATTTAACATTCGGAATTGCGGTGGGCAAGGATGTAAAATAGCACTGACCACAACAGCACAGGACAGGAGGGACTTACGACTGAATTTAAGCCAAAGTTAATTTCTGAATGTAAAAATGCACATCGCTTTTATATTCTTAATTTATTAAATAAATATATACACATTTCTAATTAATATTTTATTACTATATCAGATATTAATAATCCTATTAACGAATCTTAAGAAAATCTAACATTACTCAAACTGCTAGTCATGCTTCAGTTGTGAAGGCAAATTCATTTATACGGGAGGGTGCCTCGGTTTGCACATAGCACATAGATTTGAGATCACTTTTTTGGGAACATAATTGGGTTTTTCTAAAAAAACATGAAAATAAACTTTAACAATACATTTTCTTAAAATACTTTGTAGTTATGAAAAAAACTAAAATTACTTATTCATTGTAAAAAAAAAAAACTTAATTAAGGAATCTTTTTTCGCCCTTAAATAAAAGGTCTAGGCTGTCAAAAACACGATTTTTTATATAAAAAATATTTATCGAGGAGTATGGGGTAGTAGGTATCTGTCTATCCATCCATCCATATCCGATTCACAGTTCACAGTGTTGCATTCTTCCACACTTGGCTTCAAAAAGGAAAAGAGGCGCAGATTGAAGGAGTATGTCCCTACTCCAGAAGGGCCTGTGCTGTGTCTTTGACATCCGTAACCATAATAATGTAAGCTCAATGAACCTCTCAATCACAAATTACCATGCCGCAAAACCGCTATCCAAAACAATCCCAAATTCTCCTCTCCAATCATTGACACGTGGCAAACCACGGAGGAGGATGTTGAAACCTGTATCCGCGGCTCTTCCCGCTCCACCGCCGCTTGACCTCACAGAAAATAACGTGAAACAGGTTTTAGACGACGCTCGAAAGGAGCTGGGTCAAATCTTTGACACCTCTGTTGGTATGACAGGTAAGTAAGTAAGAGTTATGTTGCTTGGTGGTTTAGGATGTAATTATAACAGCACATAACAGTGATCTAATTTCAGGAGTTGTTGAACTAGCTGACTTGGATGGGCCTTTTGTGAAAATTAGCCTTAGGGGTCGATTTTGGCACAAGCGTTCTACTGTCCTTGCCAGAGTCGCTAATTATCTCAAACAGAGGATCCCTGTAAGTCTCTTGTGTTTCAATATATCCATCTTATTTTTCCAATTCAATGGCACTCCCAAAAACGTTCAAGTTTTAACTTTTATGTACTGCAAAGCTTATCAGTTACATTACTTGTTCCCTTCTTAATGCGTTCGTTGGTTTCAGGAGATTTTAGAGGTTGATATAGAAGACGAGAAACAATTGGATGACAGTCCTGAGAATTTTTAAGAGCTTGCCACTCTTTGGATTTTCTTCTATTCTTTTGTTTTGGTCGGTCTTCCACTAGCCGATTCCCTAGATAAGAGAATTTGTTTTGTGTGGATAAGAATATGTAGAAAAATAATCACTATGGGAATATCTGTGTTATTTTGTTATCTTTGTTGCATGTTATTGTTATTTACACATGGAACTTTCTCCTTACTATCACCCGTTTCTCCTTCCCTTCTTTCCTTTTATTTCAAAATCAGTGGTGTACATTCCGTTTGTCAGATTATGTGCACAAAATGTACAACCAACACTTCGGTCAGAGTCACTAAACAACACAAACTATCATAGGGAAATTCCGGCTTGAGTTGTACATATCCCCATCAGTTGGCACATGGCAGAATATTGCAGTTTCCATTTTGTCCAGTTCGAGATTTCAGTGATGAACAATAAAGTGGTTTGGTAGATGATTAGGGAAACAATATTCTTAAGAATTTGAGTCTTGATCGAGTTCAATAACGTCATGTGATCTATATAATCAACTCCACTTAGCAAGATACGGTTATTGTTGTAGTTGGTAAATAAATTGGGGAGAGGTCAGCGGAGCTCCACTTAGTTTCTTAATAGTTGGTGGCACTCAAATGGCAGATTACAAAACTGCATCGCTTGCTCATTTGTTAGTTGATATTATTGTTTACATCGTTTTAGAGTGCATTTAAGTGTCCTTACATATGTGACTAAAATTTCCTGCACTTTGTTACAACTTTGTCAGTTGAAACACAAGGAATGAGATAAATGAACTTGTTTAAGAATTGCTTGCATTCAACTCAGAAGATAAATTCGATACCCCTTGTTTTCTTAAAACTTACCATAACTGCTAGGGGCTTTGGTTTCAATGGTCTATGATTGTTCAATTAACTCAGTTTTGGTTTCTAAGGATATCCCCACACCTTTTTGGCTTGTGATTAATCATTTGACATGGAACAATACAGTTAGGCCTTCCCCACTTTGTTTGACTTAATTGGAAATGATAAGGACTTCACTGTTAGTAATGATAAAATAACTCTGATACACTTATCCAAATTTATTCCGGGTCTTGATTAATTTACTTTTCTGTCTTTCTCTCCATATGATCCTTTTATGTTATGAATCCAGAATAATACATTCAAGAAACCCATGCTATTTACTTATCTATTTTATTATATTTCTAATGGTTAGTGTAGTAGAAAATTGAATCATCTATAATGCTGTCTAGCAGCCAAACCCTATCTTGACCTGCCAACAGTTAGAAATGCTGTTTCTGGTTGAAAAAGGTTTTTTTTTCGGTTTTGATCCTTGGTATAATCTGTGTGGAACTAGGTGAATCCATTTAAGGGAGAAAAGCTCTCCCAAAGGCTCTAGTTTAGATCAATGAAATTAGTTAGCCCCTTCGAGTTAATTTTCTTGGTCGTACGTATATCATGGTCGATGACCAAAATTTTCCCTGCAACTTGGATTAGACCCATCTTAATGATTTCATTGGATGCAATTAGTAGGTTAGTAGCTAATCATTTACATCAATGTATTTTATTATTCAAACTCATTTTCCACCATTTTTTCTAGGAACTATTTTATCTTATTAATTATGGAAATGTGCACATATTGTTAAGAGAAAAAGGGAATGTCCCATTCATCAAATTGTTTGTACAAGAGAGGAGAATATATACAATGAAAAACTGAGTAATTGAAATCGATACTTACTTGATTGAGTAACTAACACATGGCTAACTAAGTAATTAATTCTTAGTTGTAATACCCCTCAAGGTGGGATGGGCAAATCAAGGATTCCCAACTTGGAAATAAGCAGTAGATAATGGCTTAGTTAACAAATAAGCAATCTGGTGGGAAGATTTGACATGAATTAGTTTCAATTGAGGATTGGACTAATTTTCTTACAAAGTGAATGTCAATATCAATGTGTTTGGACCTCTTGTGATGAGCAGGGTTTGAAGTCATATGAACAGTTGATTAGTTCTCATATAAAATCATGGTAGATGAAATGGAAATCTCAAAGTGTGAGAGGAGAGCATGGAGCCACACAACTTCACTAGCAATAGCCACAAGCGCTCTACACTCAGCCTCTGGGAACACACAAAAAGCAGTAGTGTATCACCTAGTGTTAGAGGCTCTTTGAGTAAGTTTTCATAGAAATACTTATAGAGAAGAAAATGAGAAAAAATATATATAAAATGAATTATTTTATAAGTTAAAATGAATTTTTTATTAGTTAATTTATAAATATTTTTTCATTCTTTAGAGGAACTATACAAGAGTTTTAATAAATTAGATAATGATGCACTAATAAAAAGATTATTTTAATTTATGAAAAAGTTTATCTCAATTATTATTTTTTAGAAGTGTTTCTGTAAAGAAACATCATCCAAGTTATGCCTTAGCAATAACAGTTAGCAAGGGTCGGACTTAACAAGAAAAAGTAAGCTTCGGCTAGGTACCCTCTTGATGTCTTGCATTTAGGGGTGTTCGCGGATCGGTTCGGATCGGTTTTGGCCAAATTTAGGACCCAACCCAATCAAATTTGATCGGTTCGGTTCGGTTCGGTTTTCAGAAAGAAAAAAAATTGAAACCCAACCCAACCCAACCCGTTCATGAACAGTTCGGTTCGGTTCGGATCACCGGGTTACCCATTTAAGTTTTTTTAGAACTACTATTTTATCACGATTCTTTCAAATATCTCATACAATTAAAACAATATTATCAAATGTATGAAAGTAGTAAAATTGATTCATTTAATACCATCAACATAATATTATAAAATAGACTTATAATATAAATTAAAACAAAATATTTGTGAACAATATTTACTATAATAGTCTACCCTTACACAACAATTATCCCAGTTGGTATCCTTGTTTCCGAGCAAAAAGCTCTAGTCTAAATTCACTAAGAATAGAGATAGACTGATATCCTTGTTTCCCAATCAGACTGGTATCCTAGTTTCCCAGCCAGAAGTTGCATGTCTCAATTCATCAAGAACAGAGACAAAATTGGTATCCTAGTTCCCAGCTGCGACCTTTTTCAAAGTCAAGAAGAAGAATACAATAAGATAGTTACATTTACGCTTATATTCCTTAAGCAAATAGGTATCTTTAAATCAGTTGAAGAATCAAACTTGTCAAACGCTTCTATATGATCTCACAACAATTCTCTCAATGATGCAAACATAAACTCTCTAATACTCTAATATTATTTGGAATGGAATGCATACATGAACACCAAAATATGTTTCTATTTATACTAATTTAAAGATATGATTTTAACCAATTTTTGAATGCAATCCTAAATATATTCTATCATATTATCCAATGTAATCTTAAAGATATTCTATTATATTATGCAATGCAATCTTAAAAATATTCTATCCTATTTTTTAATGCAATATAAAAAAATATCCTATCTTATTTTTGAATGCAATCTTAACCATTTATAATATCTTACCTTTTTTTTATTGTCAAATTATTTTTTTTTAATTTTTAATATATATATATATAAATAATAAAATTTATATTACTATTACGGGTTCACGGATCGGGTCATCGGATCAACGGATCTGTAAATCTAAACCCGTGATCCAACCCATACATGAACGGTTTTGATCGGTTCGGTTCGGTTTTGACCCAAATATATAAATGACCCAACCCAAACTGTTCAGATCGGTTCGGATCGGTTCGGGTTCACGGGTGACCCGTACCCGTGAACACCCCTACTTGCATTAAATGATGTTACTGCTTGTAAATGGGGAGCCTTGGGTGAAGAAACTTAATTTGTGTACGTTGTAAGCAATATCTGACTGAGAAATAGTCAACTAATTTTTTTGACCAATTAGCCTCCTATATGTAGAAGCATTAAGCAATAACTTTATCTACGTTACTGACAACTTCAAACCAGGATCCATAGGTGTGGGTATAATAATCATAGCGGATAGCAATATCTACGAAAGACGCTATAGCGGGATAAAAGATTGCAAGATGATCTAAGTCGATTTATTAAACTATCTAAATCATGTTCTTCTTCGTTTTTATTTGGGTTTGACACTTGTCTCCGGAATGGTAAGAAGAGAATAGCCAAAGTTTAGGCTTAATTAAAGAAAGGAAGTATTTTTTATTGTGGAGTATATTGTTCAATATTTAAGGAAAGAAAAAAAATAAAAAATAAAAAGGAAAATGAGATTGGCCTATGAATAATCAACAAAAAGTAAATGAATCAGAGTTAGATCAAAATTTAATGGTCATTTGAAACACATTTACATACATGTAAATTCAAAATTCAAGTTTAAAATACATTTAATGGTCATTTGGTATTAGAACAACAGACCTCACTCTTTCAGTTCTCTTCTAATTGAATCAGATTTTTCAATCTGAACATAATTTTCCTTCTTAACATCAACTGTCATTATTTCTTTGAAAGTAGTCGATCTTTCTGGAAACAAAAACCTCAAACACTAGGATAAAATTTCATTATCTTACCTACACTAGGTCGTCAATTTGACAGACACTTAGACATCTAATATAATGCCAAATTATGAAGAAGAAAATCTCTTCCAAGTAATGATATACTATTGTGTAAGCATCTCCCCCCAAGAATAACGGAACTTTGTTTCTAGACAGCTGTGCATTATAATCCATGATTATGGATGAACACGTATTAATCAGCATATTAGATCCAGAAATTTGATTTCAGGAATAACTCAATAATATAATGGAGGTATATATATATATATATATCCCTTTGTCCCTTGAAGGAGTTAGATGGTTACATATTGATTAAAGAGAACATATTCTCTAGTGTTTTTCAACTGGCAGTTTTGACCCAGTTGTTATTAAAGAATTTATATTGAAGTAACGGTTGGTTCAAAGAGACAACACTGAACTAGCAGGAAAAAAAAATTCCTGAAGGACAAAGGTTGCCGTGAATGATTCGGATCTTCATTGCCATTTGCCAAGGCAATGGAAACATAAATTTTAATTAGGATTTTCCACATTTTGAACAACCCTTGTTTCCTTATACTAGGGGCTTTACCAAAAAGGTTGGCAAAAAAAATGTATTGACTTCTACCGTACGGTTCCTATGCCCGTATATGAGGGATGAGTCCTAATCCTATGTACCCAAAATATGCTATAAGTGTAAAAACCTAAAAAACCGTGGATCATGAATCGTCCACAAAGAGGATTGGTCACATGGCAACTTCTGATTCAGTCACGTAATTCAGTCTTTCTTCCCACACCAACTTAGAGGCAGACTCATCTTGCTCGGGAACATGTTCCTGCTTCCATAAAATATTTAACAATATAATCAAGTACAAAGCAAAGAAATCGATCGAATATCTAAAACAACTTGATTTAGCAACTTGTATTAACTAGTAGTATGCATGCCATATGCATCAACTTAATTTTGCTTTGTTCAAAGGAAATGAATCATCGTCCTTGAACCACAAACATTGATAATTTTATATTTATATGAGAAGCAATATTTACGCACCTCTAGCTCTAGCATCAATTGTTTGGCTGTGGGTGCTGACACGATAATGCGACGTGCCTTCGGGGATATAAAGCCTTCATCAACGGCTTTGTCAATGAACGACAACAAGGAATTGTAAAATCCATCCACATTCAACAGGCCCACCTGCATCTCAGAAAAATTGACAAATAAACACTATGTTACTAGCAATCTTCAGTGACCAAGACCTTTAATTTGTTTTGCGTTTGTTCTTCAATCTTAATTCCTCTGTTTTATATTAGGTGGTTCTTCACATACTTTACTCCCATTCAAACGGAAAACCTTCAAATAATATAACGTGACAATGATTAATTAAGCAAAATCAGAGACTATTCTCTCATGTGAATTCGAATTAAATAGCCCACATTTATCGGATTCTGTATGTATTATTGAAGCTTCCTGGTTGTTAAACATATTTATATTATATAAAAATATATTAGTATTCTAAGTAACATAGAATATCATGGATCCCAATTTGAAGTTGTTGAAGCATTCTCCTATTTCACCGAGTCATATCTAGTAACATGACAACTGATAATACATACTACAACGTACAGTGTCAAAACAAGAGTTGCTCAAGGCAAATGCTGTACGAATAACCAAAGGCAAGACAATAATATTATCATATAATAAAGGGATTTGGTTAGTTTATACATTGTGGGCGGTAGAATATAATCCAGAGTCACAATATACACGTTAATGAAGATCGTTTGTTCCATGTCAAACTGCATGGATTATTTTTCCCCATCTTTCGGGCCTCTCTCCCATGTATAGGTTTCTATTATTCTATAAAAGCCATATATAAAATAATTTTAAGTCCTTCTACCATTTTTTTTATTAATTCTTACTAAACGAAATATTAAATATCTTTTTATTACATTTTCTAGATATTGAATTTATTTAATTTTTAATTTAATATTCTCTTCATAAAATATTAAAAGAAACGACAAATGTTAGTAATACATTATTCATTATTAACTAAATCTATTGAAAATTAAAAAAAATTGCCAGTCAGACTTCTAGCTAATCTAATAAATTTGGTTTGATTTTATAGTTTTTAATAAATTTTTATTAACAATTAAAAGCATCTATGTACGTGTTAGAGAATGTTAAAAATATTTTAATGTCTTCAAATATTTGTCACTTAAATTATAAGAAAGTATTACTATTTTTAATAATATCCGGTATCTCATCTAAATATCCTTCAATGAATTCACAATTATATTTCAACTCTTTAAATTATGATAGTTTTTCTTTCAAAAACAATAATTTTTCATAACAATATATGTAATTTTATAAGCACTTTAAAAATTAAAAGACAAAAAATATAAGACGGAGGGAATATCTGAGGAGTTTCAATTTATTTCAAATTATTTAAAATTTTAATTAAGAATAAAAATAATTTATTTTTTAAATAATATTCTTATTTCAGTATCTCACTTAAACACCGATTTATAATTATTTTTTTTAACTCTTTTTAGAAAAATATATATTTTATGAATACTGATTTTATCAAGACAAATGTAGTATTATTTTAAAAGATAAATAATACCCGTAAATTGTCTAATATGGCATTAAAATCGAGGAGTAAAGCTCACGGGTTTGCTGTGGATCCCAAGCTGCGCCCATGTAATGACTTCCAGCAATTCTTCAAGGGTTCCATATCCTCCTGTTAATTGGTTCAAAAATATAAGAACAAGCTCTATGTACGTTGTTGCTCAAAGAACAACTATATATCCTCTTTCATGTGATAAATAAGAATCTCTTCTGTTTTTGTTAAGAATTATGTGGTCTCATATGAGTAATTAAGAACAACATCTTACCAGGGAGGGCAATAAAAGCATCGGCTTGACGGGCCATCTCGGCTTTCCTTTGGTGCATATTAGATACGGCTCTCACTTCCCCAATAGGATCACCTGTTATCTGCATTTGCAACATATAACTATGAATTTTTGTTTGACCTTTAAATTAACTAATTAAAGCTATCACCATATAGTAATGAACTGAAAAATAATTTTTGACAATGGGAATGTATATGTACCTCTCTTGGCATAAGACTTGTTGGGATAACCCTGTGTACAAACAAGCCCATGGTCAGAACTAGATAGATTTTTATTTTGATTTTGATTTGGTGAATGATATATTGATATAGATATTTCTTTTACTGAATACTTAGTATAAAAGTTAACAAATTCATTATATGTCAAATTATAATTAGACTATAGTATAAATAAAAGATTTATCATACATTATCAATATATGTATTATTTATTCTTTAATATATATTTAAAAGAACAAAATGGAAACTTAACCATTTTGACTTAGTATAAAGATATATAGGAGAAAGATCTTAAACTAATTGAATGTGGAACAAGGAATCAATGTTTACTTGGAAGTGCAAGAAAGAAAAAATAAATAAAACGAAAGAAAGAAAACACCGTAATGTTGGCTCCAATTGTTGCGCAAAAACGTTCTAGCGTCCCTTTCTGGAAGGGCCAAAAAGGGATTAAACTTTATCCAATGAAGCAAAGCTTTACAAGAAGCTTCTAACTACCGGTAAAGGTCACATTTTTCTATTTTTTTTTTTTTAAATCCCAACAACGACGTTGCAGAAGACCCGATATATACTATTAATCCCTGTGATTTTTTTACTATTATTTCTATCCAAGATGCTCCCTTTCAACCTACATTCGGAACCTTAATTTGATTAATTAAAAAAAAAGTGCCCCACATTGCCTGCATTTGATCCCGTGATGTTATACATTGCTACCCATTTGTCACAAAACATGGGAAACACGCATGAGCTAGTAGTACGAATCATCGAAGTTCATACCACTCATACATAAGTAGAAAACCAATAAGTCTTAGCCAAAAAGATTAACTTGGCCTATATTATAAAAGACACATGCACAACAGAGAATGGGAGAGTGTGAGAACAAACCCTAGAACATGACGCCCACCATCATGAACTGCCTGAGAAACGAGACCCATCAGCCCCACGCTACCACCTCCATAGACCAAATCAATCCTTCTTTCCACCTTCAAAACACATCGAAAACCAAACCATGTAGACGCGTGTCACAACACTCATCATTAAAACACAATTAAACAAACCAAATGTTTGAACATGGCAAAAATAATAAAATTTTACTATAACCAGGGAATAACCAAAGGGGTAATATGCGATTTTTTTACTATTATACTATATTTTAGTTAAAACTAGGTTGTTATTATGGTAGTGAGAGTTACTACCATATGATATTTGGGTGACAATTACGGGCATATGGAAAAATCATGGAGCTAGGTTCGGTCATGGAAACTTGTGGGGAATGCCAAAGGCTAATAACACGTTTTGATAGAGTAATCATACCTAGGAAGCACGTTTGGTTCCCTTAAAAAAAATTGAATCTAAATATATACGTGTTTATTTATTTATTTTCATTTAGAGATAGAAAGTTAGAAACATTTTTGAGCGTTATAAAAAACAGTATACTAGTAAGTAGGGTGAAACAAATTAAGATCATGCAAGAAGGCTGCTCAACTGACAGCTAGATTACAGCTAGCATCATCCTAGCAATCTCTCTGCGTGTGCTTGTGTGCGCCTTCTCTCTCTCATGCCAAACTTAAACCCTAAACCATTCACTCATTCCTCAACAATCATAAGCACGAGTTGCCACTCGACAGATTGTTACGTTTTATTTTTTATTTTTACGTAAAAAAAATTAAGAAGAGGAGGAAGAAGCTAGTTTGGAACTCCAGAGTGAAACATCAAAACGATCATACAGGGAAAAGGTTTGCTTATGGAACAAAAGAAGCTTCATATATAGCATTGCGGCTGAAGGGACAAAAAGAGGCAGGAGAAAAAGGAAGGAAAAAAGTTCATTGAATCTAATTAATCGATATGATATCAAATAAAAGTGCCATGGAACCCAAAATTTTCTGGGGTTCAGTTTCAATGGTCCATAATAATCAATTCTAGATTTGAATTCATTCGCTTTTGAAAAAGAGATAAATTAAATCAAAGGAGGCAAGAAAAGAAAGCGGAATTTGATAAACGGAGAAAAATTAAAGGTGGCTTTTAGCTGAAAAAAAAAAAAAAACTCTTGAATCTCTTGTATATATATGTACATGGTGCAGCATTAGAATATTGTGATGAAACAAATAAATGGAAAAAGAAAAATCTGGGTACGTTAATTACCAGTTCCCTGCCAAGTTGAACAGCAGCTTCCTGATAGGTAGGTTTCTTCCCTGAACTGCTCCCACAGAAGACGCAAATCCTCTTGAATCTGGAATTGGTCTCTTCCATTTGTCGTTGGTGTGAGGTCTCGGCTACAACCGAGAGAGAGGGAGCAAAGAAAAGAGGGTTGAGAATGAGAAGAAGGTGACTATTTGTTTAATGTATTTTGATGTGGATATAGGTTACACACAAATACACATACGCATACATATACCCTGCTCCCTCAAAGTCACATCCCAACTCCTTCGCCCAATCATTAATTTACAATAATAGATACTATACTATATTATATTAACTCGCATATACTACATGCATGCTCTTTTTAATTAATTTATATAATTAAAGTTATAAGAAAATATAACTATTTAAATAAATGTAAAAAATTTAAATTAGTACATGTTATATTTTTTTTATAAAAATATAGCATAATAAAAAGCACTCCATTCATTTTTTCTAATTTTACTATAAATTATTTAGATTTACTACTATGTTAACTTCAAATTTTAACGAAGATTAATCACTTTTTTTGAGAAAATTACATATCAATATCATGACTAAATCATATTTTATTTTACAAATTTACATTTGAAAATTAAAATATTCAAAAGTTGAAATTCTCTAAACAAATTTTACATTTATTAACATACTAGTTATTTTTTTATTCCTTAAAATATAACATGTCAAGTATTTAAAAAAATGTGTTATATATCCGACAATAATCATTTTACTATCTCTGAAAATAAATTTTCTCAATCTCATTCTCGGGAATAAAAGAATCATACATAAAACAAATATCTCCTTATAATAATAATAGAAAGTGATACAGCAAGGAAAGTTCTATCTGTTAATAATTTCAGGAACGAACGTCACTAATAATATGTTAAATCTGTTGGCAGAGTTCTACGGTTCTACCAAAAAAATTAATTAGACAAGCCTAAAATCTAAATAATTTTATCCCTTTACATTTTTATTGTGATTAATTAGTGTTTTTCATCTAAACAAAAATTCATAGCAATATTATTACTGGATGGTTGCTCTGTTATCTTATTATGAATAATGTTATTTCATTTAGATAAATATTTCTAACATGTGTTTCGCTTGTCTGATGATTGTTTGGCTAAAAGCAGGTGTGTTAAAATAAGACTTACCTGAATATATTTAATTAGAATTGAAATAGACATTACCTTAAACTTTATTAGATAAGTAATTATGAAAATGGTTATTTTAGCTAAAATGTATCACCTCAAGTATTACTAAAATTATCACATATTTAATAACTTATAATCTAATATAATATCATCCAATAGTGTTATCATACACCCAATATAAAATTAATTAGGTCACCTAAAAATAAAATTCTCATGAAATAGCCGAGGATGTAGTTTATCCAGCATGCATGTCACGTGTGAATGCACGTTCTTTGGGGTATATATTTAGGATTCAGAAACCTTGAAACAAATTGCCAAGCTTTTAGAAAAAGATACATAAATACCATGTTGTCAACTATATCTATAAAATATAAATCTGTCGGAACTTAATCCAACATAAAATTTAATCAGAATGTGATGATTTGACTAGAAATATCAAATTAGATATATATATTTGAATATTGAATGTATGTATAACCTTGGAGCGATTAGCTTTCGATAAAGGCCCACCTCATGGCTGATGCTGCTCATCAGCTTATGACACTTTTGTTAGGTAGTTTGGTTCTTGGGCTTTAGCCCCTTCAAGTTATCAACTTTTATTTAGTAGTTTTTAACTTTTAATTAGCTTGTGAGTTAATTGTGTCAAACACGTATTTTAATATAAATTTAGGATGGGAGATTAATTTAGATACACTTCTCAATTGTACTTAACAGTTTAAGATTAGTTTTTATTATTAAATTTTAAAATAGAATGGCCGAAATAACAGAAGGATAAAGGCCTGTTTTTTTTTCTTTATAGTATCTACTATGACAGTACATATTTAAGTAAAAGAAAACCAAACAAATTATTATAAAGATTCATCACATAAAAATAATCGGTACCCTCCTTAATTATTCTGGCTTGGAATAGAGCATACATGCAAATATATATAGGTAGACTTAAAAAAATAATTTTGATCTATCATTAGATTTATCTACCACTGATTTTAATTAATTTGAGTTAAAGGTGCTCTTGATGTTGATAATAAAAAATTGAGACAAATATGCATATTGTTGTGAATTGTGATATCCACATGAATGTGGATTGACAAATGATTTACTGCTGACAATACAACAATCGGATGTCGATTACTTTTAAAACGCCCCACTAAAAAGATAGGTCCGGCCCAAATATTTGGCTTAAGAAAACATGCGCCCACTTTCCACCTACCCAACTATAATAGTATTTGGATAACTTTTAATTTTATTTATTTTTTAGCTATGGGAAATTTGTACTAAGCAGAAGTGCTCAAAATGATAATCCAAAGTCTGAAACACTGTAGATTAAGAAAACTGATGAGTGTTTTTTGGGTCCACAAACAACTAATACGAGTAAAGCATGATTTTCTTTCATAGAGATAGTGGCTTCTCCGGCGCATATGACCTTTGTTGGGAAGTGGGGAAAAGGGGAGGAGAGGATTTTCTTGTATGTTTTGGAAAAAGAAGAGTTTTCTTATTTGATTAGTAAAGGAAGGAAGAAAATATAAATAGAATTTGAAAATTATTTTAAGAAATCAATTATGCAAGATCTGATTGTATTTATATGTGAGAGATGATTTATTTAATAGAAAATTCTTTATATCTAAAATTTTCTTAGACTAATAATAATTACATATTGTAAGTAAATTTAATCTCTGATCCAATAAATTAGGGACATTCGTGATCATCATGGTACTGAAAACTTCAATTTATGATAAAGTTTTATACATGCCATAATATAAGACCACAATAATGAAAACCAAATTTAGTATTTTTTATTATAGAACTGTTCCATACCTAACTTTTATCCAGCAGGTACTACATTGTCACAAATTGCATGTGAATCATTATTTTCCTAATAAAAAATCTCATCCAGAACATTGAAGTATCTCCTAAAATTTAGAAAAAAACAAATAAACATAACAGACATTTGGAGTTTAGCGAGGTAAATCAGAGTTGAATGCAAAACATATTTAGAAAAGTTCTACTTCAACTTAACGCCCCCTTTAAAAGTAATAGAAAAAAAAAAACAAGACATCATAGATCTCAAACCAGAACCCTCACATTGTTGTTCCAATTCCTTCAACCTAACACCAAATTTCTCTTCCCCACTCCCACCCATTTCACAAACTCCCCAATCTTCCTCTCCAAATGAACCACCTCAACTCCGAACCTAATACTGAACTTAAAATCGAACATCTTCTTCTGTTCCAAACCATCTTAATGAAACCCTTTAGAGTATTATCTGCATAAACGCCAAGTAAATGATTTCTCTTGTTTTTTCAAGTGAGAACTTCCACGATCCTGCAAATATTTTTGTCAGGCCGGGCTGGGTCGAGATTGCAAAGGAAAATCCAAGGTGAGTGGTGCTGAACTGGAGGCAAAGGCGAGTTTTATATCACAACTCTGAAACCCTGCTTTATCGAAAATGCTACTCACAATAGGGTCATCAAGAATCGACAAAATGAAGTGTTTTAGTTCAACTTTCGAAAATGACGTTGTTGTTGTTCCCCGTTGGCTTTGCTAGAACATGTGGAAGCTCTTTGGGTGTCGCCGTTGGTTCACCTGAGAGCGTTTTATCACCACCATGAGAGAGTTCGATACCGGCAGCTCGTCCTTGCTAGCGGCGGTGATTGACTTTGACAACGGGAGTCAATCGAAACAATCCAAAACGAAAATGTATCAAACTTTCCTTTTTAAAATGTTTTTTTAATTAGAGTTTGGATAATGTCATCAGATTAGGTGTATCACCCTCTCACGTGATTTCATATGTGTAACGTTAACGTGTTTAATTAACAAACACATCATCATGTTTTAGACGAAGACTAACAACAAAGATTTTTCACCAAAATTTTTAAAGTTTTAAGGACACAATGAGAATTTTTTTTTAGATATATTTCAAGAATCTCCAAGATACTTAAACTTTAAGTTTATCTAAAATCCATTATTAAGTCACTCATTGTATTATTCAAACACTGAATTTAAAGTACAATTTGAAAAAGTATATTAAAAAAAAAACTGAAATTCTAAAAATGGTGCCTACTGCCTAGTATACTTAAGTGAGGTTTAATTAAGCCTGAATACAAATGCTAAGGATTTACATCACTGCAACAGTGGATATGGATGCCACCCGTTCATTGATGTGGTGTTTGTTGGTTTTGCATTGCTTTGTAATTGTGGGCGCTACTCATTCCTGGCAATTCGCATGTGCCATGAACTATATATGGCGTGTAGTGGGGTATGCGTTCATGTGCCTTCACTTAAATTAGTCTACAAGTACAAGAGAGCATTTCATAATTTTTATTTTAAATACAAATGTTACTTATGTGGCATTGTAAGGTGATAGCTGCATTTTATTTTTGTTAAAATTTTGTTCTCAACCCCAAAACGTTGAAATACAAATCATTATTATTAACTCCTTAAAATAAAAATAATTACATATAAATAATAAGTTCCAATTTACAATAAATAAAAAATTGAACATTACAAAATTAAATTTCATCTAAACTAAATAATACGCCAACGTTAAAAATTTCAATAACAAATGCTTAGTCAATTATGTATTTCATATAAATATATTTAATTTTTTATATTTATATATTTGGGGGTACTCCTGACCTGACTCCAGAGACATGAACAAGCCAACAAATTGAAACAAAAATTCATTAGAATTTGGATATATTTCCCAAAAAATTGAACAAATGATAAAACATTAAACCCAAAAATGGATTATGGAGAACTAAAAATGCATACAACTATTATCAGAAATCTTACCCATTGGAGCAACCCAGTCATTGTTCTCCACTGCTCGGAGTTTGAACATCCCTCTCAGCAGTCCACTGTCCGGACACCCAAAGATTCATCGAAAATGCCAATTCATCCCAAATTTTATTCCCATCCCTGTGACAATGTGTTCCATAAGTTGGCATTGTAACGCCTGTTTTAAGAGTTTGTTTGGTTATGTTAAAAAAATATGATTGTGTAAAAAAAAGGCAATTTTATTTATAGTTTTTTTTAAATATAGTCATTATAGTATCTCAAAATATATACTATCTTTTTAAGTTTTTGAATTTCTTAAAAGTATTTTTTTACCATATTTTTCTTGCATGTGAAATTTTCTTGTGGTTTTTTCATGCAAATTTCCCCCCCAAATATATACATTAGTTTTTAATTTTAAAATATTTTATACTTCTCAATACAAACATAATTCTTATTACTTTTTTTTACTTCTACATTCGTTTATACTCAACATCTCATTCTTTTGATTTTTGTTTAAAAGTATATTTTTTATTGAAGGATGTAAAATATTTAATTTTAAATTATCCAAGGATTAACGCACTGATATAAGATTTCAATGCATTCATTCACATGAATGAATGAGAACAATTTATTTAATAAAAAAATATGTATTTAATTATCACTATATGCAAAATTTTCTTGAACAAGCAACAATCACTTATTTTCAATCACATACAATAAGTGGGATTAGTTACTAATGTAATAAATTGGGGAACATCAAGAAAGAAAAAAATCCTAGATTGTGTAAAAAAATATCATCCTAGATTTTTGGCTAACTTCATGACCAAATAGATAATTATCAAATCACATTTGATAGTCTTTAATGTTTGAAGTAATCTACTACTGATCATATCTTGACTTTCTTCCCCCCTTTAAATATAATGTAATAGATGATATAACTCTCTTACAATAAGACCTTAAATAATTGGAAAAAGACATGATATTATATATTTAGACCAGGTATTACAGCTGCATGACCCATCTTTCTAAATCTGGCTTTGTTTAAAATATTTTATCTCTGTATGTACACTACTCTTATTAGTGGAGTCCTAGTCGTTGAATTCCCAAATTGTTCCTAAACTAAAACTCTTATGGCAATACTTGGAAGTAGTGATTGTAGTATTACTATTTTAGAAGGGTTAAACCTTAATTATTAGGACCTACTAGCAAAGAGAGTCTGAAGCAAACAAATTTTATAGTAGGTTACAAGCACTTCAAAGATAACATATGCGCAAACTAATTAATTGAACGTAAATGATTAATCAGAGTCTATTTATCCTGATGAACCAGACAATTAAAAAAAAAGTGCAGTTAGGAAAATTCAATGCATAAAATTCCATTTGTGGTGCAAGTTTCTAATATTAGATTTTGGTATTTATGACGTACAAATATTATGAATATCAATAAATACTTAATAAATATTTTGTATCAGTGATATACTTTCTTTTCAATTTCTTCTTCTACTTTCTTTTCCTTACCAAATAATGTATAAGAGAACTTGGAACTTAGCCTTATTATTCCAGCTACAACTTTATGTGAAAATACAATAGAACGATATAACAATTCATATATATGTATATATAAGTGCTCGTGAATCATAATATTTATCATCAAAGATAAATTTAAAATATGTCGCACAAAATATATCAAATGTCAAAGATAAATTTAAAATATATCATCATAATATTCATCGACAAAGATACGAATACGATAGCATTTGAATAGAACAATTATAAATACTTAAATTTTACCTCGATTATTACAATTTAGGACTAAAATGAAAAAGTGAGTGTCAAAGAAAATAACCTAAAACGACAAAGTATACATAGGTATAGAAACGGTAGGAAACAGATGACAGTGTGAGGCTCTCAGCATTTGAGTTTGAGTCCACATAGTGGCGCGTCAAAACTGAAAATTCCACCGTTGCCGTTGATGGCAAGTTTTGTTAAATCCATCCCCGTCAAGGGCAAATCTCACTGCCCCTCTTGCCCGTTAGGTGCCACAATGCTGCCACTTCCATTTATAAAGAAACAGAGTTAAAGAAAATACACACACCTGACGCCACCTTCATTCCATTCTATCCTCAATGGCCCCTCCTTCTCTTTACATTATCATTGTCTTTCTATTACTATCTCTTCTCTCTCACACCGCTTTCACTTCCTCAAACCCCGACACCATCACTCTCCTCATCAAACCACATTCCTCAGACTCAGATCCAATCCACTCTCTCAAATTTGCAGCTTCCACTTCCCTAACCCGGGCCCACCACCTCAAACACCGCAACAACCATTCCCCCTCCGAAGCCACAACCCCAGCATACCCCAAATCCTACGGTGGCTACTCCATAGATCTCAACCTTGGAACCCCACCTCAAACCTCCCCCTTCGTTCTCGACACGGGTAGCAGCCTCGTTTGGTTCCCCTGCACCTCCCGCTACCTCTGCTCCCACTGCAACTTCCCCAACATCGACACCACCAAAATCCCAACCTTCATTCCCAAAAACTCCTCCACCGCCAAACTCCTCGGTTGCAGAAACCCCAAATGCGGCTACATCTTCGCCTCCGACGTTCAATCTCGCTGCCCCCAATGCAAACCAGAATCCCAAAACTGTTCCCTAACTTGCCCCGCCTACATAATCCAATACGGCCTAGGCTCCACCGCAGGCTTCTTACTCCTCGACAACCTCAATTTCCCGGGAAAGATTGTTCCTCAATTTCTCGTAGGTTGCTCCATCCTCTCCATTCGCCAACCCTCCGGAATTGCCGGCTTCGGTCGCGGCCAAGAGTCTCTCCCCTCACAAATGAATCTCAAACGATTCTCATACTGCTTAACTTCCCACCGCTTCGATGATACACCACAAAGCAGCGATCTGGTCTTGCAGATTAGCTCCACGGGCGACACCAAAACTAACGGCCTCAGCTACACGCCGTTTCGCTCCAATCCATCGGCGAACAACCCCCCGTTTAAAGAGTACTACTATCTCACTCTTCGCAAGGTCATTGTTGGGGGCAAGGATGTTAAGATTCCGTATAAGTTTTTGGAGCCTGATTCCGACGGTAACGGCGGCACTATCGTTGACTCTGGATCCACCTTCACGTTCATGGAAAGGCCCGTTTATAATTTGGTGGCCCAAGAGTTTCTGAAGCAGTTGGAAAAGAATTATTCCAGGGCCGAGGAAGCTGAGGCCCAATCTGGGTTGAGTCCCTGTTTTGATATCTCCGGCGTCAAGACCGTCACTTTCCCCGAGTTGACTTTTCAGTTCAAAGGCGGCGCCAAAATGACGCAGCCGCTTCAGAATTATTTCTCGTTGGTCGGAGATGCCGAGGTCGTGTGTTTGACCGTTGTCTCCGACGGAGGTGCCGGTCCGGCCAAGACCACCGGTCCGGCCGTCATTTTGGGGAACTATCAGCAGCAGAATTTCTACATTGAATATGATTTGGAGAATGAGAGGTTCGGATTTGGTCCTCGTAGTTGCCGAAGGAAAGCTTAGATTTAGTAGTTGAAAATTAATTAACATGAGAGGTTTCCATGACATCCACAACGGTGTGGTGGTTATAGTCTATTATTATTATGATTTATTTGTCGTACTCATTGATTTTTTTTTTTCACTGCGTAAGTGCAGGAACAGAGTGTGGATGTTTAGAATGATTTTAAATAAATTGAGATATACTATATGATTAGTTCATCAAGTGTATATGAAGGACATGGTTGATGCTAAGCGTTATTGGGTTTCACGTGTGAGTTTTAGCTAAAGGAGCATTTTTGAGAATGGGAATGATTCGTTCGTAAAGTTGTCTTTCATCATGGTAGGGGAGGGTTCCGTAAGATAAAGCGTAGGGTTCTTTATTCTTGCATTATTTGCGGCTCTTGTTTGTCTTCTAGTACACCGAGAAGGAGCCTTGCTTGCTACTATTTCGTACAAATATGCAAAAGCAACAATGTTACTTGTGGATGATCACCGACAGAGTAAAAGTTAAACACCATGCCATAATTGGAGTTAGGTTGCTCAAAGACTCTTTCTCTGTGCCAATACATAGCATGTGAGCAATCCAACTAATCCGCATGCAGTTTTCCTATATAAACAGTAGCTTAAGTTATTCTCTATTTTCTTTTCCCTACATCAGAACAATTGTACCAAGCCTCTATTCGTCTTGAACTACTAATTAAAATACTTAAATTAAACTTAAAATTTTCATTCTGAGACTCATAATTTGGGCAGGCGCCGTAGGCATCTATTTGGATTGTAATGTGTTCTAAATTGAACTTGTGAGACTTAATTATATTTACAGGTAAGCAACCAAATTGATACTTGGCTGTTGGCTCTTTGTTACTATTCTCCAAGTCCTGCTAACTACACTTTCCACTGCTAGATGTATATCACGGGTTGTTAATTTCTTCGCGAGTTTGTGTGATTTTTCTTCTTCTAAGTTCAATCCATAGAGGAAAAAAAAAAAAGTTCAAGACTTCTTATTTCTTTTATAATAGTTTAATTAAAATTTAATAACAATTTAATCATCCTAACATTTATATTGCCGGTTTCAAAAGAGGACCCGGTGATTTGACATTTGTCTTATGACCTTTTCCTTTCACTAATAAGTTCTGTTTATAGTATAGGTGTTTTTTAGATTTAGCTATTTTTCAAAATCAATATAAGTATAAGTAATTGTAAATACATAAATTTAAAAATAAAATATAAAATGGACATATATGAAAATATAATTATAGTGATAGATGCTACTTTTTAAAATAAAATAATCAATTTTTATAAATAAATTATAATTTAATAAATAAATTATAATTTAATAAATGAAGATAAATTACTAAACCATAATAAGTTCTTTTTTTGGGTAAAGCACCATGATTAGTGCTTAAACTTCGTAGTAACTTTTCTCACTCCACACGCAATTAATAAGTCAATAACACTTATTTTACTTATAATGTTTTGAATTTAACTCATTTAGAATAAAGTGTACGTTTTTAGAAATTAAAATATAAAATTATAGTTTTTTCCAATATAAATTTATAAATAATAATTCAAAAAGTTAACAATTAATTTTGTGATCCAATATGAATACATGTACACCAAATTATATGTAAAACTCTAAAAATCTAGAGTAAAAAGTCTGTGTGTTACTGGTGTAAATAATTTTTATATTATCATTTAATTATACACATGTTTATAAATGTGTTAATTTTTATAATAATTATCTTAAAAAAATCATACTAACAATAAATTTTGTTTAGTTTTACATTGTTTGTGCTTAGTTATTATTAATTAAACTCTAAAATCTATTCTCTCTTAATTTTTTTGAAAAAATCAATTAATCATTATTATTTTAGAATTCTATAAATTGCACATTTTAATTTATAAGAGCATGTTTTTCTTAAAATCTTTTCAATAAAAAAAATGCAAAATCATTCATTGTTAATTGAAAACAAGAGAGCTAATTTAATAACTGGGTGAACTATTATGCATATATGTATTTTTATCATAATTTTACTTGCTAATTTTTTAATAAATGGTTTCAATTAAATAATTTTCATTTTAGTGACCAAGTTTAATAGAGTTAAATTCTTTATTTTACTAATGAAAATAAAATGTTACATATATTGAATTGACAAATCATATTTCTACAATAAAAGTATATAATTTATTTTATAAATAAAGAGAGAGAGATACGTAAGATTAAATAAGTAATACAATGAGAAAATAAAAATGAATATAAAAATATAACTCTATCAAAATTAGATGACTGAATACAAAAACCGACACATCCCTTTTGTTTTTGGTTAAGAAAAATCCTATCCCATTGCATTGGAATTTGGCAGTGACTGGAATGAAATGGGGAAAAGATGAAAACTCTGACTAGCTATCAAGATCCCTCGAGACAATAAATATTAGGACCACTTGAAAGGCTATTTGTTTTCTTCCAATTTTCTTACACATGGATCAATGCATGGTAGATGGTAAAATGGAGAAGGGTATAGTAAAAAGGAAAATTATTTCTGGTTCGTGAAAATAGATATGACATCATTGAATAAGATAGATAATAAATTATTTCATTCCATTGTTCAACCTTAATTTTCCTCCTCAAATAGTTTTTTTATCCATAAAAATAAATAATAATGTCTAGAATTTACAACAACTCTACATCATATTCAATTGAATTGAATCTATTCACTTCCTCCTGCACAATTTAGGATATATTTGATTGAACAAAACTTCTAAATTATAAATTATTTTTTTATTGTTGCAAATTTTGTGCTAGTAAAATCTAATTGGATTCTACCACTAAAACCAAAAAAATGACAAAAGTTCTTGCCACATGTGATCCAAGAATCCAAAATCCACCAAAAATGCTTTAAGATTGTATGCCTATCCCTTTTCTTATTCATGTTTTCATACTTTGTGTGGTTAATTCTTCAAACACCCATTACCAACACGTCACTCAAGAAGAATGCACACTCAATTTAACACTCTTTGTTATTCATGAATAAAATTGATTAAAAATCACAGTGAATCTCACTAAAACCACCAAAGTTGTTTTAAATATACATAACAAGGGAATATATATATATATATATATATATATATATATATGTGTGTGTGTGTATAATTTTTGAAAAAAATAATATACAAATTATGAATTATATAACATGACTCATCTTCCTTTGAAGTGCATATATTTTGAAAGAGAATAATACAAGAAGTGAAAAAAAAAAAAACATAATGTGAGTAATACAACGGAAAAGGAAAGAAAAAAGGTAAAAGTAGGAATGATGTAAAAAAGAGATAAAAATATATGATTAACAATGATATTGAGAATGTAAGAGGTATGAATAATACAATTAATAAATATAGTGCATCACTAATTACTAAATAATAAATTAAAAATCCATGTCACATAATTAAGATTTACGAAACAAAATTTTTAGATAATTCTTTTATCATATACAATAATTTTGTTTTTTGACTAGAAATAAGCAGAACGTGCATTACCTGGAAAGAGTGGGGAATAAGAAGCTTCAATAAACGTGAGATGTCAGCGTCTTAATCTTAACCTTTTTCCTTTGGTAAAGGGCGAGAAAGATGCTGGAAAATTGGTTGTAATTTGCTTCCAAGAAGTTAATTGCTCAAAAAACACGCTAGATAAAAGATCTGAACAGCGCATAACTTTCATAAAAGGTTGGAATATACACAAATTAAGATTTTGACCAAAGTGACACACATTGTCACATTGATGCTCAGTGCATTGTAGGTTTGATTAGACCGCCACCTATATATTAGCTAATGCACTAAAAGTGTGAGAGCGAAATGGTGCATATATGAATGGGATTGTATTTATTTGTCTGCCTATTGATTAAGTTCACGAATTCCCTTTTTGTTCAGTTCAATATAGTATTCAATTGCGGGGCTTGAAACAAGGTGTGTGCGTTTTCAGTCTAGCTAGGTTAGCAAATGCGAAAATAAAGAAGAAAAATTGATTAGCTTTTTCCTTGCTAACACTGCGTCTTTCTATTATATATATATAATTCTTCAATAATATACATTTTTTACGGTCATCTAGTCATCTTGTGAAATGATCAATTTTCTTTTAGCAATGCTATTTGCTACTATAGGAAAAAACACAATGCGTAAATTGAAAACGTGGACCAATATTATTTTTTTAAAATAAATCTTACTTAAAAATTACAAAATGTAAAATAAAATTTGATGGGAATTGTAATGATAAAAAATGTAAGATAAAATATCATTCAATTATATATTATCATAATTAAGTTTCCCAAATTTATAATAATTATCTTAAAATTATTACTAAAATTATTTTCGATTGATAATATAATTTTTGTATATTAACCATATATGGGAATTAAGCTCATAAAAAACAAACATGACAATATTAAACTCTTTACAAAAACTATATTGTATGTATCAGTATTTTCCTTTTCCTTTTATATATACCTACGCATATTATGAGTACATACATAATTGAAATCTTTTGACGTAATGTATAGAACGGTGTTAGAGAGGAATAAAATTGAGGCAATAATTTCACGTCAAACAGTTAAAAGAAATGTTTATCGCTTCTCACTCAACAAAATTCCAGAAAATTAATCGTGAAACCAAACATGGTATTGGTTATAATAACATGGTGAGTCGCGTCCGGTGCATGTCATTGATGGAGGAGTTTCACAGGTACACGCATGCAGAGAGGAATGGGTGTTTCCTTACACAATTTTTATATAAAAAGGTCAAACTAAAACTTAATGTTATACGCGTAAGATACAAAATTCAATTTCACGTTATAAAATAATGCGGAAATCTCACAGAAATGATATCCATTGATTACCATACACCTGACACTGATTATTTGATTTTCGTTGGAATTAACGAACCCGATATTGATTCCCATGTATACAGAAAAGGACTAATATGAGGGTGGAGCGGTGAGCGGAGGAGACGGCCACGCTAATTAAGACTGAGGAGACAAGAGATCCCTACATGAAAACATGCTACATATATGCCTTGCTATAGTATAGTTGTTGATTGTTCTTGGTTTATTTCACTTACAAGCTAGGAGAAAGGTGTAGATTGAATGCACTTGTTCACATATGATCGTAAAAAAAACCGTGAATCTTGGGGAGCCAAGAGAGGTAAAAGTCATTGAAGAAATGATCATAAAGTTGTCCCTAATAATCTAAATCCCTCTGCGTGGCATAGAAAATAAATACTATATTTCAAACAGATCAGATCCGAGGAACCAGTATAAGTCAACCATCAACAAAAAGAAAGGTCAGATGAAAGAGAGGAAAGATGCTTGGTTTGCTTTACCATGTGCATGTGCAGGAGTGCGTGTCATTACTTCCCTTGTCCTAGCCTACAATGCTATAATTGAGAATTTGATTTGTTATTTCACCTAATTATTTATTGCATAATGATAAACAAATATTCATATATTTTAAATATTCAATCAATATCTCTCATTTCTTTTTTATCTCTCTCTAGGTGTGATAGCATTATCAATGTTTATCAAACATTTTTTTCTATTTTTATTGAGCACATTACGGAGTGGTTTGAGTTTAAAAAACACTTAAATTCAAACTTATTATTGTTAATTAATTTGAGTCAGATAAGTTTTTTTATATTTCGAATTGAGTCAATATAGTTACATTATAGTTGGTTTGAACTAATATGATAAATAAATAACAACAACACAAAGTTATCCCATTAGGTGAAATCAATTGTATGAACATATAATATCATTTGACAAAGTTAAATTCAAATTTTCAAAAATATTATTAAGTTTTATGTCCTTCCTTGATGATTCACTCAAATGTTCTTTTTCGGTTCCCCTTTTTTCATTTTCTCTAGACTTAAATTATACAATTCACTATTTTATGGTGCCTCTTGTGGCCTTTGTAGATGTCCATATCACCTTAATTAATTTTTTATCATCTTTTTGTTAATGTTATACAAATTTTTTCTTGTATAACTTCATTTTTCCTTTTATCTTTTACTGTTTGATCACACACTTATTTTTAATATTTTCATTTCTACATTTCACACTCTTCTCTTATGTTATCTCTTTAAAATCCAGCATTCACTGTCATATAATCATTCACTGTCATATAATGTATCTGAAACATAAGTATAATTGTAAAATAAAATTTGTCTTTGAATTTATTAGGCATCCATTGAGACAATAAATAAATAAATAAAAACATGTCAAATAGAAATAAAATAGAAAGTGATAATAAATAAATATAAATTGAATGAATAATCTAAAAAAAGTATGTGAAATTAAATTACACAACATAAAAATTATAAAATTATTCATATATAATAAAAAGTTACATGACATAATTTTTTTCCTAAAATAATATATATTCAACTATTCAAGTTCTACATTATTAAATCCTATATATCCGAACTAATTTGATCAAAATTGTAATTTTAAAGTACAAATCGGGTCTCCATGAACCCACATATCTAGCCTTATTTTATCATTTTGAATTTCACCACCACAACAACAACATCTTTATTATTATTAAAAATGAAAAGTTTGTTATCTAAGACTAAGCGTATGCTCAGTCTCAGCTATGGATCCCCCTGTGTCTAGTCTCCCGCCGGTTTCCAACATCCTATTTTTCTTTGCCTGAGTTGATTGGAAAGAAGTTGAAGTCCAACGAGAACAATAAGTGTCCCGTACTCCCTCTTCTATCCAAAATAGGATTTGTCTTGACATGCAAGCATTCCTAATTAAGCATATATATTGCAGAGATAGAGGCTTCCCAAGTCTGGTAAGAATATCTCTCTCTAGATTTAAAAAGTCCAAGTAATTAACCTAGCATAGTGTCTGTGTTTAACATTTTAGGACTTATATAGGATCATTTGTCACCACCTTCTTCACTTCATAAGTTAGAAATATAATCCAATGAACATCATTTAATTTATATTGGTGCTGCCAAATCGTATATTATTGCTAATGCATAGATGCTTCATCATTCATTCATGAATATCTGGCAGGGTAATGCATAGATGCTTCATCGTATATTATTTCATGTTGGACTCATTGTTTCAATATTTTCTAATAATTTATGAAAAGCTGCGAAATAAGTTGCATTAATAATTTTCTCAGACTGCTGTATACTTCTTGTTACATGCTGCAAATTAAATTTCATCTCAAATTAAGTGGTGATAGAAACATGAATGTCAATGTATTGTTCAAAGGAGGCAACATGCATGTTACTTTGTGTTTTAGATTAATCTTATCTAAAACATATCAGGCTGTCAGCAGTTGAGTTGAATCCAGAGAGTGCGGCGTCAAAACTGAAATTCCACCGTTGCGTTGCCGTTGATGGAAAGCTTTCTTAAACTCCATCCCCGTCAAGGTCAAATATTCTCAGTGCCACTACATTTATAAAGCAACATCCCGAAACAGATTTAATGAATACCTTCATTCGTTCATGCATTCCATTCTATCTCTATCTTGAGTACACACGTGTTCCTTCATTCAATGGCTCCTCCTCCTCCTTACATTATTATTCTCTTTCTACTATTACTATCTCTTGTCTCTAACACGGCATTCACCTCCTTCCACCCCAACACCATCACTCTCCTACTCTCCCCAACCCTCACCAAATCCCATTCCTCAGAGTCAGATCCATTCCACTCTCTCAAACTCGCCGCTTCCGCTTCCCTAACCCGGGCCCATCACCTCAAACATCGAAACAACAACAACTCCCCTTCTGTCGTTACAACCCCAGTGTACCCCAAATCCTACGGTGGCTACTCCATAGATCTCAACTTCGGAACCCCACCCCAAACCTCCCCTTTCGTTCTCGACACGGGAAGCAGCCTCGTATGGTTCCCCTGCACCTCCCGCTACCTCTGCTCCCACTGCAACTTCCCCAACATCGACACCACCAAAATTCCCACTTTCATTCCCAAAAACTCCTCCACCGCCAAACTCCTCGGTTGCAGAAACCCCAAATGCGGATACATCTTCGGCCCCGACATTCAATCTCGCTGCCCCCAATGCAAACCAGAATCTCAAAACTGTTTCCTAACATGCCCCTCCTACATAATCCAATACGGCCTAGGCGCCACCGCGGGCTTCTTTCTCCTAGACAATCTCAATTTCCCCGGAGGAAAAATCGTTCCTCAATTTCTCGTCGGTTGCTCCACTCTCTCCTTTAGCACGCCCTCCGGAATCGCCGGCTTCGGACGCAGCCCAGAGTCTCTCCCCTCACAGATGAATCTCAAGAGATTCTCATACTGCTTAACTTCCCACCGCTTCGATGATACAACACAAAGCAGCGATCTGGTTTTGCAGATTAGCTCCACGGGCGATACCAAAACTAACGGCCTCAGCTACACGCCGTTTCGCTCCAATCCATCAACGAACAACCCCGCGTTTAAAGAGTACTACTATCTCACTCTTCGCAAGGTCATTGTTGGGGGCAAGGATGTTAAGATTCCGTATAAGTTTTTGGAGCCTGGCTCCGACGGTAACGGCGGCACCATCGTTGACTCTGGATCCACCTTCACGTTCATGGAAAGGCCCGTTTATAATTTGGTGGCCCAAGAGTTTCTGAAGCAGTTGGAAAAGAATTATTCCAGGGCCGAGGACGCTGAGGCCCAATCTGGGTTGAGTCCCTGTTTTGATATCTCCGGCTTCAAGACCGTCACTTTCCCCGAGTTGACTTTTCAGTTCAAAGGCGGCGCCAAAATGACGCAGCCGCTTCAGAATTATTTCTCGTTGGTCGGAGATGCCGAGGTCGTGTGTTTGACCGTTGTCTCCGACGGAGGTATCGGTCCGGCCAAGACCACCGGTCCGGCCGTCATTTTGGGGAACTATCAGCAGCAGAATTTCTACATTGAATATGATTTGGAGAATGAGAGGTTCGGGTTTGGTCCTCGTAGTTGCGAAAGGAAAGCTTAGTTTAGTAGTTGAAAATTAATTAATTAACACGATACCCCAATTCGATTCAAATAACTTCCACAACGGTGGGTTGCTCATTGTTTATCATTATAATTTATTTGTCGTACTCATTGATTTTTTTAAAAAAACTGTTTAATGGCAAGAACAGAGTATGGATGTTTAGAATGATTTTAAATGAATTGAGATATATGATTAGTTCATGAAGGGTATATGAAGGAGATGGTCATGTGCCATTTTCTTTTAATCTCGCATGCCTTATTTCATGTGTGATTTTAAGCTAAAGGAGCATTTTTGAGAATGGGATGGATTCCTTCGTAAAGTTGTCTTTCATGGTCAGGAAGGGTACCGTAAGATAAAAGAGTAGCGTTCTTTATTCTTGCATTATTTGGAAAAATAATCCTCTGCATTACTCGAAAACACTAATAGGAGAGAGAAAACAACACTTGTAATATGTGGAATAAATTATAATTTTAATGATATTTTATGTAAATTTTTGTGTTATTTCATGTATTTTATGGTCAAGGTTTCAAAATATTATTTTTCCTAAATTAATCTTGCATTTATTATTTGGGATTTAATTTAGAGTTAAAGAAATGAATAATAGATAAGTGTACGAAAAAAAGAATTTATGTCATCAGTCTTGTGATGCAAGTTTTATGAATCATATTATTCTAAAGATCAATTAATTACAAAAAGATGATTACTAACACATAATTAATTAATAACCAGATTTAACAATTTCAATATAGAAGTGAAAGCAATAGAAAGATATAATTAATTGGATAATATCAAAGAATTTTATTAAAAAGAGAAACTAAAATAAAAGGATACAACTTTATCACAATCCAAATTCTAAGAAGTTTAGCCAACCACAATTATCAAATAACTAAATACAATATTATATTATAAAAAAAAGACATTGATAACTGTTACATATTCAAATCCCAATTGTTTCTTATACAATTTTCCTCTTAAAAGCTCTTATTGTTTGTAAAATGTTTAATGAATTTTGAATTCCTGGAACACAGTCTATAGCTTCTTAGTTATAGACTTTTAAAGATAATTATTTTAATTAAATATATTATCGATAAATATTCTAATATAATCTCTAAAGATAATAATTTTAATTAATCACACTACACATAAATATTTTAATATGTTCTTTAAAGATAATTACCTTAATTATGTACACTTTAGATAAATATTCTAATTAGATTTAAAGATAATTACTTTAATCATACGCCTAAAGATAATTTTCTTAATTATGCTCACAATGGTCATAATGATATCCATTGCGTATGTTATTGGAATCTTGATGTTAAAATTTGATATGTTATAAAACGATGAAGGTCCTGATGATTGATCATGATTTTTCTAATTGACCACGACTATTATCAATATTTATCACAATCATTATCAAGTAAAAATAATATTAGATCTTCATAAAATTATATTTTTTTTAACTTTTTTACTTGATTGAGTAATTATATATATAAAGTAAATATTAATGTCAAAACATAAATTTTATTAATAAAATAACATAAAAACTCAAATAAAATATCACTTAAATTATGATTTATCACACTTTGAGATATGGAAAACACAAAAATTTTCACATCAAACAATAAAACAAATGTTTATATCTTCTCACTCAACAGGTATAATTCCAGAAAATTACGTCAAATAATAAGAGTATCTTTAGTGGTAGATTCTAAATTGGGATCTTAGATCACTTTTTAGTAGACCCCATAGTATTAAGTAGGATCTAAGATCCCTCAAGATCTCTTTCCATTTTGTTCTTTAGTGGTAGATCTCATTTTGAGGTCTTAAGAAGAGAGAAAAAGAGAAAAAAATTATTTTTTTTAAACAATGTGCAGATCTTAAGGGTTCTTCTACAAGAACTTATTCTCCATGTTGGAGATCTCTCTACCTCTTTTAGTGGGAGATCTAGTGAAGATCAGATCTTGAGCTCAAGATCCTTGCTCAAGATCTTACACTAAAGTTGCTCTAAGAGAAATGATTATCGTTTCTCAGTCATCATGGTGAGCCGCCGGAGTCCGGTGCATGTGTTATTGATGGAGGAGTTTCACAGCCTGAAAACACAAATGGAAAAGGTACACGCATACGGACGGGAATGGGTCTTTCCTCACACAATTTTTATATAGAAGGTGAAATGAAAACTTCGTGTTATACGCTTAAGATACAAAATTTAATTTCACGTTATAAAATAATGCGGAAATCTCACAGAAATTAAATGATGTCCATCCCACTCCACACTGATAATTCAATTTTGTTGGAATTCACGAAACCCGGCCGATATTTTGTTTCCCATGTAATTAGAAAATTAAGTACTAAAATAAGAGGTGGAGCGGTGAGAGAGGGAAATGGCCATGCTAATTAAGATTGAGGAGACAATAGATCCCTCCTTGCAAACAACATGCTACCTACATAAAGAATATTGAAAATTAATTCCTAAGGTGAAAATTATTATTCCCCCAATAAAATCTTAAAAACATCATATTGAATCATCAATAAATTTTAAATAAATAGTGCATACATATTTTCATTATGGTAATGATTTATTTTTAATCTTCTAGTCTTTAATATTTCCTATTGTTGAGTCAATAAGTTCTCATTAAGCCTAGTTGACCCAACACTAGTATCCACTTATTTATCTTATATTTACTTAAGAATCTATTTGAACATATTTAATTGATCACTTTAATTTATTCAATATATATTAAATAACATAATATAATTATTAATGCAATATGTAACACATAATAACATCAAAAAATTTAATTTCCAAACAATTTCCCGCTTGGGCTACATATTGACCTAAGATAATTATATCATATATCTTTAATGCGCAACTGTATGATAGTTATCCTTAGATTCCTCCTCAGATACAATCTGATTCATCTCTTATATCAATATGAGATCATGACAGCTTTTGTCACTCTTATGCGTAACTAAACCTTCCATAGCCATTACACTAATATATTCAACAACATAGATCAAGTATGGATGAGTGACATGGAAATTACATGCAATGTGATATCTACCATCCTTATTTCCAACTGGTCATTCTTTAGTCTTATGAGATCAATCCTTAATTTTCCGCATACACAAAGCAGAAACACAAGCACAAAAATACAAGTTCAGAAGGAAAATAACATCAAAATTTTTATTCTGCAGAAAATAAACATATAAATGTTTTTACATAGAACACCAACATAAAGAACTCCCACTAAATTATAGTGTCATTAAACAATATAACACTCATATGAGTAGTATGCTTGTGAAAGACCTTAGGCACTAAGCCTTCAGTAAGCAGGTCAGCAAGCATGAAGTTCGCCCCTATGTGTTATATGAAAATCGGATCGCTCTGAACTCTTTCTTTAACAACCAAAAACTTTATATCAATGTGCTTCAATTTCAAAGAGCTTCTATTATTGTTGGAGTACAACACTGCTGACTTATTGTCACAATAAATCTTTAGTGGTCTTTTAACACCACTTACTATACACAACCCTGTGACAAAATTTCGCAACCATACCCCATGATTAGACGCCTCAAAACAAGTTACAAATTCAGCGACCATAGTAGAGGAAGCCACTAGTGTTTGCTTAACACTTTTCCAAGAAATAGCTCCTCTAGCCAATATCTAGACATAACCTGACGTGGATCTTTTACTATCTTGGCATCTAGCAAAATCAGAGACAGTATACATGATGATTTCTTATTCATCTGACCTTCGATATGTGCCATTAAGAAAATTCACTATTAGTTTTTTCTCGCTGAAGCCTTTCTTCCTCTTGCACACAGTGAGCAATGAGTTCATTTAGAGTCCATTTATCCCTTTATGTATTGTAACTCACTACAAATTGACTGTATTGTGCAAAAAGATGAATGAGAACCAAGTGCACAAGCAAATCATCAGATAGCTCTAACTTTAATGCCTTGAATTTTTCAGCAAGATTAGACATCTCAATAATGTACTCCATTATGTTCCCCTTTCCTTTATATTTCATGGTTATGAGTTTTGCTAATAATGTGTTACTTGTTTCTGCCCTTTCATTTTTAGCAAAATATTGTTCAATTTCTTTTAGGAACTTCCTAGCATTAGTGTTATCATTAATAGAACCTCGAAACACCTCCTGAATGGAACGTTTCATAATCATCAGACTCATGCAGTTAGAACGCTCCCACTTCTCTATGTAATCAAAATTTGAATTTTTCAAAGTAGAAGTGGGTATTTCCATCCTTAGCGCAAAGTCTAGACCCATGCAACCAAGAACAATTTTCAGATTCTCTTTCTGTAACATATGTCATACCAAATGCACATACATGACATTAACAAACAATCCAAACCAATGTGGACCCACTTACAAGACACCTAGCACAACATTAACATTTGATATTTGGACCAAAAATATCAATTTGTAAGTGGTACTCTTAACGCAATAATCAAACATTGACAATAAATCCTATCAATTTATAGTCTTCCTTTAGGCCAATTACTGCTTACATGAAAATCTTGATAATCGTCACATATTTATCACTACATGTATATATATTATTTGGACAAATAATAATTTTCCTTTGGACAAATGATTATTCACATAAATAACAAATATACCCATCTTTATACTTCACAATAATGAATTATCCTCAACAGAGGTTACTTTGACAACAATATTGTTTCAATCAATTTATTATGAAATACAAGACAATTAAAAACAATAATAATTAAATAAAACAAACATAAATCAAAGGTTTAATTAAATGCTTAAGTTTCTTAATTTTATTGCTCTCAATTTTCTGAATGAGATTATAATAAAATTATCTAAATTTTATCATAATTGATTGAATGTCCTTTCTGAAAACAAATTATCATTTAATTGTTGACAATATTTTTTTCTTTAGTCCAAAAAATAACAACCTTATGTAAAAGGTATAAACCACGTGGCTTTGTCTTCAGCGTGATAAAACAAAAAAAAAACTTTTGAAGAAAAAAAACTTTATATAAAAAACTTTATGCTAATTGCTGAGTCCTGAAATCTTGAAGTAAATATTAAAAAGAAATAACACCATGAACCGGGTAAATGCAATTCTCAAGAATAAAAAAAATGTTTATAGTAATTTCTTGACAATTCAATATGAAAATGATTCTAATACCAATTATTGAAAAATTAATTCTTAAATTTTTATGGTGAAAACTATCATCCAATAAATCCCCAGAAACATTATATTGAATCATCAATAAAATCTTAAACAAATAATGTGTACATGTTTCCATCACAATAGTGATTTATCTTTAATCTTCTAGCCTTTAGCCTTTCCTTATGAACTTTAGTTTTTCTCAGTCAAATTACTTCTTAGATGATATTCTCTTTAGATGAAAAAGAAAGAAAGAAACTTGAAGCTTTGATTTGATGTATTTGAGATCATAACCTTATATATAGTATTTTTCTTTATTGTTGGACCACTAAACTCCCATTAAATCCAATTGGCCGAACACTAATATTCACTCATTTATCTCATATTTGTTTAGGAATCTATCTGAACATATTTAATTGATTACTTTAATTTATTCAATATATATTAAATGACATAATATAATTATTAATACAATATGTAGTACACAATAACATAAAAAATTGAATTTTTTAACACGAAGTACCAATTGTATTTGTTCTAATCACCTCTTGTACATGCATGCCTTACTATAGTTGTTGACTGTTCTTGGTTTATTTCACTCACAAGCTAGGAGAAAGAAGTAGATTGAATGCACGTGTTCACATATGATCGTAACAATAACCATGAATCTTGGGGAGCCAAGAGAGGTAAAAGTCATTGAAGAAAGATTTTATTGATCTAGTTTACTTCGGCTACTGCTCCCCTGTGGAGTTTAATAATTAGAAGAAAAATATCAACTAAGCACCCTGGAGAATATGAATATGGTTTTGGTCCAAGCAAGTTTCAGATGTAGTGGCATCCTTTGTTAATAAGTTTAAAGGGGATTCACGCATTACTGCTACCTCTGCCTGGTATGTTTCATCATCTGTTTTTATTGAAACATTAGCTTTTATATTCCTAGTTCCTTCAAACATTGCATTTATTTTTAAATAAAGACAATGCAGAAATGACCTTTTAATGGATTTCCCAGGTTTGCAAAAAATATATCTCTGGATTTAAAAAGCCCAAGTAATATATATATCAGTTCTCATGCTTGCCCTGACAAGCATTGCTGCAATCACTAAACTTGGCCCGACCAAATTTCATTTTCACAATTCTTTTCCATGAGCATAGAGATAACTGGTAATTTGATGGACATGCTGCTGGTTGATCTACTTCCTATAAGCCAAGCTTATGATTGTGTAAATTATGTTGGTCTGCCCAGAGAATTTCTAGTTCATTTTGGTCCTCAAGCTGCATCATGTGGAGTAAAAGTTGAACAAGGTTCAGAAGAGGTTTTTTCTGGGTTAATATTACTCAGAGTCAGCTGCAGCAAGCTATAGTTAAGGAGAGAATATGATCAAGACTGACAACATCTAAAAGTATAGAGGTTAGTTTTTGACTAACGTGGTTCTAATTTCCTGTTCTTGACTAATTTATTTATTAGTTGTTAAGAGCCATGCCTTTTTTTTTAGAAGAGTAAACCTAATAATATTAGTTATAAGTTAACGAATATTTTATATAAATATAAGTTTTCTTTCTTCTTTTACTGCATTACGTTTTATGTTTGAGCACGCGTAATCAGGAGGCAAATTTATATTAGGTTGCAAGCTGGCAACTTGAGAAACGGAACAAGGGTATTGAAGAAGAGGAATGAAAATGAAATTTATTTATCAACAAATAACAAGTGTGAATGTGTGATATAAAGAATACAGCAAAAATCCCGTCCACAGAAGGGAATACAGTAGTCAACGTAGATGCATAGATACATGCGGTAGAATAAAATAATCATATCTCTGAAGGACAAGGAGTACGACGACTAATGTCCAAAACTAACCAATAAAGAAATAAGAAAAGGCAGAAATGATGTCAAAACAGAACCGGGTCGGGTGGAGTGGATCCGAATCCATCAGCGATCCCAGTCGCACTTGGTGGTCTGAAAGACACCAGCAGCGGCGCTTCCTTTCAAAGGAACACGCAAGTCGCATGATACTTTGGGCTTAAGCGTCTTGGTCTTGAAGACGCCCAACTTGAACCTGACTCTAAGGTACATCTTCACATCGATCTCGTACACCCCAGTGGCGTTCTCCTTCTTCAGTTCCGCGGATTGGTCAGCGTTGAGTGGCACCAATTGCTGACCCTTGAACACCGGGTTCAGCACGTTGCTGCTCTTGTGGCCCTGGTAGAATGGCTCCGGGAACTCGGAATCAAACCTCGCGTCGTGGAACATTGCACGCGCCTCTATGCGGTCGTAGTAGATTCCGAGCCTCTTGTTGGGGTTTCGGACCGTGATGTTGAGGGCGAGGTCGTAGTGGAGCATGTTGTTGGCGGTGTAGTTGAACTGCGTCAGGGTGGCCTCGGTAACGTGGAATTTCACGACGTTGGGACGGACTATGAGCCAGAAAAGGAACACGGCGATCCCAATGATGATGATCACGGATAGGATGAGCTTGAAGATGAGGCTGAAGAGGCACCCGCAGCAGCAGCCGAGGCCTCCGCCGCGCCCTGGACGGTAGTACGAGGTTTTCGGCGGCGGGATGGAGGGGCCGTTGTAGGCTCCGTTCAACTGGGACATGGCGGAATATGAATGAGAATATAAATATGATAAAGGAAACGCGAGAGTGGGAAATGATGTGAGAGATGGAATCAATGGAACAAGACTTGAAGCTCCCTCAGTGCGTGGTTTGGTTTTATAGCCAACTGTGGGGTAGGGGAGTTGGAAAAAGCGCGTGATAATCTACAAACAACAAACTTAACCGGCCACGAAACATTGCGGCAACTGCAGTTAACAATTAAAAGAGTTTGCATGATATTTATTAATCTTAGACTAAATCATACTGATATTTTCTAAATTCCGTCAAATTACTCCTATACTGTTTGCTTTTCTTTCACTATACTTATGTTTCCTTAATTGTTTAAAAATTATTACATTATACTCCTAAAAACATTGTTATAAATGTTAAAAAGCAGGTGCAATATCAAGAAACTTTAGTATAACTTATTTTTCATCTTATTAGTATTATACACTTCTCTTTATTTTTCTTATAATTCCCTTTATTTTCTTTGTATTTTAGTAATTGTTATCAGAAATCATAAAAATTTGATTTGTTTTATAAAATAATTTCTCTTAAAAAATAGTTGCTCGTGGAGGAGGTGCAAACTGAGGAATACTACGTAGTTCTGGTTTAGTTTCACGCGGTTGCTTTTCGCCCATGAATTTCTCCAAATTTGGCGTGTGCGTCCCAAATTGACAATTATGCGTTCACTATGCTGGTTCGTCGAAACTTCCAAGTTTCTATTTTCCAAAGTCATTGACTCTAGCATGCTTTCTTTTTCATGTACGACTATTTTTTCAATCATATACATACTACATATAAGCAACTATATATTTTCTCTACCCATAATAATTGTTCTTTAAGTTTTCATATATAGATTTCAAAATTATAAGATTTATTTAAAACTAATGAAACAAATACAATTAAAATAATTAAAGGAGCCGATTCAACCTAATTAATGACATTAAAAAAATGCTTTAATTGACGTTATCAATAGGCCAAATAATTAAATTAAGTTTGTAGGTAATTTCTCTCTTGTAATTAAATTATATATATATATATATATATATATATATATATATATATATTTCATGTCAGTCTTTGCCTAACGCGTCATGTAAAAATTAAATTTTAACAGCATCAATCTCTGTTAAGTTTTAGTAATTATTTAATTTTTACATATGTGTTGTCTTGAAAGGGAATATATATATTGTGCTGGTTTGTTTAAATTTTAAAAGAAGCGTTTTTTTTAAAAAATAAAAATAAGCAGATAAGATTTGCTTTTCAAAATAAATAAAAAATATTTTTTTAAAGTTAAAATGCTTTAAATAAACACACTAAGAAAGCATAAAGTTATTTATTGTTTATTTTCTTAAAATAAATATTTTTTTCAAGAAATAAGTTTAAAGATTATCATAATTTCCTCCTTACTTTTCTACATTTAACTTTTCCATCTTTATAGTGGTTAATTATTTTTAATTAAATACAAGAATTTAAGTTCTAATAATTAAATTTAAATTCTAAACCAAAGTCATGGCAATTGGCATTTATCAAAATTTACGATAGGTGGATAAGAATTTAAGTAAATAAATAAATAAATTTTTATTTGAATATAACTTGTTAATAAGTTATATTGTCATAGGGGTGATTCACAATTAGAAACTGCAGTATCATGAATTTTATCATAATTATAACTCTTATTCTTCTTTTCCTCTTAAATAAATATTTTGATAATTCAAGAAAATATCGGTACCAAATAAAAATCTCAAATGAGAGAACAATGGTAAGATTAGGCGAGAAGAAAGAAAATATTGATAACAATATCTCTTTCTATGCTTGATAAAAAAAAAAGAGAGAAAAATAGTTTATTTCTATAAATTAAAATTCAATTTCTTTTTGTTCTTCCAAATTTAAATTTAAAATTTTCTCTTCTTTTCTATCTTCCTTTCATCCTATCAAACACACCTAAATACAGAAGGATATCTGTTCTATTTTTAGGATGTATTTGATTTAGAGAATAAAAATATTTTTTAATTAAAGTAAATTAAGTATAAAAATATAAATCTCACAAAAAGTACCAAATTCCTCTCCATTATTATTTTTCTCTTCCATATCAAACACAATAATAGGGTTCTCTTTACTGAATTTTTAAGATATTTCTTAAGACAGTTACGTTCTAGAATGTTATTATACGTGGGCCGAAACATAGAAACAAAAGACAATTCTAGAGGAACAAAAAATAAATATTAATACGTACACGTAAATAATTCATGAAAACGTATACATTACAGCATATACATATATAGTCAAAGAATGGATAAAATAATGCCAAAAGTCGTCACACATAAATAATTATTAGAATATAAAATAATGGGTAAAGAAAGAAAATTCCAAAATCAACCCAAGAAATCAAACGCTAGTTCCTAGTAATCGACATCACACTTGGTGGTCTGAAACAGAGTTACGTTGCCATTGGTCCTCAAGGGAACCCTGATATCACATTTGACCTTGGGCTTGAAGCGACGGGTTTTGACATCCCCGAGCCTGAACCTAATCCTGAAGTAGAGCTTCACATCGATCTCGTACACCCCACCAGTCTTGTCTTGGTTCAACTCTGAGACTAGGTCGTTGTCGAGCGGCAACACTTGCGACCCCGAGAAAACGGCGCTCATGTGGCTGGTGGTCTTCTTGTACTGGCGAAAGGAGTTCATGTGCGTTATCACACTGTAATTGGCGAACCTGACATCCTCGTAGAATGCTAATGCCTCTACTTTGTCGTAGTATATGCTGAGTTTTTTGTTTGGGTTGCGTGCAGTGAAGTTGAGGACCATGTTGTAGTGAAGGGTGTTGTTGTTGGTATAGTAATCAAATTGTGTTAGGTCGGCTTCCGTGACGTGGAACTTGAAGGAACGGGGTTGAACCACCAGCCAGAAGATGAGGACTGCGAGGCCAACGAGGACAATGAGTGCAACCAGAATCTTCCACAAGATTCCGAAGAGGCAGCAACAGCAGCTTCTTTGGCGGCTAGGGCGGTAGTGTGGTTGCTCCGCCGGGGGAATGGCGGGACCGTAATAAGCACCATTCAAGTGGGGTTGCTTATCGGCCATGCTTTAAGATGAGTGATATAATAGGGGACTAGGTATAAAGAAGGTGGAGAATATAATTGTGAGAATATGGAAGGGTGTGGTGCCAATATATAGAAAGGAAAGCATTGAAGATTCTATGGGAACAACGCGTTTGTGAGTACGTGTCCCTGTTGTGCATTTGCCTATTCAGTTTCGTTTAAGGAATGGAATCGAACCGCAGCGGATTGTATTGACCGGTAGTTTGATGTAGATTGACAGCAACTCACGAAGAAACATTCGTACGGAATAAAGTTCCTAGAAGCTCTTTTTTTAATTGTAGCCCCATTTATGGACATTTAGATACATGCCATAAAATATAAGTTTTTTTAAATAGAAAAACTTTATAAACACTTTTAATCTTGTATTAAACATACTCATATTTAATTGATTTATCCAACCTATACACTTGATCTTATCACTATGTGGGCCTAACCAATTTATATAGACTTGAAATCAAATACACTAACTTAGAACTTAATAACAATAATAACAACAGGCCTTGTCATCTTCAAACTCCACTGCAACTTCAGTGGACAACATTGTCAGGTCCACAAGGTAAGATTTGTTAGTGCACACCTCTGTAGTATTATCATTATATATTTTATCAATCAGTTTTTTTTTATAAGAAAAAAATATTATTTTCCTTTTTCATTAATGCAAACACATTGTGAATTTAAGTGAACTTCTAGTTTTGTGGCCTTTTCGACCCACCATAGCTCTCTGTTTTCTTTCAACTTCTATTTTGGAAATTATCCCATCTATCCCTTATAGTTGCATCCTTTTCTTTTTGATAATTTTTTTATAGGAATGATTCCCCTTGGCAGGCTGTTTGGCAATCATAAGATCAAATGGTCTGACTATTTTATATAAGGGAAAGGAGTAGCTTATTATTGTTATAGACCAAAGTGCTTGTTTGATTGACTCTGCAGACTGCAGGAATAGTATTGCCATCATCGATATATATGTGGAATTTTGACATGAATTCCATTTACATCTTTGGAGCAAACCAAAAAGAACATGTATGACAAGGAGCTTGTTTATATAATTCAGAAATGAGTGCATCTTTGGCGCAAACCAAAAAGAACATCTATGGCAAGGAGCTTGTGACAAAAATTGTTGATCCATCGATGGTTGTTGCCAAGGTTTTAAAAAACAGTTGCATTGCAGTGACGATTTCATCTCATTTTTTATATCACACAAAATTACAAATAAATGTGATCGATAGTATTATAATTGTTGTCACAAATACAAATAGTTCAAAAATCTTGACATTGTGGCCCAGAACACGGTCGATCGATCGCAGAAGAGGGCATGATTCTACACGTAATTGCAAATATTTTGTTATTTTCCTTCTTTATTTTATTTTATTTTATTTGTAAACAAAATTTATTTTAAAAACTCTCAATCTTTATTCAAAACCTTTAACAGTAACAATTTCAAAGCATAAGCTTTGTGGCAACAATTCCCAATAGGGTTCATCAAATTGTATATTTAAAAATTGTGACTATTCATAATGTGTGTATATATATAGTCAACTAGACTGATTATCATCCTTTTTAATGCCAAACATGTGTAGGTGTCAATTTGCTCTGTAACCCATCTACGACTGATAAAAGGGTTGGCAAAATTATAGCTAGGAACATTCCTGTTTATTGCCCAAATTACAAAGATCTTTTCATTTTGAGCAATTGAGCATCTAGATTAGCGTTAATTTAATTTCTTTACATGGATTCGTGTAAGCCACCATTAATGCACCAGTAGTGACTGTAATATAATCTATTGTAGGCTAAATTGAGAGACATCTTCACCACTTTTGAGGTTATCAAATCACGTGTCCTTATTTTTTCTGTTGCGAGAGACTATACAGATCCTTTTTTTGGATATGAGGATATAGATCTATTAAATCTAAGCAATGTTGAACAGGGTTATAAAGAGTATTACACGAACAGTATCAGATTATAACGTAGTGCGTGTTTGATTTACTTTGGAGGATTAATTTCAAAGAATTTAGAATTAATTTAGAATAAATTTTCGTGTTTCGTTTTATCACGAGTAAGATTTCATAATCAATTTTAGGTTTAGAATTAATTTTGAATTAACTTTGAAATAGTTTTAAGTAATTTTTGTATTAAATTAATTTTTTTATATTTTAAAATATAAATTACATCAACATTATCAACAATATATTTAATCCAAATTAATTGGGATGTAGTTTTAAAATATAAATTACATTAATTTAAAATTAATTTTAATTAAACTTAACACCAAAACCAAAAGACAACTATGGAGGAGTACGAAAAATTATTATTGATTGCATTAAAACGAAAATAATTCTAGATGAGTGCAAGCGTAATCTTGGGTAAGATTCCGAAGATGTAGCGAAAATAGCTTCTGCTGCAGTAGCGGTATCGGTAGCGTGGTTTCTCTGCCGGAGGAATGGGAGGATCGTAATAGGCACCGTTCAAGAGGAGTTTCTTATTGACCATGCTTGCAGATAAGTGAATAATGAAATGGAGATATGTAATTTGATGTGACCAAGAAATTTATTAAGGGAAAGATGAAGAGAATTAATTAGTTGTGAATGGTAATAGAGGATTTGATGCAGAGAAGCAGGTGAATTGTGACATATGAGAGCGAGTCTTGTGTTTATCTACATATATAGACTTTAAATTTAGATATAGATAGATTAGAAAGGAAAGGCATTGAAGATTCTATGGGGACAACCCGGTCGTGAGTCATGAGTACGTTTCCGCGTTCGGCCATTTGCCTAATTCAATTTCTTCTTATCAAAGGAATCAACCAATAAACTTCGGATTGTGTTGACTGTTGACCAACATTTTAAAATTAAATAATAAATGAGTTATACATATATTGGTACACGTGTTACATATATTTTTTTTACAGGAACATGTGTTATATATTTATTAAACATGTATAAGAATTATTTTATAAAATATATTCCCATATAGAAAAAAATAAGTGTATATTAACATACTATATATAATTAATTAACTGAATAAATATAAATCATTTATTTCTTATTTTTATCCTTAGTTATTATTTTAATAAATCATTATGAATTATTTTAAATTTGAAAATATTTTTAGTTATTATTGTTCATAAAAAATTTAAATTAACCACATTAAAATGAATGTTGATATAAAATTTTAATTATCTAAATTTTTTTCATATGTTATAATTGTTATCCATTAATTAGTCCAATCATTTTATTTTTCTGTTATGCACATATGGCAACTTGATTTTTTTTACTATGAATAATTAAATAAATACTTGAAATTATGGATGTTACGTAATTTAATAGGATATCTTATGTATTAAATAAACTAATTAAGTTACTATTTTATATATAATGAATAAAATAGATTGAAATTTTTTATCTGCAAATCTTGCACGTACGATTTAAAAATACAATGAATAGATGAAATGTTATTTATAATTTTAAACTAAATTGAAAAAATAATTTTGTGACATACTTTTTATTGTTTAATTGAGTTAATGTGCGTGTTTAAATTCTCTCTCTTTTATTTCTACTTATTTTTTTATAACATGTATTGTATCATTACTTCTTTTAATAACTAGAATGTTTCATATCTAAATATTATTAGATTTTTTAAAGAAAGCATGTCTTAAATAAACATATGTGTACTTAGCTTAATTTATCAATAAAAATATTATTTTAAAAAAAAATTAAGTTGAGATATACATGAGTTCTCCTGCCTAGACCCTGTATTTTAAAGGTATATTTTCTAAGAATGTTTCATCACTTCAATAGTTAGACATAGTAGAAGATTTGGATAGTAAGTGCAAAGTTACATATTTTAATATGGGTTTAATGTTTATACACTAATGATATTTTAAAATAATTATTTTAAAAATCAATAAATTTATTATATATGATAAATTATAATTAAATATCTATGTAAAATTTTTTATCAATGTAAATTTTTTTACCATATCAATGCATAACAGTTTTCTTTTAATATTCTTTTGTTTTTCACACACACAAAATAATTCTGCCTAGATCCTGCATTGTTACATCATCGAAAACCTGGAGAGGATCTAAAAATTTATTGCATGGTACTCCTTACGGCTTATAGTCAAAGAATGAATTAAATAAAGACAAAAGTTACATAATTATTAGAGTTCCAAATAATGGGTAAAGAAAAAAAGTTCCAAAATCAATCGACGTCGCACTTGGTGGTCTGAAACAGAGTAAAGGTGCCACTTTTGTTCAAGGGAACCTTGAGATCACATTTGACCTTGCGCTTCAAGTGACGGGAAATCGAGTCCCCGAGCCTGACCCGAATCCTGAAGTTGAGCTTCACATAGATATCATAAGCTCCAACACTCTTGTCTTGGTTGAACTTAGAGACTTGTTCGTTGTTGAGCATCAAAACCTTCTGCCCCGAGAAAACGGCGCTCATGGGACTGGTGCTCTTCTTGTACTGGCGGAAGGAGTTCATGTGTGTTATGACATCGTAATTGGCGAACCTGGCATCCTCGTAGAATGCTAATGCCTCTACTTCGTCGTAGTATATGCTGAGCTTCTTGTTGGGGTTGCGTGCAGTGAAATTGAGGACCATGTTGTAGTGAAGGGTGTTGTTGTTAGGATAGTACTCAAATTGGGTTAGGTCGGCTTCCGTGACGTGGAACTTGAAGTAGCGGGGTTGAACGACCAGCCAGAATATGAGGAATACAAGACCAACGAGGACAATGAGTGCAACCAGAATCTTCCACAAGATTCCGAAGAGGCAGCAGCAGCAGCTTCTTCCGTGGTGTTGCTTATAATCTGCCATGCTTATAGTCGCAGATGAGTGATGAACAAGAGATATATACTTTGATGTGACTAAGAAATTATCAAGGGAAATTAAATATGGAGAGAATAAGTTGTGAATTGTAATAGCTAGGGGACTGGATTGATAGAAGGTGGTGAATTGTAAGAAGGGAACGTGGTGCGTATATATAGAGAAAGGAAAGGTATGAGATTCTATGGTAATGGGTACAACGCGGTTATAACTTATAAGCACGTGTCCATGTTATTTCATTTTTTACTCATGCAAATGCAAGGAATCGATCAGCGGCGGATTGTATTGACCGGCCCGTCGAAAGTTTGATGTAGATTCACCGTAGCAACCACGAAGAAACATTCGTAAGGAAGAAGTGCATTTAATAAATTTAATTGTATAGCCTCTTCTTAGTTGTTGGTGGGATGATCCTTATCCAAAACTACGACACTTATCTTTTCATTATGTGGGCATAACCTTTCTTTTACGTGTTTGTATTTATATTTATATACTCGTTGATATTATTATATTCATGTCAACTGTCAAGCAAACATGTAAATTACAAGTTAACTATATATCTTTATGTATTTATATTTATATCTACACATGCACTTGTTGTATATACTATAAAAAGAAATCTTAGTTTTGGGGGTGATCAACAGCGGATTGTATTGACCCTTTTACAATATTTTCCTATTAATATTTCTACTTTTTTATACGGTTAATACTGAATGTGTTTTATATACATTCTAAAAAATTCAATATATATATATATACTTTTTCAATTAACGTTTTCTTTATAAATATGTGAGAAGATTTAAAGAAAAATAAAATATTATTCAATTAAAAAATGATGTCCGTGTAATACATTTAAGTTTCTCTTCATTTATACTTTCACGTAATGACTATTACACCCATGATTTTTTCCCTATATTTTCTGGATCATATTATTAATTGCATTTGTTACTTGTTAGTATATGTGTATTTTTAATCTTGTTAATGGATGTAGTTTGAGACCTCGAAATTGGTTCACAATTCGTAATTATTTTTAATTTAAACTTAAATAGTTTGATTTAAAATAAACTATTACCTAATATATTTTTAAGTCTATTCAAATTTCAAATTAAAAAAAACTTAGCATATTTAATTACAAACTTAGCACATGTAAGTCTATATATATTTAAAAAATTATCATTAATTAAACATTAAATATTACAAAATTTAATATTAATCTATCACCACAACAAAAATAGTATTTTACGTTGGATAAATATGACATTAGTTTTACATCGATTATTTAGTTGACGTAATTACGATAATGTAAAAAGTTTTTATTCTTACATTAGTTCGTATTAGAACCAATAGAATAGATATAGTATGTTCCATTTCCACTTTCCAAAAACCCAAATCGTAAATGTTTGAACAATCTTATTCTCGTTGAGGCCCATGCTTCTGATCAATTTTCTTCGACATGAGGTCATCCAAAGGTTGTAGTTTTGTTTTCCAGTGAAGTTAGCAGTGAAGTTTGAGACTCAGGGCTTGGTGGAGCGGATGGAGGAGATGAAGGAGAGACAGCTCTCGTCAAAATCTTCTTTATTGGATTGAACAAGAAACAACAAAACACACAACATAAACACATCATGAAATAATCTATTTCCCGCAACACAAACAAGGAATTCCACTTCGAAACAAGAAACACAAACTTAGGAGGAGTGCTTTAAACACACTTTCTAATTGATCAAAATTTTATGAAAATTATAAAATCAAAAAAGATAATTATTAAATATGAAATGAGACTCACAAAACTTTATCAATTTTAAAAAATATATATTCAATAGAATGTTTTAACAATATTTCTCCAAAAATAATTCATTTCATACCTTTTTGCTTAGAAACCCTAATTCTCAAATTCCCTCTTCACCTTCATTGCCAAGCAAAAAATGGAAAAGAAAAACTATGCCACAGTTGAACAAAAAGAAATTGGTTACATTTTTAGTCGATGTAATATTTTACAACCGATAGAAGAACTATAATTATTCACAACAAAAATTGTCGCCGCATTTTTTATTACCTCTAATACTAAATAAACAATCTAAAAATCCCGACATAAAATGTCCTTTTCGTAGCTCTGTGTGTATTCAGATTGTTCTTGAAGTATTATAGCCTATCTAACCAATCAGTTGAACCCCACATGTCGATAATGTACATGACTCATCTCCCATGGATATGTTTTTTTTTTGGAAAATATGTAAATGTATATAAATTCCAAAGGTACTTATAAAATACACGGGGCATATCCCGACAAAGCAAAATAAGAAACAACACTTACCAAAAGAAGCAAATAAACGGTTACCGAAAAATACAATCCCGGCACACAAACAACAAATTTGCTAATATAAGTGAGAAATATGAGCAAATCTAATCACACGGAATTTAATTCTACTAATAATATCTGTTAAACTAAATCTATGCTTATCAAATATAATACGGTTTCGCTGATTCCAAATACAAAAAACAGTAGTTGCCAACGCAAGACATCTGAACTTCCCTCTTAACCCGGATGTAGCTCTATAATGCACAATGCTGCTAAGCGTTCCTTGAAGCGAGACATTCTTTCTCAGAAAATCAGCCCACTCCCTGATATTTGCCCACACCTTAAGAGTAACTCTGCACTTGAAGAACATGTGCTCATTAGTCTCCACCTCCTGATTACAAAAACAGCACAGCTGACCGTTGTTGATAAATGGGATGCGGTCAAGAGTTAACAGCTTTTGTCTAGTAGCAAGCCAGAAGCAAAAGGCCTCTTTAGGGGGGATGGAGGAGTTCCACACCACCTTATACCAGAATTTCTTAGGAGATGATTCCCTAAAATAATCATAGGCTTTCCCAGAAACAAAATTGCCATTTAACATCCAAGACTCCAACACCAAACCCGCCTTAATCGAATCCCCTTCTTTTGATACCAAGCTGTCCCTTATGTAGAAAATACACTTAACACCAGAGCAGAATCAGTTTTATTGCACGAATACTCCCAGGCTGAACTTCCCTTGAGGTAAAAATGATGAATCCACCTAATCCACAAAGATTCCTTATTGCTAGAGATGTCCCACAAAATTCTGGAGAGAAGCGCATGGTTCCAATGTTTCAGAACATGCAAACCAAGCCCCCCCTCATTCTTAGGCAAACAGACAACTTTCCAAGCAATAAGGGGTTTCTTTCTGCCAAGCTCACCTTTGCCCCACAAAAAGTTCCTGCAAAAAGCCTCAATTCTGTCTAAGACAACCACCGGTAACGGAAAAAGCCTGAGCCAAAAATTAACCATACTACCAATCACCCCCCTAATCAATTCCAAGCGCCCTGCATAAGATAACGATTTCCTGTGCCAGTTCTGAATATGCCCACCAATTCTGTTGAGGAGAGGGGAATAGTGGCAGATATTGAGTCTGGATGCCATAAGGGGAATCCCCAAGTACCTTATGGGGAAAGATCCAGGCTGAAAACCCGTGAGAAGGAAAAAATCAGCCTTTGTAACTTCATCCACTCCTGAAGTAAACATAGCAGATTTTCCTTGACTTATGGAGAGCCCCGAAACATTACAAAACATATTCAGCTTATTAAGAATGGTAGCAACCGAAGAGATATCACCCCTAGAAAAAAGCACCAAATCATCTGCGAAGGCAAGGTGGGTGAGGTTGAAGGCCTTGCAGTTCGGATGAAAATTGAACAGGATAGTCTTTTAGCCCATTGAGGTCTCTAGCAAAATACTCCATACACATAACAAACAAATACAGAGATAAAGGGTCACCTTGTCTCAAACCTCTTTTCCCCTCAAAGTGACCAAAAATTCTGCGATTGACAGAAATGCTATAAGAAGTAGTACAAATACACTCCATGATCCAGTTAGAGAACTCAACTGGGAACCCTAACCTCATCAACATCCATCTGAGGAAATCCCAGGAAATAGAGTCATAGGCTTTATGTAAATCGATATTCAACATACACCTAGGAGAATTCCTCTTCCTGCTGTATTTTCTAATCAATTCCTGCACCAAGAAAATGTTTTCTGCCATACATCTAGACTTCACAAAAGCTACTTGGGCCGGATCAATAATAGACGAAAGCACAGGCACCAATCTATTGGCAATCACTTTAGATATAATTTTGTACAGCAAATTACAGCAAGATATGGGCCTGAATTGATTTACTTTGTTAGCATTATCCACCTTCAGAATTAAGGCAATAAGCACATGGTTTACTTGCTTAAGAAGATGACCAGACTTAAAGAATTCCTGAACTGCCGCGACAACGTCACCACCAATAATAGTCCAGGCCTTTTTGAAGAAGAGGGCATTGTACCCGTCCGAACCTGGAGACTTATTACTGTCCATATGAGAGACTATATCCCAGACTTCCTCGGATGAAACTGGACTAAGGAGCTGAGGAAAACAATCCGTAGGCACTTGATTACCATTACTGCAAACATGGTCCAGAGGAGGTGGACAAGACTGGCTGGTCCCAAGGAGGGAAGAAAAGAACTTGACAAATTCTGCCCCAACCTCATCCTGGGAAGTAGTGCAGCTGCCATTATCCCGAATGATAGCTGGAATATACCTTGAATTTCTTTCTCTATTAATAAGAAAGTAGAAAAACTTGGAACTTCTGTCAGCATTCACAATGAATTTATTCTTAGCCAGCTGGGCAAGTTTCCTCGACTCAGCCAAATGCAGATCCAAAATACTAGCTCTCTTGGAAGCAACCTGGACCATCAAATCACGATTCTGGGGATAAGCTTGGATAAGGAGAAGATCCTTATGATAGTCTGATTCAGCTTCCTCAATACGGCCCGACAAATTACTAAAATGCTTTTTATAGATCATTTTTAGGACTGGCTTCAACATTTTCAGCTTCCTGCAGACTTGAAACATCTTACAACCATGGACAGTTGATGACCAAATATTGGCGACAGCAGGCAGGAACTCTCCACAGTCAGCTATCACATTATTAAATTTGAATGCAAAATTCCCAGTTTGCAAGTTTGGCTCCATATAAACCACTAAAGCTGCGTGATCAGATATAGACTTGATGTCTGAAATGAAAACATAGGATCTTGCGAAGACTGTCAGCCAGGAAGCATTGCAAAGAGCTCTATCAATTCTGCTCCAGGTTGTACCATTCGTCCAAGTAAAATCATTGCCCGAGGTTCTCAGCTGGTGAAGGCCCAAATCCGAACAGTAATTATTGAAATCTGCAGTTTCATACTCCGTGACATTTGAACCATTCTTTCTATCAGTAGGGTCTCGAATACTGTTGAAATCTCCCATTAAAATCTAGGGACCTCTCACTTGGTTTTCAAAAACCTGAAGAGAAAGCCAAAGCTGCCTCATATCTGTGATGGAGTGAAGCTCATAAATAAAAGAAGCAAAGTTTTTGGCCTTAGTGATTTTGCTGGTGATCATGCAATGGATAACTTGAGAGTTAGTATCCAAAATCTCCACTTCCACCCTCTCTTCTTTCCACAAGATAAGGATTCTGCCTGCTCTATGCTGAATAAAATTGTGGGCAAAGCTCCAACCCCTGAATTTCCTACCCATCAAAGCTGAAAGGGAAGAAATATGAAGCTTAGTCTCCAACAATGCAAAAACATCTACATCTTTAGACCGCAAAAAATTAAGCACCTCGTGGTGCTGAAGGGGCATATTAAAGCCCCTTATATTCCAAGTTGATATTATCATAATTTTTTGTGGGAAGATCCCTCCCCAGCAAAAGACTTCTTTAATAGAACCTTCTTTCCTTTGTCCAATATCTTGTGAACAGCAACAGGTTGAACTCCTTTCTGTCTGTTTCTAGCTTTTTTCTTAATAAAACCCCCATCATCATCTTCCTCCTCATGCAAGGGTGTATCAACTTCCTCCTCAGCCCTTATGTTAGGTTTATTGGTAGGCAAATTTTCAGAACCAATGTTCTCTGATTTCCCTGCCTCCTCACTAACTTCTGAGTGGGTCTTTTCATTCCCTGTGTTGCTTATGGGAAGGGCATGATTCACTATCTCATGGTTATCTTCTTGTTGCTTCTCAATAACTTCATCCTGAATAACTGGTTTACTATTGCCATTGTTCACGGGCTTTTTGTTATCAACCTTAGAAACATTTTGAAAGCTGCCGTTGTTGGTGGTATGGCCTATTATATTGCAGGACTTGCAAAATTTAGGCTTGTTCTCATAATGAATGGTCTGTTCGAAAGGAGTTCCATCAGGAAGAAAGAATTCCACTTTCCCAATCAGCTCCTTGGACACGTCCACCTCTACTAACACCCTGGCATAAGCGAAAGACCCAAACTCTGCAGTTATCTTGTCCATTCTAATAGGCTTTCCCACTGGTGATAGGATCTTACTCAAAGCATTTTGAGTCCAGAGTTGTAGAGGCAGATTGTGAAGTTTCACCCATACAGGAATTTTACTAATCTCCTCATTGCCAAAATCAAAGAATTCTGGCATCCTTTTCAGCAGCAATGGTCTTTGATAAATAAAATAAGGCCCCCCGTAGAACACCCTCTCCAGATTATCATTGTTCTCAAACTTGAATATGAGCCAGCCTGTAGGATGTACCGAATAATGGAACGGAACTCCCCACCTAGAACATGCTTCCATAAGAGCTTTTCTACCCGGAAACCTACCAGCTACATACCCTATAGCACAATACCCACAAGCTTTCTCTAAAGGCACACAATCCTCTTCTGTAAGGTGTATACTTTGGTCAATACTTACGGGTTGTTTAGCCAAAATCATACCCACTGATGGGTCCCTGCTATTCTCAAATAAACTCGACCATTTCGGTTTGGATAAATTATTCCCTTGAGGGGGAACTTCCTCCAACACCGGATCCACTTCCTCCTCTCCAACAGACGAGTTGCAATCCTCAAGGGTTATTGAGTTAGTGTCTTCATTCCCCAACGTTACGGAGACACTAGAAGGAGACTTTCCCAATATACTTCTTGCAGACATTTCATCGAGCACCATGGCGGCACCCAAGCAAGAAGCAGCCTTAGCATTCAAAACATCTGTCTGGTTTCTCACAGGCATACCATCAAACACTTGGTGGGTTTCGAAAACTGGGGACTCAATGGAGTCATTCGAGCAGTTCTCAGCTTCCTTCTCAGTACCTTGATTACCCAAATTCTTCTTCCCTAGCTTCTTCCTCCCTTTCCCCATGGTTCAAACAGGATAGAACATGGATGAAGATAGAAGTGAGAGGTAACCGAACCTGCAATCAGATACCCACAAGCAGAGGAACAGTCCAAGACTGCTGTTCCACTGGAGAAGAAGAGACCAAACAGAATAAAAAAAAATTACAGACCAAAATATCAAAGCTTAGCAAATACAGAGAATTGGAAAAAAAACCAAGCAAACTTCTGTAAACGACAACGAAACAGCAAAAACTTGAGCTTTACAGGTTCAATGAGGGATACAAATAAATCACAGAATACACAAAATAAAAATAAAAGCCCTCATCGAACACCAATAAAGAACCACCAACTAGATTAAAGGCACTATGAAGGAAACAACCAACCCCACCCCGGTGGAAAAACCACAGGGATGCACCCAAGGAGGGGGGAGGAGGAAAACCCTAGCAGAGCACTATACAATGCACGTCTCCTTGCTTTTGCTGCAGGTGTGGTTCTTTGCTGTGATATAAGATGTTCTCACCTATCTCCCATGGATATGTTGATCCTAAAAATAAAAGTCAATGGACAACTAACTACTGAAAATACATAACCACCACTATCAAACTCACAGTCACTATGGATGCTACATATGAAAGATATCACCATAACGCTCAACTGGTTGCTATGATAAGAATCCGAAATAAAGCGAAGGCGATGATGATGTAAATTTGCCTATCACGCTAACTTCTCTATAAATACCACATATTAAGAACCTTCAATATGTATACATTAATCCACATGTTATATATTGTTACTCGAACTACCAAACATTGACTTTAAAATCTCTATAGGTACACACCTTCCAACACGCGTACAAGAGTTTCATTGTAACAGATTTTCAAAACAAAATTATAATGTAAAATTTTGTAATTTTTATTATTTTTTTAAAGAAATTAGTTTATAAGAATTTTATGAAATATGAAAATATAAATATATATTGATATAATGTTTATAAATTGATATATATATATATAATAATTTTATCTCATAATTTCTATCTTTAATTTATTGATTGTTTTAAATTATTTTGTGTCGATTATCTTAAATTTAACAACACTATCCAATTAACAACACTATAAAACATCTACATTCATAAATTCGATCAAATAAAACGTGAGCCCAATGTGCTACAAAAAAAATTACATGAAAAATATATCAGATTTGCAATGTACATATAATAAAACAAAAGATAATTCTAGATAAGTATAAAAAACAAATTAATTTATTGCTTAGAACATACATTGTAGATACAAACTGAATAAAACAATGACAAGAAAACACAAATTAATTATTAAAATATAAAATAATGGGTAATTAAAGAGAGTGTATCAAAGAAATGAAATGTGTAGTAGTCTATCCTTAGAAATGGGCAGAACATTTGGTGGTCTGAAAGAGAGTAAAGGTGCCACTTTTACTG
>CM023943.1:29031056-29050999 GCA_013407115.1 Glycine latifolia
CAGTAAAAGTGGCACCTTTACTCTCTTTCAGACCACCAAATGTTCTGTCCATTTCTAAGGATCGACTAATACACATTTCATTTTTTAGATACATTCTCTTTAATTACTAATTCTTTTATATTTTAATAATTAGTTGTGTGTTTTTGCCATTGTTTTACTCATTCTTTCTCTATAATGTATATGTTTTCAACGAATAAATTTGATTTTGGTACGTACTCCTCTAGAATTTTCCTTAATTTGGTTTTAAGTTTAGGTATACGTCATTGTTTTATTCATTATTTCTCTACAATGTATATGCTTTTCATGTAATATTTTTTATATCACGGCTCAAGATTTCTTACAACATCTGAATTTAGATATTTTATATAATTAACAAGCTTAAAAATAAATAAATAAATAAATTTATTATATTCCGTCACAAAAAATGTTAGCGACAGATTTTGCGACAAATTTAGCAACGGCCAGAGAGTAGCGCCATTAGCACGGGGGGTGTGCCATAGTGGTGCGGTTAGCACCAGAAATGGTGCCAGTAGTGTCAGAGTGCACCAGATAACCAATTCTTTTGGGAATATGGCGCGGTTAGCGCCAGGACACGATCTGGGCCATTATAAAAGACCATTTCACGCGTTTTGGGGACCAAAAACTCATCTTCTTTCTCCTTGAACGTTTTCCTCCATTGTTTAGCTTGGGAAGCTTCATACTCACTCATTCTTTCACCAAAACACTTCACTCCTAACATGAAACTTGAAGGAAATCATCTTATGAGCTAGATTACTTCATCTCTTTTCTCTAAAAATCATCAAACGGAGAAATCGTTTTCTCTGGGGAACTTCACAAAACTTGAGTTTGGCAAGGAAAGGAAGCGATTTACGGATACCCAAGCTTAAAGAAGTTGTCATCTAGCTTTCCTTGTCGATTTAGAGGTAAGAAACACAAATTCTACCGATTATTTGAGAATTTGTTCTTGAGGTGAATAATGACTCATTTGGGTTAGAGCTGGAATTAAGCTTGGGTCCTTTAGAAAAGTATGCTTAGGAGGTTGTTGTGATGAATGATTAGCCTTGAAATATGATTTTTATAGACTTTGGAATTTGGCTTTGAGAAATATATGTGTAGGAAGAATGTTGGTTAAATTGATGGTTGTATGACATGCATGAGTCTTGATGCTTGTACAATATGTGCTCAGGAGGTTATATAAACGGTGAAAAAGTGTTGAAGTAACCATTTTGGCTAACTTGGAAATTGTTGACTTATGGCTTGTATAAAGCAATTGAACCCGCAGAGTCTTTGGGAGACTCTAGTGCCTTGATTAGGCCGAGATAGATCCTGTTGAGGGTTTGTGAGTCACCTATAAGGTGGTTAGTTCTGATAAGTTTAAGATAGAGGACAAAGAGGTTTAAATGGAAAGGATTGTCATTTCTTTTCATTCTAACGGTTGAGAGCCGTTATTATGTACTTAATGCCTTGTAAGGTTAGGTTGGCTATGGATTTTGCTTGTGTGCCTTTGTATAGAGCGTGATACCGAGGGTGTCAGTGGCGTAGACCACGGTCCAGGGATTGGACAGCAGAGCACTGCGTTGCCAGGTAAGCTCTTTGCTCTTGGGAAGTGTTTCCCACTGCTTGTGTTCCACCATACTCCAAGGGAGTGATGGTTGCATACATGATGCATGTGCATTGAATTGGTTGTTACAGCTTTCCTCATGATAATATGTATGCATGATTCTATGCTTTGTGTGTATGGTTGCCTTTCGGATAGATCTTCTGGCCAGTTAAATAGATATGAACCTCTATAGGAGTAGAGCGCAACTCCTAGTTTGGTTTGCTCACGTAAAGGGTGAGGATGATCCCTTAAGACCAAGAGATAGGTGGTCCCGTCGCGGTTGAAGCCTATTCTCGAAGGTGCCATATACGTGCATCCATGTGTAAAGGGGTAGCTCCTGATGGGATGACACGGGTGTGAGTTCCGGTCTCACACTGGGAACTGAGAGTCCCAGATGCTGATGATGATGCATCTTTTGCGGGCGTAGTACCGCAGATATACATTAGAGCTAGTGGATGACTATGCATTGTTGTGAGGGCCGGGAGGCCTGGTGATTGTGATGCCTTTGATGTTGTGTATCATGGAAGTGAGCCAGGGGAAAGGAGAAGCCTCTAAGAGCCCTGAGCTTACTGAGATTGTATCTCACCCCTGTTGGGGATGTTGTTTCACAGGTGATGCTTCTGGCAGAGATGATAGTTCTCAGGGCGGGAGGCCCCAGTAGGGACAGTCACTGTATAGCTGCTTGGCCTGTATTTTGAGAGTATTGTGACTCATTACTTTTTGTATATGATATTGTTTTGTACCCCTGCGAGGGAAGATATGTGTGTGCATATATTTTGAGTTTTGTATGAATTATGATGTACTGATATTCCGTATGTTGTACCCTCGTGTGAGGAAGTGATCTGTGAGATTATGGCACTTGGTGTTTATTCTTTTGTATAGACACAGTGAGTGTCCTTGTTGATATATATGTATATACATGTGGTTATTCTCCTGATATATCTGTATAGATATTATTGATGTATCTGTCATTATTTATGTTATTTGGATCGGTGAGGCTAGCTATGGTGTATTGGAATTCATATATTTACTTGAGGTTACGTACCATACATAATGAATCAAGAAATATGATTTTGAAAAATGCTTCTGTGGTTTTTAATTAAATTAATCTCTATGTTTATTTGATTAAATAATTGTTAATACACTAGATGCATACAAGATGTTACATTTTATACTCGTTAATTGGGTAGTGCATGGAAGAGAGATAAAGACATATGGGGCTTAGGTATACGTAAAGGAGTATAAATCACACAAAAATTATTGATTCGTGAATCCGTGGCATTTTTTTAAAGAAAAAAAATTCTACGTAATTGTTTTAATAAATTATGATGGTAACTTCTAACATGGTTTGTTTTTCCTAAAGAGTCAAGAACATTTATATTCAAAATAAAAATCGAAGAACTAAGTACATATAATTTTGCTACGTTGATTTTGGATAAATGAAAAAAGCATAATAAAAATATCGATAAATTACTAAAAGAATATTAAAACGTAAAGAAGTTACATGTGAAAATCATATTAACATATAGTTTAGTGATGCAACGATAAGATAACATAATTTGACACCGTCATTTAATAACAAATTAATACTAATATGATTTTAAAAATAATTATTATAAAAATTAATAAACTTACTAAACATATGTCATATATTATGATGGGATGACATTGTGACACTAATTGATATTATTGGTGTATAATATTTTTTCTCAATAGCATATATATATATATATTAGAAAATATCAATTTGATTTGAATCAATTCTGGTAGACATCAACCAAAGTTTAATTTGGTGGACCAAAGATAATCCAAATTGATAAATTATGCAAAATAATGGTCTAAAAAAACAGTTTTTGCTGGTTTTATGATTTTTATTTATCAGTTTGTTGTTTTTTTAAAGATTGGATTGGATCTGTACACTCCTAAATTCTAGTTATCCACAATTATGTCAAAATGATCGATCCTTCACAATCCCACAACAATAGCAGCAAGGTGGTGAACACCAAATTGATATGAAACAATGGTCAGGGCAGAACTAAGCCTGACCCGACACAAGCTCCAGAGGCCTAGTTGGTGTTCTTTTAATTCATTTGATTTCAAGTTCATGGTGACTTTCTTCTTACCAGAACAAAAATTGGCACACCTTAATTGAATTGCCTGCGATGGTTATTCAAGCGGTTAAGAGTTGGGCCGTGTAGAAAGAATACAGGGGTCTAATTTAAGGCACACCAAATGACCAAAACCAATTTATATTCATACATACATATATTTTGTGACAACATGTTTGGATAGAGAATTTTAATTGAGGAAAGTAATTTATTAGAGAATTTAAAATTCTTTAATTTAAAATTTATTGTTTGAATATTTTTATATGAAAAATTTAAATTTTTAGAATTTTAAAACAGAATTTTAAGCAATCAAAAATTTGAAATTTGAATTTCTTTCTAAAATGTGAGAAATTGAAATTTTCTTCTTCTATAGAAGTTCTAACTAAACCACTCTTTATTCCGTCTTCATCATCAATGAGTACTCCGACCTCCACTATTGTAGTGATATTCACCTTAAATGTCTCTCCATACATGAGGTTCAAAATTTCAAAAATGAAGAAATTCAATTTCTTTATTCAAATAAAAAATTTTGAAAATGAAAAAATTTAATTTCTTTATCCAAATACAAAATTTTGAAAATAAATTTTTTTTTAATTAATACATTTTAATTTTCCTGAATTTTAAATTTTCTAAATTTTAAAGTACTTCATCCAAAGATATTCTTTAGATTAATCAAATTGTGTATTTGGCTATTTGCAAATATGCTTATCCGTGATATACACTACTGCATAAATAGGAGTAACAAAAATATTATTGCAAGAATCATATACATTACAAACATATAGGTAAAAGAATGAATAAAATAATCACAAAAGTTACATAATTAATTATTAAAATTTAAAATAAAGATTAAAGAAAGAAAAGTCCTGATTAAAATCAATCCAATAAAATTTGTAGTCCCTAGAAATCGACATCACATTTGGTGGTCTGAAACAGAGTAAAGGTGCCATTTTTACTGAAAGGAACCTTGAGGTGACATTTAACCTTGGGTTTGTAGTCATTGGATATAACGTCCCCGAGCCTGAACCTCATCCTGAAGTAGAGCTTCACATAGATATCATAAACACCAGTATTCTTGTCTTGGTTGAACTCTGAGACTTGATCATGGTTCAGCATCAGCAATTGTTTCCCCGTGAAAACGGCGCTCATGGGGCTGGTGCTCTTCTTGTACTGGCGGAAGGAGTTCATGTGTGTTATGACATCGTAATTTGCGAACCTGACATCTTCGTAGAATGCTAATGCCTCTACTTTGTCGTAGTATATGCTGAGCTTCTTGTTTGGGTTGCGTGCAGTGAAGTTGAGGACCATGTTGTAGTGAAGGGTGTTGTTGTTGGTATAGTAATCAAATTGTGTTAGGTCGGCTTCCGTGACATGGAACTTGAAGGAACGGGGTTGAACCACCAGCCAGAATATGAGGACTGCGAGGCCAACGAGAACAATGAGTGCAACCAGAATCTTCCACAAGATTCCGAAGAGGCAGCAACAGCAGCTTCTTCCGCGGTGACTGTGAGGGCGGTAGCGTGGTTGCTCCGCCGGAGGAATGGCGGGACCGTAATAAGCGCCGTTCAAGTGGGGTTGCTTATCGGCCATGTTGGCAGATGAGTTAATGAATGAACAGAAAATATGTAGATTGATGTAAACAAGAAATTGTTATCAAGGGAAAGTATATGATGAAGGGAATATTAGTCGTGAATTGTAATGTAATAGGGGACTTGATGGAGAGCAGAGAAGGTGGTGAGTTGTGAGATATGGTAGAAGGAAGTGGTGCGTATATATAGAAAGGAAAGGCAATGGCATTGAAGAAGATTCTATGGGTACAATACAAAGCGGTTGTGAATACGTGTCCTTTTGGGTGAAAGGAATCGATCAACCGCGGATTGTATTGACCGGTGCAAAGTTTGTTGAAGATTGACCGCAGAAGGAACATTCGTGCGGAACAAATACATGTAATGTATAAAATAATCAAGCAAACACGTTACAAGTTTCACTATATTCTTGTGTAAGTATTTTTTTATATTTATATACTCGTTGATATATATTTAAACTTGTATATACCAAAAATAGAAATTTTAGAGGCTTGTTTTTTTTTCCAGTGAACTTCACATGGACATGTAAGGCAATATGCCATTGTAACGAAATTTGAACATTTTAAAATCGTCGCACTAATCCGAATGCGTGTTTTTATAAAAGTGTGTTATAATCATTGTGCGTGTTTTGGTTTACATGAGAACGGAACTTGAAACCTTTTTTTTAGGATTAAGCTTGTAAATTAATTGCATCTCGTTGTTACTATAAGCTACATCTAATTTAATTTAATATATATATATATATAAATTCCATCATCACATCTTTCTTTAAGTCCTAGAATTATCTTAAAAAAAGGTCCTAGAATTTTCTTTATACAGTAAACTCATATTAAGTGAATTTAATATTCTTAAAACATTAAATAGATTTATTTTTCAACTAATAGCATTGCATTACTCAAATAAAAGATTATGGTGGTCGTAACATTGCAACTATATTATCTTTATATATATATATATATATATATATATATATATATATATATAAACATTGCAACTATATATTTATCTTCTTTTTTTTAAGTCAAATACCAAATTTTATTCAGCAAAAGAGGGATCAAAACAAGCCCTCAAATCATGGTCAACACAACAGCAGACTTGGGATGGAAAATCCTCAAGCCAATTATTATCTTCCTAATTAATTAATGCTATGAATATATACAGATATGATATCTTTATTTAAAAGGAAAAAACATGATGCATCTATTTTTTCTAATAAAGTCTTAATTATTGTCGGGAGAACACTCTTGATAATGCTTGAAGTTTCATATGCTTATCAAGTGATTTCTTTATTTTAAATTCGATATGGGTCTTGAGACAATTTTTTTTGTTTTCAGTATTATGATCACCAATCTTGTGACCTTTTTGGATGCCATATAATTCATATAAAGAAACTTTAGTTTATTCTTTATAATCATGCAATGTGAGTACCGCACTCCTACATCATAAAGGAAGGTAAAGGTTTGAAAAAGTTATAAAAGAGATAAAACAAAAGAGAGAGAGAACATTAATACCTAAGGGGTGAGCGTGACCTAATCCAACCCACTAACCCAATTCCATCTAAGATTGATCTGGATGGATTTGAGTTTTGAAAATAGACTCATGCATTTTTTTAGGACGGGTTCGGGTCAGACAGGGAAAAGTATAAACTCATTTGGATTCGTCCCTTGCTCACCTCTAACATTACCTCATATGGATTAGTTTAATTATTAGTGGAAGACAAACACAAACAAAGAACGAAAAGCAGATTTAGAAAAATGAAAAAAAAAAAATTATAATGAAAAAGTATAATCTAAAGCTAAACAATATAAGAAAAATAAAGTCGCGCATTTTTAGGACGGATTCAGGTTGTTGTTCGAATCGACTCAACCTCCTTTTTTTATTCGCAATAATATTCTTATAAAGTATAAGTTTTTTAACAATTATGCATTGATAACAAAACTTTGTTATTTAATGTATAATATTTCGATCAAACTTTCGCGTTAGACAGGGACAAGTTATAAACTCATTCCAATCCGTTCCTTGCTCACCCCTAACATTACCTCATATGATTCAAGTTTAAGTGAAAGAGAAAGGGCATAAAAATGTATAATAAAAAAGCATAAACTAACACTAAACTTATATAAGGAAAAGATCAAGAAATGCGTCAATTTGATTATCCTTTTCCTATAAGGGTTTTGAAAACTTATAAAAAAATGCCTGTGAATAAAATAACCGAAAAAGTTACATCCTTAATTATATAAAACTTCATATAAAGAGTACCAAAATTAAAGAATTTATTGTAAGAAAACATATACAATAACATTATTATTGAATATAGTCAAAGAATGAATAAAATAACTGCAAAAGTCATATCCTTAATTATGTGAAATTAAAATAAAGGGTAAAGAAATTCCAATCTCAATCCTAGAAATCCAATATGCAGACCCTAGAAATGGACAGAACATTTGGTGGTCTCAAAGAGAGTAAAGGTGCCATTTTTACTGAAGGGAACCTTGAGGTGACATTTGGCCTTGGGCTTTAAGTGACCGGATATGGAGTCCCCGAGCCTGAACCGAATCCTGAAGTTGAGCTTCACGTAGATGTCATAAACCAAATCACTCTTATCTTGGTTCACTTGTTCGTTGTTGAGCATCAACACCTTCTGCCCCGAGAAAACGGCGCTCATGGGGCTGGTGCTCTTCTTATACTGGCGGAAGGAGTTCATGTGAGTTATGACATCGTAATTGGCGAACCTGGCATCCTCGTAGAATGCTAATGCCTCAACTTCGTCGTAGTATATACTGAGCTTCTTGTTGGGGTTGCGTGCAGTGAAGTTGAGGACCATGTTGTAGTGGAGGGTGTGATTGTTGGTATAGTAATCAAATTGGGTTAGGTAGGCTTCCGTTACGTGGAACTTGAAGGAGCGGGGTTGAACCACCAGCCAAAATATGAGGAATACGAGGCCAACGAGGACGATGAGTGCAACCACAATCTTCCACAAGATTCCAAAGAGGCAGCAACAGCAGCTTCTTCCGTGCTTATAGGCCATGCTTGCAGATGAGTGAGTTGTGAGTTGATGGATTGAGAGAAGGTGGTGAGTTGTGAGAGAATGGATAAGGTAGTGATACTGCTTAATGCTTATATATAGGAATGAAACGCGGTTGTGGGCACCAGTGCGTGTTGGCTATTTGCGTTATTCAGTTGCTACTCAGCGTATTTGTATTGACCCGCGCAAAGTTTGACGTAGATTGACCTCACCGCAGCAACAACCACGAAGAAACATTCGTACGGTACTTGTAGCCACCGCTAATTGATGATATAAAAAACCACCACACTTGATCTTGTCAATATGTGGACGTGAACTTTGCATGGGCACAAATGGCAAGTTGGCAATATGCCATTGATACGAAATTGAACCGTTCAAAATCGTTGCTGCAATCAGAATGCTTTTTTATTCCTTCTTTGTAATAAAGGTTTGTTAAAAAGATTTTTTGCTTGTTTCCATGAGAACGAAACTTCTAAGTTCTAACCTTATGGCATCTCATTATTACCATTTAGGCCGGATCTAAATTAAAAAGTATGGCAGTGATAATATTGCAACTATGTTTCACTTTTTCTTTTTATCCATAAAAATTAAAAATAAGTATGAAGGTTTATAACTATGTTTCACTTAATATGCTTTTTGCGGAATGATGGAAAATGCACATAATTTTTTTTTCTTATTATTTTATTATGTTTTTAATTGCATTTGTTGGACTATATCTTTAAGAATGGTAAGAGAAATACACTTTATCTTGTTATTAGTTAGAAAATCAATAGTTCAATTTATAATTAGTTTTATATTATTTCACATATATATATCACACTTTTTAATCACTGACTTTTCTCAATTAATAATGTAAGTATATTTTATTTCCTAAAGTGTATTTTATTTCCAAATTATTTTTCTAAAAGAGTAAAATTATTTTTAAAAAATAGCGATTATTAATTACATAGCTTACTTAAACGAAAGAAGAAGAAAAACTAAGCTTTTCTCTTTGAGCCAAGGCTCTAGAATCATAAATTAAAATATTTTTCAAATTCTAATTTAAGTTTTACTCTATAAGTTTGTATTCACTTGTGGGCTAAGCGATTGGGCTAAAAGGCAGAAGCTTATTATTCACAAATTTGGCTATTAAGAGGCCCATCGTGGACTGCTTTTCTTTCAATTCATTTGACTTCCCGTGGCTTTCTTACATAAAAAAATGGTCGCACCTTGATAACTTTATATATATATATATATGCGCGTGTGTGCGCGTGTGTTAATTTGTGTATAGATAATTGTTAAAAAAATTATATCATCAAAATGAACTATTTACTCTGTGCTAATAAGTTATAGTAAAATAGGTGGAATTTGTAACTTTCAAACATGTCCTCTTTACAAAATCTAGCCATGGGTGATTGTTTATATATTTTTTGTAAAAGGAAATGACACAACTCAAATTATTCTCACATTTAAAGACAACAAAAAATGTCAAGAAATTATGAGGTCCTGGCTACCTAATCCCTATATTCGTCACTCGTTGAAAAATAAATTTTTGCTAGCAGTAGATGCAAGCATTACTTACACTAATGATACTTTCCTATAATCTCTGACCATAAGGTTAGTTAATAAGAAGTCCAACAACAAAAATTATGATGCTATTTTCCAAAAGAAAAAAAAAGTTATCAGCACTCAGCGTTCTCTTGTTTTCAAACAGTCACATCATATTATTTATATATATTTGTTTATTTCATAATGACAATTTAAACAAAAAATAGTTATGAAATTTGATAATAAAAAAATTACCTAATTTCACTAGTTAAAGAATTGGACACAAAATCATTTGAACACAACACCATCATCTAATTTAATTTACCATTACACAGGACGCTGCTAATTTGTGATACCAATTTTATATATATGTCATTTTCAAAGGTATTTCACACTTGTTTTTAGCCCAAAAAACGGAAAAATACATCTTATGGTAGGAAATAGTGGAATATACTAACATAAGATAAATAAAGAAGCAGCTGAGAGTTCAGATTTTAGTCAATTCGGTAGTGGTGACAGAGAGACCATGTGATTGATTATTGTGTCTTGTTAGAAGCAAGCAAAATACAATAATATACGTGTAACGTTCCTATGTATGGGGTTACTAAATTAACTTTAAAAGTATCGTATGGAGCGTCGTGAGTCGTTATCAAAGTTGCATCCTATCAAATTAATTTTTCTCGCCCAAAAAAAAAAGTTTTATCCTATCACATGCACATGGTGACCGGTTTTGAATGTTGACGAATCAAAGCAGGTTCCTTTAATTTGCACTACCTTGACGGTGCTGAATACCAAATCTGCTCGAACACTATTTGATGCTAATTGCCTGGCTGATTTTTAAATTAAATACAAATTAATTATTTAATTAGTAAAAATGGACAAAGTTAAAGGAAATTGGGAATTTGGGGTTACCAAACACGCCTAGCTTGGGCGTGTTTAAACACGCCCAAGCTAGGCGTGTTTGACCCCCTTTTTCCCTATAAAAAGTCCCACAATCTTACCTTGTCACCATTCGTACCATTTAACGTTTTGTCTATAAATTGCTCTGCCTTCTCTCTAGAGCGTGGAAGGATATTTTCTAAAGCGAAGTCCTACCGAATTTTCTGAAGCGAAGCGCTGTCAACAAGTAAGTTTCTTTGCCTTTTTTATATTATTTAAGCTGTTATATTTTATAATTAGATAAATGTTAGGATCATATGAATTTGTTAGCGACATTTATGTTAGATTCATAGGAAGTTGTTAGTGCTCGGGTTAAAGATTTATGGTTGAGGTATTGCGGTTTAGTGTTAGGGTTTAGGGGGTTAGTGTTTAATGGGTTAGGGTTTGGGGTATTTAGGTTAATGGTTACTGGTTAATTGTTGTAGTGTGGTAGTGTTTAGTGAGTTTAGGGTTTGAGGGGTTAGGTTAATGGTTTGGTGCTTACTGTTGGTGGATTAGGGGTTAGGGTTTAGGCTTGAGGTTGGTTAGGTTAGGGGTTATGGTTTTAGTGGTTAGTGGGTTAGGGTTTGGGGTGTTTAGGTTAATGGTTAATGGTTATTTGTTGGGGTGTTTAGTTTTAGGGTTTATGGGGTTAGTGTTTAGTGGGTTAGGGTTTGGGGTGTTTAGGTTAATGGTTTGGTTTTTAGTGTGTGTGTGTGTATTAGCGTTTAGGGGTTAGTCTTGATGGAGTTTAGTTTAGGGATTATGGTGTTAGTGTTTAGTGGGTTTAGGGTTTGGGGGGTTTAGGTTAATGGTTAAGTGGTTATTGTCGGTCGGTTTAGGTTAGGGGTTATGGTGTAGGTGTTTAGTTGGTTAGGGTTTGGGGGGGTTTAGGTTAATGGTCTACTGTTTGGTTTGGGTTGATTAGAGGTTAGGGTTTATGTTTGATAATTTAGGGTTTTGGGTGTTTGTGTGGTTCAGGCGTTAATTTTAGGGTTTATGTTTTTTAGCTTATTTTATTGTTTCTTAAAATTTGATGTTGTTGTTTTTGTTGAGGGCAGGAAATGAGTTCAGGTCATGAGGAGTGTGTTCGTGTAGTCTTTTTTTTCAATGGAAGGAAAATTGAAGGGCAAACAGGTATTGCCTTTGAAGGGGAGAAAATGATGACACGTATCAAGCGAAAAATAGCATTGGATGATTTGCATGAGAAGATACGTCCAAAATTAGGGCATAATGACAAGTCATGTATCACTTTGCTGATGGCAAGATTATGGGAGAATGAACAATACATGGGGTTTCCAATACAGGATGATGAAGAATTGGAAATGGTGATTGAAGAATTTTTGAGTCAGGCAAGGAAGAAATTTTTGGAGTTGTATGTGGATTATATCGTAGCAGATGATATTGTTTTACCGACAAGGTCAGCCGCTTTTAATTCTGCACATATTGCAGCATCATATGGTGCTGTAGGTGTAAACATGTCTGAGGAAGATTCGCATGACCCAACTTGGGTTATGGATGATGATGAAGATGATGACGATGATGAAAATATCGCAATGGAAGATCGTCTTCTTCAGGAGAATGCAAGTGCGTCTGATAATGATGAAGATTCTGGTGTGCATGCAACTGCATTCCAACAACACCCTGACGTGGGGTCGTCTAGAATGCGTCATCATCCGAACGTTGGATCAATACAATCGGAACAACCTGTTGAAGGTATGTTACATGACCTAAATGAATGATGAAGTGGTATGATATTTGTATATCTGTATATTATAGTATTTTAGTTTGCATGGTATGTTTATTAAACTATTTTGTATTTACAGGTGGCGCGGTTATTCCTTTTTAGGACGGAATTCCACATTACACATATATTGATTGGAATCACCCAAGCGAAGAAGAATCTTTTACCTGTTCAGCTTCAGGTTCAGTGCAAGGTCCCTGGCAATTAGGGGACGATTTGTTTGTTGAACAGGAATTTTCATCCAAAAAGGAGGCACAAATTGCAATTAAGCGTAACCTGATGAGGGAGCATCAAGAAACATTTGTGGTTGAGAGCAAGCCTGACAAGTTTGCCATGAAATGTGTTGCTCACACCGATGGTTGCCCTTGGAGGGTTAGGGCGTTTAAACCAATGTACGGTGAGAAGTGGGTTGTTTCAAGATGGGGTGGAAAACACAATTGCCTGAATGACCACATAACACAGGTCACAGACAATTTGATGTTGATATTATTGCTTTACTTGTAGTTGGTATGAACTTAATATTTTTGCTTAAGTAGTCAAATATTAATTTGTGTTAAGGTTTATTGTTAATGTGAATGTTACAATTTCATTTTCAGGAATGGTTAAGGAGGAACCCGACGTGTCAATTGCACTGGTTCAGGAAAGGATCACCAATAGCTATGGATTTAAAGTTTCATATTCTAAGGCATGGTATGCGAAGCAGAGAGCAATGGCAACGATTTATGGGGATTGGGAAGAATCTTATGCATTTTTGCCGAGGTGGTGCAACTACATGCTTCGTTTTTCACCAGGTTCTTTTTATGATATTCAAACCAATGCTTATTATGTGGCACATCGACTGGTACGAGGTAAGCGTGTGTTTCAGCGCATGTTTTGGACTTTTAGACAGTGTTGCGAGGCTTTTAAATTTTGCAAACCGGTGATTCAAATTGATGGGACTCACTTATATGGCAAGTATAAAGGAAAATTACTGATTGCCACGAGTCAGGATGGAAATAATGAATGTCTGCCACTAGCATTTGCCATTGTCGATGGGGAGACGTTGGAAGCTTGGGAATATTTCCTTGCTAACATTCGCTTCCACGTAACCCAAATGCAAAATATATGCCTCATTTCAGATCGGCACCAGAGTATTATATCTGCAATACAGAATCATGCTGGTTGGCAACCACCTTATGCGCATCATGTTTTTTGCCTTCGTCATATTGCCAGTAATTTCAATCAAAGATTCAAGAATGCTAGATTGAAGAAGACCCTCATGACTTTGGGTATGTTAACAATTATTTGTCATTTTATTAAGCTGACATAAATGTGTTAGCCAACTAATGTAAATTATTTTATTAATTGTGCAGGTTATACTCCCTGTAAGCTTCAGTTCGACATAGCGTTTGCACGATTCCGTGATATCAGTCCTGAGGTTGCAGAATGGATTGACAACATTCCTAAGGAAAAGTGGACTCGTGCATATGATGTCGAGGGGAGAAGGTATGGGCATATGACAACAAATTTGTCTGAATCAGTCAACAAGGTCTTCAAGGGAGCAAGGAACATGCCTATCACTGCTATGGTGAAGCACACATACAGTCGTTTGGTTCAATATTTTGTGAGCAAGGGTCAGGCGGCCACTGAACAGCTTCAGCATTCACAACGACATTGTAAAAACGTCGTTGATACTTTGAGGCATAATCAGACCGTTGCTGCAGGGCATAATGTACGCACATATAACCTTCAGGAAACTTCGTTTGAGGTTGACGATAGCTAGGAGAGGGCATATTCAGTCAACCTAACAGAGCGTTTTTGTCAGTGTGGCAAGTTTAAGGCCTTCAAATACCCTTGTAGCCACGTTGCGGCTGCTGCTTTATATATCCGGCAGAATCCGTTGCAATATGTGGATGATGTGTTCCTGGTAACCAACTTAGTTCAGGCTTATTCATTACCTTGGTAGCCAATTGGTAATGAACTTGCTATTCCCCCGAGTGAATATCCAGTTATCATTCCTGACAGGACAATGTTGCATGCAAAGGGTCGTACAAGGTCCACTAGACTACATAACGAGATGGACGAAGTCGAAACATCTCAGAGACTTCGTAAATGCGGTCTGTGCAAGCAAGTTGGACATACTCGTAGAGGTTGTCCTACTCGGGGTGGTATTTCATGATTTTGTAATTATGTTTGATTGATCAGTGGTATGTTATGTGTATTTGATTTATAAAGTTGGACATCAATTTTCCTTTTTATTTATTTTTTTATTTAGCATGATTTACGTTACACGTACGACGTTATGTGAACTATATTAAAAATTAAATATTGGAAATGCGAACAATACATGAAGACGGCTAACAAATACGTCGTTGAACACACTTAACAAGGGCGTGGTTTTCGGTCACCGAGTACTTCCCTAAATGCAAATTCCCAAATCATATAAAGAACAACCTGGTTGGCAATCACTCTGTTTATCTTTATTGACCCTAATCAATTTGTAGAGTACCTCCGTCCCATTGTTGTTGTCTTGTGTCTGGTGCCCCAGTCAACCTGTCCAACGTGTAAAGATCACTGGTTTTTTTCCAACGTGCCTCAGTCAACCTTTCATTTTTGCCTATAACGTGTTGGTGTTTATGCTTCTTCTTGTTATCATTTTCAATTTGGGGTTGCAGAAAGAACGAAGAAGTAGTTGTTGCTACTTCATATGGCCCCAAAGAGGAAGCGCTAGTTAAGGGTTTATTTTTCCATCCAATGCACGTAATTAATTTAACACATGCGGCGTCGTTGAACACCCCCAACATGATGTCCACTTAACACGCCCAACAAATTGGTCGAGACTGAACACGCCTAAAAAGGCGCATGATTGAACAGGCCTAAGCCCAAGTGGTTGTGACTGAACACGCCAAACAAATTGGTCGTCACAAAACACGCCTAACAAGGGCGTCGTCGAACACGCCTAAGTAGGGCGTCATTGACCCCTATATAAGGCAGACACTACCACACAACACACCACTACCCACACAAGACACCACTACCACACATCACACCTCCATAAGCTAAATTCAATCTGAATACCATGGCATTTTTAGGAGAAACAAGCAGTCAGACAATTGCTAACTCCAAATTAGCATTCCTTTTTCCAAATGGATCAATGAAACACAACGAAACTGGTGTTTGTTTTCAGTGTCCTTCACCGATACCAATGCGAGTTCCTAATGACTGTTCTTTTCAGACACGGAAGAGTAGGATACACGACACCCTACTGCTAACCAATGCCCATGTTGTTGATGAGATTCACTACCGGCAACCATCCCTACATGCAGGTCAGCACTATTTTTTTCATTCTTTACAACTGACAAATGGTGATGATGTTTGCACAATGTTAATGTGCAATGACAAAATGTCGGGTGCTGGCCCAATAGAAATATTATGTAGCATCAACAGAACACCAGATGGTATACTCAACCTGCTTCGTGAGAACATTGTCCCCCAACATGATGCAATGCTATATTACAACGGCAAGTGGAAAATACCACGAGGAGCGGATTTTATTGGGTATGCCTTTACTGGAACAAACCTAATACGATTCGAAATTCCTTTAGGCTGCACCACTGAAACACTCAAGGATGTCATCAAGGAAGTTGTACCTGTCGGGGTTCCCCCTAATGGGATTCACACGTCACAGGTGGTGAGAAAATTATTTTTCCGACATCCAGCCCATGCCCAATATTCAGACACCGCAATCGAATATGACATTAAAGAGTTGATTACCGATGAAGACGTGTTCAAGATGTTAGCAGAATCCAACTACTGGAAACGTTTTGGTCCAATTGAGATTTTGGCTGCCTTTACCAAACCGGATATCCAGATGGAATGACACATGTATGCTCCGTTTTGTTACTTTTTTAATTAGTTGTTTTTAACAATTTGTGTTATTCACAACATTTCTAGTCGGATATCTTCGGGGTTCACATGTTTAAATAATAATTAGACAGATCCATATTAAAATAAAGGTTACAAACAAATGTAAGTTAAAATAAAGGTTAAAACAAAACTAAGAAGGTGGTGGCCACCGCCGGTTACGCGCCTGACGATCAGGTAGCCTTCGTCTTCGCGGTCACTCAGAACTGCCTGGCTCAGAGGGTGCTGGCTGAGATGGGCCTGCCTGGGACGTGGGTCCCTGAGATGGGCCTGCATAATCAGTATGGACATAGGGAGGTCGACATGGAGTGCCGTGCTCTGCATACAGCGACATAGGATGGTCAACATCTGCGCTACCACATGCTTGCCGTGATGGCCAAACCCCACAGGCTGCTAAACTACAATCAATAGTACCCAACATGTCGTCGATGTGGGTGCTACTCCAGTCGCCAGACGTGACGGGATCATGTGCAGGATCATCTACAGTAGGCAAATATACAGCCTGCGCCTGCGAGTCAGCCTGTGGAGGCATATGGGCTTCACTGCTGAATCCGGCGTAGTCCATGCCCCCCTGCTCAGTAGCCTCGTAATAGAATGTCTGTGTCCCATACGTCGATGACATAACTGGAGGCCTATAAATACCTGAAGTGCGAGGCCTGGGACCTACAATGGGCTCATCAACCTGCTGCATCGATGTCCGTCGACGCTCTAGCCCATGTCCCTCTCGTCGTCGACGGCCAACTGCAACAGACAGTTGTGGGTCATCCGGAAGCTGCGACGCGGGTGCATGTGCGCTTGCCTCCTCCACTCGACAAGTCTCTGCGAACATAGACATTAAGCGACCGAGTTCCTGGTTCGCCCACTGGGTGTCTAAGGTCGAGACATTGGGGGGAAGTGTCGCAAAGTACAACGTCTCTAGCCCATCAATCTATAAATAAACAAATGAAACATCAGTGTGAACTATGTTATCTAGCATCATGAATATAAATAGAAAAATAATGTTTGTTAATAAAACTTACACCACGACCCGTCTTGGCACCATGCTTCATGATGAAACGCTTCCCATTTTCCCTATACCAAACCATGTACTCATGGTGTGGTGACAGGAACCCCTGAATCAAGGGGGGAAGGTCAATGTGCTGGTCTTTAACCTCCCAGCGCCTTATAAATGGTCTGAGCCTACGGGCCCAGTTGTCTTCTCGTTTACCGCGGAGGGAAAGGTCATGCACACCCTTCAACTTCCTAGGAGCACGTGGGATTGACTGATCCCTTCCGAATTGGCGCATGCATCTATCCGGCTGGGAATATTCAACTGTGTGGAAGCATATAATAGGAGTAATTGCCATCCACAACAGTCGTTCATGCTCGGATGCACCAAGAAAGTGGTAGTCTCCATATGGTTGCCAGACCACCTGCATATACCACATCAACACATAATTATGTAACGACATGGACCATGAATGAAAACTTCCAATCACTTAAAATTTATACGTACCTCGTCCCGACTGAGGGAATCTAATGACATCCTATACAGAACCAGCTCGTGTGGTTTAAACCGGCCTAAACTATTAAACCTAATTTCAAAATAACAAACATTAGAATAGTATAGGATAGGACTGAATTTAACAAATTGTCAACAAAGCAAAATATAGTCACACATACCGGTGTCCAAAATGCCACTCCGGGTGAGTAGGCAGCGGAATAGCTGGAGCAATGGGTGGGAATCTTAGCCAGGCCCACACCTGAAGAAGCATATGACATCAACCAATGTCACTTCTGCGCGGATCTGTACACTCGCACATTTGTCTAAACAAATGTGCGAGGACCGCTGAGCCCCAGCTATATTGTCCAATGTCCACGAAGTCCCCAGTAAGCAACGGGACGTAACGTGCTGCGACCATGCTCCCTCTGGATTTGTTGCTCAGCAGCCATGATCCAATAAGCTGAGCGATGTGCGCCTTTGTAAAGTGCGTCACGGCTTCCAACTCGGGAGCCACCTCACCCCAGTGAGCAAAATGTCTGTCAAAGAAAGACAGACGCAAATATCCACCTTTCAGCTCCATGTCCTCCTCTAGTTGGTGACCAAAAATGTCCTTAATGACGGTGTCCCAGTCGGCTACCGTCACTCCAGTAACGACATTGCCCTCCGTTGGCAATCCTAAAATACCAGTCACGTCTTCCAACGTGATGGTCATCTCTCCCTGCGTCATATGGAAGGTATGAGTCTCTGGTTTCCATCGCTCGATTAGAGCACTAATAAGCTCAGCATCCATCTAAAAAAACAAACATATATCAATTAACAAGTACAATTATAAAATTTAAAATATTTTACTCATTTCATACTTGCATACCTGAATATGTCGCATACGTGCGACATGTAGAAAGCCAACATGACCTAACATATCAAAAACCACGTCAGGTATATCGTCGTGATGTGGCCCCCCTGTCACTTTACCACGTCGAGTCTTCAACACTCGACTTGTGCCCTCATTCCACACAACTTGTGAAACGTGGGTGCTTTGAGTACGCCTACGCAAAGCACCCCACTTATACGGGGTAGCGACAACATAGGCCGTCGGATCCATGGACCCACCCTCATGATCGGATCCAGAGCGCGGAGAATCAGTGGAAGATGAATCAGCCATGTAATAAGTATCTTAATAACAAAAAATAAAAAATCATGTTAAAAAATAATATACCGATCTTACAAAGCATTCAAAATTATTTATCTTCTAGCCAAAAAATCAAAAATAAATATACACTACTAGCAAAAAAACATAAGCTGTAAACAGAACAAAACATTTGCCTTATCCTAGAACAAACACCCTACCCCTGAAGTCCTAAACCCTGAACAAAACCATGCCAAAAACACCCAACCCCTAAACCCTAAACTTTTCAAATGTCCAATTAACCTAAACCCCATCACGCCTAACCCCTAACCCCTAAACCCCAAATGTCCAGTTAACCTAAACCCTAACCCCTAATCCACCCACACTAAGCACTATTAACCATTAAACTAAACACCCCAAACCCTAACCCAATAACGACTAACCCCATAACCTCTAACCTAACCAACCTCAAGCCTAAACCCTAACCCATAATCCACCAACACTAAGCACCAAACCATTAACCTAACCCCCCAAACCTTAAACTCACTAAACACTAACACACTCCAACAATTAATCATTAACCATTAACCTAAACACCCCAAACCCTAACCCACTAACAACTAACCCCATAACCCCTAACCTAACCCACCTCAAGCCTAAACCCTAACCCCTAATCCACCAACACTAAGCACCAAACCATTAACCTAACCCCCCAAACCCTAAACTCACTAAACACTAACACACTCCAACAATTAACCATTAACCATTAACCTAAACACCTAAAACCCTAACCCACTAACGACTAACCCCATAACCTCTAACCTAACCAACCTCAAGCCTAAACCCTAACCCATAATCCACCAACACTAAGCACCAAACCATTAACCTAACCCCCCAAACCCTAAACTCACTAAACACTAACA
>CM023943.1:29051223-29118238 GCA_013407115.1 Glycine latifolia
CAACACTAAGCACCAAACCATTAACCTAACCCCCCCAAACCCTAAACTCACTAAACACTAACACACTCCAACAATTAACCATTAACCATTAACCTAAACACCTAAAACCCTAACCCACTAACGACTAACCCCATAACCTCTAACCTAACCAACCTCAAGCCTAAACCCTAACCCATAATCCACCAACACTAAGCACCAAACCATTAACCTAACCCCCCAAACCCTAAACTCACTAAACACTAACACACTCCAACAAATAACCATTAACCATTAACCTAAACACCCCAAACCCTAACCCACTAACCACTAAAACCATAACCCCTAACCTAACCAACCTCAAGCCTAAACCCTAACCCCTAATCCACCAACAGTAAGCACCAAACCATTAACCTAACCCCCCAAACCCTAAACTCACTAAACACTACCACACTACAACAATTAACCAGTAACCATTAACATAAACACCCCAAACCCTAACCCACTAAACACTAATCCCCTAAACCCTAACACTAAACCGCAATACCTCAACCATAAATCTTTAACCCGAGCACTAACAACTTCCTATGAATCTAACATAAATGTCGCTAACAAATTCATATGATCCTAACATTTATCTAATTATAAAATATAACAGCTTAAATAATATAAAAAAGGCAGAGAAACTTACTTGTTGACAGCGCTTCGCTTCAGAAAATTCGACAGGGCTTCGCTGCAGAAAATATCCTTCCAAGCTCTAGAGAGAAGGCAGAGCAACTTCTAGAGAGAAGGTAAAATGGTGAAAAGTAAAAAATTTGGGGCTTTTTATAGGGAAAAGGGGGCCAAACACGCCTAGCTTGGGCGTGTTTAAACACGCCCATGTGTTTGGCAACCCCAAATTCCCAATTTCCTTTAACTTTGTCCTTTTTTGCTAATTAAATAATTAATTTGTATTTAATTTAAAAATCAGCCGCTAATTAAGCATGCATGTGTTCTGTTGAATTGTCCAAGTCTCTGTTTGATAATAGTCAATAGAATATGCATAAATTAACATAATTGAACTCTATTTGTAGGCGTGACATAATTAGGGAAAGCCCCTTTCTTTCACCGCATTAGTAGTAGGCAAGGTAGGTAAAGGGGACTGAAAAGGACAACCGCCACCACCAAGCCATGTGGAAGGACGTGGCCAAAGTCATCAACCATAATTAACCTCTAAAACCAGGCTAATTGGAGAAATATTCACGATGATATCCCTTCTCCATCCAATTCAATGAGACGCTCGAGTGAATAATAGTTGGTTTGATTTGTTCACTTGCACTTTTATTTTATGAGATAATGGCATAGGGGGAGGTGTTATCTTATTAGAATACTCATCTTACGTTGAATCTGGGTTTAGGTATTTCCCCGGATAAATAAATCAGTAAATTAAAATTGAGAAAGAAAAAGTGGTCCAACAATATAGGCCCTTAATTTCGAAATTATCATCCTACTTCATTATTGATCCAATAATATGCAGAATATGCGGCAGATAATGAAATTCACATGCATATCCAAGAAGAGAAAACCAAAAGTTGAGAGAATTAAAGCCAAATAAAACGAGAACCATATATGAACATTCTTGAAAGAAGAAGAAGGCAAATGGCACTAGCTATATGATTCACGGGGCACGAGCACTTTATCCAAATTGAAACAACCTTTTAATTTATCTCAATTGGCTTTGTTACAAATTGTAATTTCGCTTTCATCTCTATTACATAGTTTTTTCCAAGTGCAGCTTTATTCTGTAGCAAAATGCATAGTTTTTTCCAAGTGCAGCTTTATTCTGTAGCAAAATGTACAATTGCAAATACTGTAACAAAGACACGCACGTATGCCTAACAACAAAGTGATCCATCAATACAGAAGAAATACGTAGTGGAAGATAAAAAGAATACATATATAAAAAAGAAACGAGAAAAGACGGTATATAGATAGACACTAAATATGCCAAGGAGAAGTGCAAAGACAGAATATATGTTGGACGGCGGTTACATCAAACCCCGACGGTGCAGCGTTGAACCAATTGATACTTAACGGCGTTATTGGCAAGGGCAATCCCGGTGCTTTGGGGGCCAAAGGTTATGAAAGCAGGGCACCTTACATAGAGGTTGTAGTGACCAGAGACGAAGGTACCAACTTTCCATCGTACCTTAGCGTCAATCTTAACGAGGACGAGGACGTTGCCGTTGGTCTGGTCTTGACTGAGGCCAACGAAGTTGAAGGGTGCGACGGGGACATTAGTGCCGTAGACGAACGAGGACCACACATCCTCTTCCTTGTGACCTTGGTATGAGGGTGGGATTGAGGTTCGGCACGTGACCTGCTGGTTCCGGTAAGTGACGTAGGTGTTGAGACGGTCGTAGTAGACTCCGATTTTGTCGTTGGGGTTGCACGAGGAAACCGTGACCTGAAAGCTTGAGGTGAGGAAGTTGGGGATGGTGGCGTTGAAGCCGTAGACGGTCACGTCTTGGAGGATGAAGGTTGGCTTTGAAGGCTTTAGGGTTGCCCAGATTATAAGAACTGTTAGCAACATGATGAAGGCGAAGATCACTATGCCCCAGAAGATGCGTCTCCAGAGTTCGTGCTTCTTTCCCTTGTGGTGGTGACACTGCTTCACCAACATCGTTAAGGTAGAGATGTTACGGACACTGGTTTTGTGAGGAAATGACAAGAGTGAAGAGTGAAGAGAGAATAGAGAAGAGTTGGAAGTTTGTCACTTTAAGGTCTTAATTATTTATAAATAAATTGTATCGTGGGGCTTGAAATGATATGGTAAGATCATGTTTAAATGATAGAAGGTTATTATATTGTTGGATGATGATTAATGGTTGACTTAATTAATTTGCTACTACTAGACATGTATACGTAGTCATCGCGCAATTGAATGTTTTTTGTTTTTTATTTTATTTCACTTCTTGTTTGCATCTTTTATCTTTTGGATTAGAAGTTCCCTAGTAGATTAATGTCTCGCCATTTTAATACCGCTTCAATTGAAACTTAAATCATGTTACTGTCATCTGATCCGTTATTTTCCCCTAAAGCAATTTGTCCATGGCTCAATTCGTATTAGGGGTGTTCGCAGATCGGTTCGGATCGGTTTTGGCCAAATTTAGGACCCAACCCAATCAAATTTGATCGGTTCGGTTCGGTTCGGTTTTCAGAAAAAAAAATTGAAACCCAACCCAACCCAACCCGTTCATGAACAGTTCGGTTCGGTTCGGATCACCGGGTTACCCATTTAATTTTTTTTAGAACTACTATTTTATCACGATTCTTTCAAATATCTCATACAATTAAAACAATATTATCAAATGTATGAAAGTAGTAAAATTGATTCATTTAATACCATTAACATAATATTATAAAATAGACTTATAATATAAATTAAAACAAAATATTTGTGAACAATATTTACTATAATAGTCTACCCTTACACAACAATTATCCCAGTTGGTATCCTTGTTTCCGAGCAAAAAGCTCTAGTCTAAATTCACTAAGAATAGAGATAGACTGATATCCTTGTTTCCCAATCAGACTGGTATCCTAGTTTCCCAGCCAGAAGTTGCATGTCTCAATTCATCAAGAACAGAGACAAAACTGGTATCCTAGTTCCCAGCTGCAACCTTTTTCAAAGTCAAGAAGAAGAATACAATAAGATAGTTACATTTACGCTTATATTCCTTAAGCAAATAGGTATCTTTAAATCAGTTGAAGAATCAAACTTGTCAAACGCTTCTATATGATCTCACAACAATTCTCTCAATGATGCAAACATAAACTCTCTAATACTCTAATATTATTTGGAATGGAATGCATACATGAACACCAAAATATGTTTCTATTTATACTAATTTAAAGATATGATTTTAACCAATTTTTGAATGCAATCCTAAATATATTCTATCATATTATCCAATGTAATCTTAAAGATATTCTATTATATTATGCAATGCAATCTTAAAAATATTCTATCCTATTTTTTGATGCAATATAAAAAAATATCCTATCTTATTTTTGAATGCAATCTTAACCATTTATAATATCTTACCTTTTTTTTATTGTCAAATTATTTTTTTTAATTTTTAATATATATATATATATATATATATATATATAAATAATAAAATTTATATTACTATTACGGGTTCACGGATCGGGTCATCGGATCAACGGATCTGTAAATCTAAACCCGTGACCCAACCCATACATGAACGATTTTGATCGGTTCGGTTCGGTTTTGACCCAAATATATAAATGACCCAACCCAAACTGTTCAGATCGATTCGGATCGGTTCGGGTTCACGGGTGACCCGTACCCGTGAACACCCCTAATTCGTATAGTGCAACATATGCGGGTTGTAGGAGGAATTTTCCGGATTCTTCAGCAACTTCCTTTCATGGATTTGTGCATAACTTAAGCTCATTTATTGTCACTATGACTGAGTTATCGATGGACTTATAGATGGTTAAGAAATGTTACTAGCACATTTCCTAATAAATTATACACATAATATATATTATAGTTTTTAATATATAAAACTTAGCGGAGGTTGTGTTAAAAAGCACTCCTTTAGGTACGCAGGGAAAACTATCAAGCTTTGCATTGAAAGCGACTTCCCGCCTCCTTTGTCCTGTTAGCCCGTAACAGGGGTTCTTTATCGATCCCACCCTTACGATAACATTGTTCGGTCCATAGAAATGGTATGCATAAATAATTGGAATATTATATTCATTCATGGCCTACAAGAGAGCTAGGAATCAGAATATTGCTGACTTGTTAACAAGACTTATTTGCATACAATGTCTCTTGGGCTGCATGTTTTAGAATTGCCACTTAATAAATGCATGTGGCTCCCTCTGCTTCGTGACTTGATTGGTTACTATGGTTAGTGTAACATTTCTTCTTTCCGGAGTATCACGGGATAAACGTATTTACTAAAATTATGAGTGCTGAAATCAGTAAATTTTAACTATATAGTTGCATATAAAGGATTAAGAATACTGTAACAAAAAACTAAAGGATCAAGGACATTTTATTCAAATCAAATTTTAATAATTACGTTGATTTTGTATTTTTATTATGTTTCCAGAAGGAAAAAAGTGTACTCCTTTTGTGAAAACTTTATATTCACGTAAACAGTAAACCAAGAAAAGGTGACGAATAACCCAGAAATTAAATGTGTGATAGTGTAATTACAAATCTTTTTCTACTTGTCCTCGTTTTATATATTTGATGCATGATTCTATCTCCTTTCTCACAGCAACATTTGATTCAACATATTACTACTACAATTTTTAAATTCTAACAAGTAGAGAGATGGCTATATATTATATTATTAAATTAATTGAAGCCCTATTAATTTAAATGTAGATTCTACGTTGAGTTGGAATGTTAGATAGTTCTTGTCCATTTCTATGATGGCATTGATTTCATTAATGTTTATACTTGCCAAGTCAACAAAGGGATGCTTAACATTTAGTAAAATAATCAAAGTTAAAAAAGACAAAGAAGGTAAAGATGTGACGATCAAATTTGATAAAAACTAATCATTAATCTTGTTTTTTTTAAAATATTTATTGTTTATAGTATTTATTCGAAGAATAGAAAAGTTTAATATATCAGATTAAATTATCATTTTTCAACAATATACTGAAAATTATTACATAATTTTATTATTATTGTCTATCATTTCGTACTTGAATAACCAAAAATAAAAATGAATAGTATTATTTTTTAAACAAGAGGTAGAAAAAACAACGTTATTCTTCAGGATACATTACTTTCTTTTTCCTTTTCATGTATCATCATGCTTTAAAAAAATCAGAAAAATTGATCATTGGTCTGAGCTCGCTCATAACCTATATATGGACGTTTGATTGGGGAAATTAAAGAACATCACAAAGACACGTTATATTTAGGCCCCACTTGTCATGACAGAAATGCTCCCAGCTCAGCCACACCGACCATCCTTTTGGTTTTTCTTAATGAGTTTCCAGAATATACTTGGTAGCTACAATGCAGCAGGGCCCGAGCAAAAGCCTAAAGCCTTTATGCCAAAGTGTGAATCAATGAAAACGAATTCTTCCGAGAAAAAGGAATCAATTTTCATTTCCATTAAGAAAGCTCTTTTATATGTATTGTGGGGTAAACACGAATTCCTACAGTGTCATGAATTGTGGATAACTCAGGAAATTAAGAAAGAAAGAAACCAAAGCAGTAAAGAGACCTAAAATAGTTGAGGTTGCAAAACTAATTAACTTTGCTTCTAATACGCTTGAAATACTACTCCTCCTTCCCCTCTTCCAGTGTGTTTTACTGCCTAAAATGTATAGATCAGGTGTATGATTGCATTAAAATGTTTCAAGATCAAGTAGAATAATAAATCAAGAACAGAATAAATAGTTTATTTCTAACCAATTCTACAAAGAGCCTTTGGCAGAGTGGTTTAAAATATAAGAAAAACTCATGTTAGCTAGTTATAATCACTGTTCATATAATTTTATTTACGAAATATATGATGTTAATTTAAGCCACAAATGAAAAACATGCCTAGTGTGACAAATTGGGCGGTGAGCATGTATCACTAGTGTAATTTTCGAAAAATCACTCGCGCAAAGCCTAATTTTCTACACTTGCAACAAATGGATCATTTCCAAGGGGGGTTTTAGACTCTTTAAAGAAGCCAAAGCTACAAAGGCTCTTGAAAACACTCTAACATTCAAGATTCAAGGGATTGAAACAATTATTGAAGATTTAATGACTTCTACCTAATCTATCTCTGTGATAAGTTTGTTTTTCTTTTCTTCTCTATGAACTTCTAAATTTCTTAGGGTTAGGTTGGGAAGAATTATTACTTTGAACCTTTTGTAATTAAATTATTTTTCAAAGTTTCGTCTCCTTTTATATTATTAGAGTTGGTCTCTGGGTCTATCTTTAATATTTTCTTTTGATTTATCATCTTGGGAATGAATTAGGGCTTGGATTTATAATTGGGAAATTGAAATTTGAGTTTGCCTTGACCTATTGGCCATTTACAATATTACATACTACAGCACGTCTTTATCAATCATTTCGCTTTCATTTGTTGACACGCTAACAACTCGTACTCTGTCTCCAATTGATGTATTTACAAGCTATAAATAAGCAACCCCAGTTCACAACTCACCATAATATTTCTTTACTCAGTCGCTCTCTTTAGACTAAAATTACTAAAATTACTAAGAAACAACTCCTTCGTTGAAAATTCAAAGTGCAGAAGTAAATGTAAATAATGAAAGCAACACGACAAAAAAAAACTTAATTAATATCTAACGAAAAAGTAAATTTTTAAAGGAAAAAATTAACTTAATTAATTGTTATTCGATAATTATAAAATGAAGGATTATCCGTAGGTATGATCGTGAAGTTTATTAAAATAAAATAAAAACATTTTATTATTTTTTCATAAAATTTATTAAAATAAAATGTCATAAAAAATCACGAATCAATTTTATAAGTTCAAGTAAACTTTTTCAACGTGTGACCTAAATTTCTTCGTTGAAAATTCAAAGTTTAAAAGCAAATGTAGCATATTTGCCTGTTAGTCAACTTCATATCACTTTCTTCAATTTCATGAACGGATTATGATTTGTACTTGTTGCCGTGCCGTTTCACTTAGTGGTTAGCAGTCCCACCTTTGAAAAGATGTGTTTCTTTTTTCTTTTTTTTTCTGACTTTGAAAGATGTGGTTTGGTGCAAGAAAAGTTAAAATTTTAGATATTAAATTAAGACAATATTCTGTGTATTGAATTAAGAAATTATTTGTTTATGGACCGTGCATATGTGTTTGGGTTGGCAATCGATTGGAACTGAGTTCTAATAGATGTTGATTGAAATGAGTTCATGAGTGGATTGGTGTTCAAGATCTTCTAAATTCAGTCAGGTATTTGTAAAATACTTTGTTAAGAAAATGAGATATATTTGTAAAAGACATTTTTATCCTCAAGTTAATATATATTTTATCACAATGATACATGTATAAAATACTTATATATTTCGTATTTTATCATAGTTGATAATATATATAGATAGAGAAAAAAATTGATATTATTATATATTATTATACTATTTGATCGTGCAGCTCAGACATTCAAATACGTGGACTAGATGATATACTTGAGTTATAGGAGTCTGAAGGCAGTCCCATAAAGATATATACATTGCGATGGAGGTTATTTAGGATAGTTACTCTTAGAATTTTGGTTTTAACCCCAAATTGTAAGGTAAAGATTATTTTCTCTTCGAGCAACTTATTTATTCTACTTTACATTATATCTAGCTAATATAAGATTTAAGTTTTTTTTAATACTTTTTTTCATATCTAACACTATTGAATTTAGTGTGTAAATAAAAGACGAGTGGTTTATTAATAGATTTAAAATAGACTTTAATATCATATTATCTAATTAAGCTTAGATAATATTGTAACCTCTTAGTCCCCTCCATTGGTGGCGGACAACCGTGCTCCATAATTAGTCTCATCATGCTCACGCACTCTAGACTACATGGTTATGTACCCCCTTAGTCCCTTCGGTCGATGTTGGGCAATCATGCTTCATACTTAGTCTCATAGTGCTCATACACTCGAGACTGTGACGTTGTGTATCCCATCGATTGACATCAGACGACTGTACTCCATACTTACTCTCATTGTGCTCACGCACTTGAGACTACAATACTATGTACCCCTTCAGTCCCCTCAATTGGTGTTATTGTCTAAGTTGTCAACCGGTCACTGATCGATGTATCCACACTACCCCACCTATTGTAAAGTAGAATCCTTAACCCTTGAGCATCCCTAAAATCATACACGTGAAGTGAGTCCAAGGATTTTGGAGTTACGAGTAAGACTAAGATAAGACAAGTCCTTCCAAGAATATCAAATCGATCGATTACAATGCATCACTATATATACCTAAGTACTTGACCTAGTTAAATAAATTACACTTTACACTTGGATGCTTCTAAATTAGGTTTTCTTTCTTCTATGATACGATTTAGTTTAAAAAACAAATATTATCTTTTAAAAACAAAAAAATAGAATTCAAATTAAGGTTAACCAAACATTCACTAAGGACCTTTTTATAATACAAGTTTTACGTTTTAAAATTTTTAATATACTTTATATTTTTCAAAATTTATACTTAAAATTAGAAGTGTAAAGTTGCAATTAATACGGAGAGCTAGCCTAGAGGCTTTTTATTATTATTAAAACCAGGATACTAATTCGGGATCATCCAATTGACGAGACATATGCTGTTTGATTCCTAAAGATGAAATACAAATTTAGACTTTTGAGTATATAAAAAATGTGATAAATTAATTATGATGTTAATTGATAATATTATTTTTTATTAAGTTATAATATTTAAATATCAATTTGATAATAAATTATATTTTTAATTATCAATTTAAAATTAAATTAATTTAGAGACTAATTTATCTCTAAATTATCTACAAAATTAATTTATCCCTCTTCTTACATAAAATAAATTTAAATTTTTCACAAACTAATTTGTTAATTACTCACCTCATGAATTGAAGAAAATTTTCCTGGGCACAACTTGTTGCTATGATACAATGGAGACGAGGATCACGAAAGCACCATTGATTGAATTCCTCCAAAAGATGGGTGGGGAAGAAAGTAAGAATTTATGGGACATGCTATTTTTTCTGCATTTCACAATCACATTGCATTTTTTAATATCTATTTGGCTTAATGTCAGAGAATAAAAATTGCCCTTTTTCAGGCCACTTTACAATATCCTATTGTTGTCTATATATATTCTTCTCTCTAACAACGCTTTCATTTTGTCTTATTACGTTAATTAACAGTGCTTCTTTTCTTTCATTTCTTTCTTTAAGAATAATTATCCAATCCGTTGGGTAGGTATAAATGTTGACAAGTAGAGCACATGTCCAGGGAAATTCCAATTCAACTGTATTCTAATTTAATTGCCGCTGCTATTTATTATAGGGCATTATTATCTTTGCTCTATCTTTCTTTTTGTTAATATCGTTCACGCAGTTTCATTTGTACAGCTAAATAAGTATTCTATTAGCTATATGGCCCAACCCAGCAATGAAGGCGTACGATAGAAAAGAAAGAATTTCGAGTAATAAATATATTTTTAAGAACTATTTTAATATTTTATAATAAAAAATATGAAATAAAAATAAATAAATTAATAGTTTAATATATAAAAAACATTTAATATCTATAATTTAAAAAATGTTTGTAATAAAGATTATAATGTTCTTTCAACTGAAGCGAAAGTATGACGAAACGAAAGTATGCCCCACATCCCCAAATTATAAAATAGAATTAGAAGGGATGGCTTAGTACTGCAAATAGATAGTATTAAAAGGTGTGCGTTCATGCACCTGCACTGACACTGAGGATGTATTCTGAACTTTGACCTTTTAAAACAACAAGATCTTCTTGGTACTTCTAAAATTCCTGAACTTAACTAGTTAGTAACTTTACTTTTTACTCTCTGGATTTGCTAATGAGTAACAGCGTTTAGTACACAAAACATAAATAAAATAAAATATAGTACTGTATATCCGATTATCTGTATAACACACGAAATATTTAATATATTTTGTAAGAAACAATGTAATTTTAATAAAATAATTATTAACTTAATATTTTTAAATTTTAATTTAAAGTTTTTTAACGAAAAAGAAAATAGCAATGTAACTGTTATTTTTTTTCCTTTTTTTTAACCTTTTTTGTAACACACCATATACATCAGGTGTATTAACATATTACTTAATCAGATTTAGTGCAATAATTAATATACTTAAAACTAGTTAATTAAAGCGAACCCACGGAAGTGTTTTCAAAACCGCCCCAACGATCCAGATAACTCAAAGAATGACAGATAAACAGTAATATCAATATAGACATACCAGGAGAAATATAAACCACATGTACATTATATGGGATATACATATAATCTTCTGTACATCATAAATCATATACATCATATATGCATCCGCATATCTTCCCTCACAAGGGTACAAAACAGAGTCAAAATACAAGAATAACGAGCCATGGGGCTCTTAAAATATTGCCAAGCAGCTACACACTGGCTGTCCCTACTGGGCCTCCCGCCTTGGGACCTATCAGCTCTGCCAGAAGCATCACCTGAAAAACAACATCCCCAACAGGGGTGAGATAAAAATCTCAGTAAACTCAGGGTTCTTAGAGGTCTTTCCTCCCCCTGGTTCACTTCCATGATATATGGTATTAAAATCAACATAGTACTATTCGCCATCATGGCTCTCATAAACAGTTCACATGTGTATTATTGCACCAGTATCATTCCGTTGGACACTACCAACATCAGGAATGCAACACAATACAAAACAACATATAACTATATGCACCATTGCCTGAGGAAAATCCACTCAAGACTTTACTCATACATATATGGCTCTTCTAAGAGAATTTCATCCACTCATGGCACATTCTCTTAGAGATACAACATATATATAACCTGGCCTGAGGAAGATCATCCACTGAAGGACACTCATTCACTCAGGACCTCCATACACTGCCTGAGGAAGATGATCCACTGAAGGGCACTCATTCACTCAGGGTTCTCAACCACTGACTAATGAAGATCATCCACTGAAGGACACTCATTCATTCAGGATTCTCAAACTCTACCTGAGAAAGATCATCCATTGAAGGGCACTCATTCGCTCAGGACTTACATCACATAAACCTATTCTACTGGCCAGAGAATCTCAACAACACAGAACATTATTACAGTGTATATCAGATACTTGTTCATCTCAATAACACAGTACACTATCACAGTGTACATCATACATGTTCATCTCAATAATACAGTACACTATCACAGTGTACATCATACATGTTCATCTCAATCAAATATTAACTCACAATTTTAACACACATGCATCATGATATATAATAACCATAACTCCCTCGGAGTATGGTGGAACACAGTCAGTGGGAAACACTCCAAAGAACAAAGAGCTTACCTGGCAATGTAGTGCTCTGCTGTCCAAACCCTGGACTGTGGTCTTCGCCACCGACACCCTTGGTGTCCCGCCCTATACAAAGGCACACACAAGCAAGAATCATTAACGGTCCTCAACCGTTTAAAAGTAAAGTAAAGCATTTCCTTCCCATTTAAACCTCTTTGTCTTCTATCTTAGAGATATCAGAACTACTCATCTTATAGGCTACTTACAGACCCTCAACAAGGTCTATCTCAACTTAACTAAGGTACTAGAGTCTCCCAACGACTCTGCACAAGTCAATTCTATCAGTTCAATTGCCTTTATCCAGGCCAAATATCAACGATTAACCAACTTGACTAAAAAAGCTATTCCCACACATTTTCACCGTTTATTCAGCCTCCTGAACATCTTTTGTAAAAGCATTTAGCTCATATTCATCATAATACCTTTCATTTAACCAACATTCTTTCTACTCATACATATCTCAGAGCCAAAATCAAATTTAATCAAAAGTCATGTTACAAAGTTCTATTTCCATTAGAACAACCTCCTGATTATACTTTCCTAAAGAACCCAAGTCCAATTCCAGCCCTAACACAAATGGGTTACTATTCATCCCATTATCAATCTCACAAATCAATCGGTAAAACTTGAGTTTCTTACCTCTAAACTGTCAAGGAAGGCTGGAGGATCACTTCTCCAAGCTTTAGCGTCCTTGAATCATCTTTTTTCCCTTCCAAACTCAGTTTTACCAAGTTCCCTAGAGAACGAGATTTCTCCAATTGATGGTTCTCTCGAGAAACTGAAGCTGGAATCTAGCTCATGGAGGAGTTCTAATCAACTTTCTAGTTGAGTAGGAAGTGTTTAGATGAAGAATGGAGAAGATATGAAGCTTCTTAGTGCTCTAATGGCGAAAATGGCTCAGAGGAAGAAGAAAGGAAGAGTTTTGGACCAAAAATCGCGTGAAATGACCTTATATAGTGGTCCAGGTTGCGTTCTGGCGCTGATCGCGCCACTATAGAGCTATCCGCGCCAAGTTCCATTGAAAAACAGGCTTTCTGAAGTACTTCTGGCGCTACTAGCGCCAACATCCAATATTTGTGGCGCTACTCGCGCCAAAATCCAGTATCTGTGGCGCTACTCGCGCCAGAATTTAGCCGTCGCTAAATCCATCGCTAATTACGTAGCTAACGCTTTTGCGACAGAATTTTAAAAATTTATACTTTTCTTTCTTTTTTTTTCTTTTTATTTATTTAGCCTTGGTTATTATACCTTTAAATGAAAAAGGAATTCCCTTGCCATGGATAGGAACTATGCCAATGGCCTACCTAATTTTATTGTAAAAAAATTTAGATTAATTTGGCATACCTAATTTTATTGTAAAAAAATTTAGATTAATGATTAGATCATGCAAACTAGAAATGTTTTTTCTTGGATTTTTTTTAAAAATAAATATCTAATCCGTTAAGCGAGAAAACAGCTCTAAAATACAAACAGATAAGAACCATATACGCAAGAGAAGGTTTTCCTTCGAAATTGTAGAAATCTTCTGATTTTGGACATATTGTGGCTTTCTTTAAACTTGTTAGTTTCGTCCGCATTGATGCATACCATATGAAAAAAGACACTCAAAAGAGGCAAACAAAGAGAAAAGTGTTGGGGGCTAAGATAGACGTTGGAGGCTTAGATGTGAAGATTCTAGAATGGCTGAAAACTCCAAACTTTAAAAGGGTATACTAGAAGTGAAAGAGAGTTGGAAAAAAATATTTTAATTAAAATAGATTGAAAAAATGTGAAACTCAACATAATTTTGAAAAAAAATATTTGTTTTTGTTTTTTTTTTCAACCAAACACACACTTAAAGAAAATAGAAAGAAACAAGTACTAGTCGTGAATAATTAAAAGCTTTCACTTTATTATTGAAAGCAAGGAGCTTGTGGTTTCTAGTACTTTATGCGATCGAGAAAGACAAAAAAAAAGTTATATTATGTATACACTTATTATTATAAATACCTTATTAAAACTAATTATTAGTTTTATTTCTCTCACTTCATCATATTTTATTATTTATTAATTTATATATTTTTCCTTCTCTTTATCTCTAGGTATCAACAAGAATAGATATGTTCAAGAATCTTCATTAAAAATATATATTCTGAGGACCAATTATTTTAATTTAGACAAACAATACCGAGTAAGCAATCCCATGAGAGTATCTTTACCTACTACAGGCAGACAAAAAATTGACGACTATAGTTTGAAACAAGAAAAATACCAACTTTAATCCAAATTTTGATAAAACAAATTAAAAACATATTCACCCTAAAGAAAACTCTTATTTTAGAGAAATTAATTTTATTATGTTATATTAATATGAAGTGCGATTGAAAAATAAGCAATAGTGATACACGTACTAATAGTTACAGTACTGTTCCTTATTTTGAAAATTATAGTACTATCCAGTTATCCTTACTAAGAGATTAATACATGCTCCAATTTAATCTATTTTGATGCAAGCAATTTTTATACGGACAATTTTCCTTCTTTTATATGACTCGATATATATAGACAGATAGTTTTATTCTTTTATAGGGACATTTTGCATGTAGTGGCAGCAATTCATGATATGCCTAAAAAGTGATGCAGGATTTAATTTGTTAATCAAGAACTCGAGCGACTCAAACCCTCGCGTAAAGTAAACAAAACCAGTGGGCACCGTCCTAACAATGAGTCAAGCAAATACCATGTGCAAAATTTCACTCTAAGCAAAGTGGCAAACCATCACGTGTCATCACAAACATCCACAGAGCATTAAAATATCTTTAGTGTTAGATCTTGAGTAAAGATCTTGAGCTTAAGATCTGATCTTCACTAGATCTCTCAATAAAAGAGGTGAAGAGATCTCTAACATGAAGAATGAGTTCTTGTAGAAGAACCCTCAAGATCTGCACATAATTCAAAAAAAAATAAATTTGTTACATTTTTCTCTCTCCTTAAGATCTCAAAATAAGATCTATCATTAAAAAAAAATTAGAAAGATCTTAAGAGATCTTCAATCCTATGTGGTTCTATAGGAACTATCAAAAAGTAATCTAAGATCTCAATTTAAGATCTACTACTAAATATACTCTTAGCGTTAACCTTCGTGTTGGTCATTATTCAGTAGTCATCCATACGAGACAATTGCTTTCTGCACTTGTCATATTACTTCTAAAATGGTCATTCCAGAAGCAATATGACCCCGGATAATTAGCAAATTTTCATATTCAAACAAAAATATGTTAATAAAATCAAAACTGATTCCTAAAATTGTAAATTATTAATCAATTTAATTTCTGAATTCTTGATGGTGGGTCAAATTGGTCACTTGAAACAGACTCGAAGAATGCTATTTTAATGATCAATACTGGTATGCCTTTCAACCACCATTACTATCCATTGATTGAGAAAATCAGAAGCTTCTTGCTGCTGCTTTGGTCACTTTCTTTCAAGCACACTTTTCAGGAGGCCAATTCCTACGTAGATTGGTTAGCCAAAAATGATTCCTAGCAGAATGTTCCCCTTGTCATTAATTTGGGATGTTTGCCCCCCCAGGCATAATCTTCTTTCTGATGCCTCCGGTGTAGCTTACCTTCGTGTGTGTTAGTTGCTTCTTTGTTCTTTTCGTTTCCGATGCTTAAAAAAATGGTCTCTTGAAATCTAAAAAAATGGCAAAATGATTTCTTAAATTGTAAATTATTAATCATTTTAGTACTTTCTTCAATATTAATTGGTGTCATCTAATCCCATAAAAATAATGAATTGGCAAGTGAAGTGTCTAAGCAATTAGGCACAAATACGTGGTTATCATGTCACAAAGATGAAAATGACCGGTTAATTAGGCACAAATACGTGTTTGTCATCTCGTTTGCCTTCTTGACTTGGAACCGGAGAGCTTGTGAATCCTCCTAAACATAAACTTGACTAGAGTCAAGCTTATAACTCTTAGCTAGATATCAATTCTTTGGCGATCATATGTATATCGCTGCACCATCAACATTGATTAAGGGATTTCATGAAAAATCATTAATGATTAATTTTTTTATTTATGAGAATTGAAGACAATATAAGAAGATTTCTAATAACTTAAATGTCATATTTAAACAATTGAGTTATATCCTTTTAAAATTAATGAGCAATTTAAAAGCAGAAAACTTCACCATATATAACTTTAATCATCTTAATAACATCTCCCTTTATAAAATCAAAAGAACACCAAAAAAAAAAAGCAAAACATAAATACAGACAAACAAAACTTAATTTGAACTTCGTATTCGAATTGGTAGTTTGTAACTCATCCTTCAACTAAAACAAATAAAAAAAACAAGGTAAATTTTAATTAAAGGAATATGAAAATCCGCAAGTCTCTTTGTAAAGACATGCGTATTAATTTTAGAATTAGCTCGTGGGTTTAAGACTAACTAAAAGAAATGACTATATATAATTAAGACTGTGCAAAAAGAAATATGTCCAATTTCCAGAAAAAGAAGAAGAAATATGTCGAATTAAATAACAAGATGTGACAGTATCTATATGGAGTCTTTGACAGGTCCCCATTGAATAAGACCTAGGCTTGCGATCGATCATATTCAGCTGATCTTCTTCGGCTACAAACTTTACTTCCAAATTACTGCAATTAGGATACATAGCAAAAGTTGCGACGAAGTAATCACCCAACCCAACCTCCCCCATAGCACATCTTCGGCAATGGCCTGAACGACACTGTCGTCCACAATGGGTTGGTTCTCCTCCCACCTAGTCGCACTCAACTTCAAATGCACCCTCTTCATCTCTTCCTCGCCCAACAACAAAACTTGGCTTTGCAACGTGTATTGGGGCATAATGGGACTGATCACAGCCAGCATTTCATTTTCCTCGTAACTTATTTTCGCTTCCAGCTTTACGATATTGACGTTGGAGCAATTCATGACGTTGGAGGAAGAACTTGGGTGCCACGGGATCCAACATTGTTGGTTCGTACAATTCCCTTCGACGTAGGGAAATCAAGGGGATAAATATCAGATTTTACCTTACATTTATACTCCAACAATCTTCCCCTCAAGTATGAGTTTCTTCCACATGTTAGTCTCACTCTCGAGAAATTCACAAGTAGTGATCCTTAGAGCTTATGCTCTAGTACCTTATACTGCCGTAAAGCTTGTGGGACTGGTTGTCTGGCCTCACCCGCCAGGAAGACAAAATTTCATGGATCTACAAACGTCTTCTTACTTGTCGAGCCGATCACTATCGGAGATATTTACACCTGAGTAACCATATAAATGAATTAGACATCACACCTTAACCAAAATCTTAAGGCTCAGATTTTATGAGTCTTCTTCTCACTTATAAGGTGTTCAACTTTTCTTTTTTTATCCGATGTAAAACTTTACCTCCTACTTATACTCCAACACAACGAACAACATTCCAATCATGGCTAAACATAGCATTATCACAAGAGCATCCCAATCGAAACGTTCTTCGTATGGCTCTAGCTCTATGTGATGACGCTCATTATTGAACTGAATTTGATTGTGCCCTTGCTCAACCTCTTGGGGCAGAGGTGAGAACTGAATTCTTGATTCGACTTGAGGCGTTGAAATTGACATGATTAGATTTTGATACACTAATGAAATTGAAATTTGGGAGAACTAGGGATGAATGATGATGATAATGTGAGTTCAGAGAATTAAAATTGAATGTGTCGCCATTATATATATATATGTTAACGTTTGTGGAAAGGGGGTGATAAAGATACAAAGTTACAAGTGCTTTTGAGACTTTCTCTAATAGAAAAACCACTATATTTTCAGTAAAAAACTCTTAAAAATACTTATGATATGTATCTAAACATGACAATATTACAACTAAAATATATACGAAAGGGGTTAATTTTGGTGCGCGGTTGCTAAGGCTTTTAGATACATTGATCACAATGATTAAGCATTTTGTAACTGATCTTTGGTTGCATATTGTGATTTGTTACAAGTGTATATTCCATTTTTGTTTTTTATCAATGTTTTTTACCTTTTGAATTTGTGGCATAGTTAGAATATCTTTGGTGATAGATCACAAATTAAGATTTTAGACCACTTTTTAGTGAATCCCATAGTGTCACATAGGATTGAAGATTTTTTAATATCTGTGACATTTTTTTCTTTAGTGGTAGATCCCAAATTGAGATCTTAGATAATTTTAATGGGTCCTACATGAACCCAACTTTTAAATATTTAAAATTTAATTTAATTTAATTAAGTAATTAATTTTAATTAATAAAGTATGGAAAAAAATATATGAATATTAATAAAGCATGTAATTAATTTTAACTTTTAATTTTATTTTATTTATTTATTTTCATTATTTTTCGTTCTGTCACATAAAAAATTATTTTTTTTAAGTCCGTGCAGATTTTCATAGTTCTTAGGGAATAATCGGATCTCCTCGTGGTAGATATGGAAAAAGAGAGATCTTTAGCTAAAGATCCCTTCCGAAGATCCACCACTAAAATTGTTTTAAGGTAACATATTTTATTTTATTTTATTGCATGGATATTTAGTTTTTTTTATAGGCATTTGGATATTGAGTTTAATTTTTGTTTAATTCTTATTTGTAAGTCCAAGACCATTTATTAGGTATTTTGTGTCTAAACAAAATAAATGTTTTAAAAGATATATTTTAAAAATTTATAACATTTAAGTTTTAAAAATATAAAATATTAAATAAATTTGAATGAGATAAAAACCGTACTTGCTGAAAGAAGAAAAAAAAAGTATCATAAAATCATTTTTTTTATTTAAGCAATTGGACTCTAACCAGCTGATTTGTTGCATTTATATTCTACACTTTTATTATTATATCAAATACCTCTTGTTATATTTCAGAAAATTCATTCCAAAATATAAATTTATATTTGAGAATGAATTGTTCGAAATGTAACGAGAGAGGTTCAAGGTCCAATAATAGGAATCGGAGTGTTGGATACAATAGGCCTGAATTGTTTGCTTTCGCATATAAAAGTTGGCCCAATCCAGTAAGTCCAGCCCATAATTAGTTAAAATTGACAGATCTGAACTGGCTTCTATTCGATACAGACCAACCTATTCTTATATTTGGATGGGACTCAGAACAAGGGATAATCAAATTCGTGGGGATTGAAGTAATGCTTCTAAGCCACAATACTTTCTTTTAACACATCTTTTATCATATTACTGAATAACTATGTAAGATTTATCAAATAAAAAAGGGATTTACTAATTATAAATTAAAGCATACATAATCTTACAGAGAATCTACAGAAATTTTACATAATCATAAAAAAAAGCATTGTAAATATTTTTAAAAGATTAAATTATTCAATAAATTTCTAAAGTATTTGTAAATTTTTAAATAGGTCCTTAAATTATATTTAATTGGAGCCCTTGTCTAAAAAAGTAGGTCCCTAAAATTATTTTTTAGTGGCTTAAACTGACACAATGATAATTAGTGGCGATTTTAAAAACTTTAGGGATTTAACTAAAAAAATCACATGATCATAGATTTAATTAAACAAAAATAGTTTGGAGATCTATTTAAAAATTTACTAACAGTTCAGGATCAATCAAGTAATTTAACCTTTTCAAAATTACACAGCCTACACGACACGTTTATGTACCAATTTATCTGAAAATAAATAAATATAATTTTATATATTATTTCTAAATTTTTGGATAAAGCCGGTGGGTTAAATATGGCCTATTTAATAAATTTGTGCACAGCAAACACTGTTTTTGGGAGTCTATCCACAAGTATTAATGTAGCGTTTAACCTGCTTTGTATCTTTTGTTCAATCAAATATCCTGCTTTTTTTTACAGCAAATATCCTACATTTTTAAATCCTTGTATTGTTGCATTCTCTTTTTAAAACACACCACCATTTTAACCTGTCAATCAAATGCTATCATTGATCAAACTGAATGTAGAGGAGGGTTTATTTGAGGCATCTCAACCCATTTAGTAACAAGGCAAAACGAGCAAGAGAAAGATCGCCAAAGAACTCTATCTCTTATTTATGAATTACAGGGTATATGATTTTATTTTATTTTAATTTATAATTTTCTTCGTACCTTCGTCTTAAACGTAGTCACGTTGATGTCTGATTGCTAACCTCAATATGCATTGCATTATTGTGGCGGACAATGACAATTGGATGGAATATAAATAAAAAATGGTCTGCAACCAAATTTCAAGGGCAGAAGGGGAATGTCATTGCAATTGGATTCGAGGGTGGGGGAGGCAGCAGTTTTTCTATTCATAATTGTATTTTTCAAAACGAGCGTGAGCTGGAAATGTTTAAGTTGTCAATATAATCCACCGTGCCTTATTTATCGACAACTAGGACATTGGCATTTTCTTTTATGAATTTATGATAACAAAAAAATCCTTACATTTTGTAGTGTTTAGATTTTCATTCACACAAGTCAGATGTGAATAAAAAAACAACCTTTTGATACATCTTGACATAAAAAAACAAATGAAAATATGTGAATCACATATACTAATCTAAATATACATTTTGATAATTTTTTTTTGTCACATTTGGATAAATATATACAATATTGTGAATCTTGGTTCGATACGATCAATTGGACATACCATTGATTCTACTATTAGATTGATTATGTAATTAATTTAGGATGGTCTGATTAAACCCAAAGATTAGGTTATATAATCCCGATTAAATTGATTTGACCCGACAATTATACAATTTTTCTATACAAATTTTAGATTTTTTTGGTTAAAATTTTATTTTTCAAAAAAATGAATTTTGAATTTTAGAGTATAAATAAATTTTTTTACTCAAATAATATTAGTTATATATTTATATATAATAAATACATATATAATTATAAATTTTTAAAATATACTAAATCAAATTGAATCAATTACTAATTCCCTATTAAATTACTAATTCACTAATCTATTATCTCAATCATACATTATATAAAATCTATAGAATGGAAAGTAGGAATTGAAAAGGAAAATATTAAAAAAACTAGAAAAGTATAATTGGATGGCCCAACAACACTTGAAACATTTCAATCATGATTCACGCCCTCAATTTGAGGTTGCAATTTGCAGACAGGAGCCCTTGCTGCCGCTGGGCATTATTAATTTATTACAATCACCAAAAAAACAACCCTTTCTTTTTCTCCTAAGGTCCCCAAAACCATAACTTCCAAATATTATACCACAAAAACCTTTGCATGTGTCCTACACGAAATCAAAACCCGACATTCCCCACTGGGTGGCTTATTCCATTTCCCATGTATACGTTTATCACTTTATCCTATTCTCACCTAATAACTAGACTGCGCCACTGCGCCTTTACCTTTTACTGTCAGTTTAACCAAAAAAAAAAACCAACATGCCATCAAGGCTAATATGCAAAACTCCGCATCACCAAACCCAAACGTAAGAGATAGAGAAATGTGACGGCGTTATTAACCGGATCCCTTGCCGGGTCGGGCAACCGGGCCAGCCGGTGACCGAAACCCCACCGTAACGGCGTCGTAAACGCACCAGTGAAAACCGCCGTCAGTCCCCGTCAAACACTCATCGCATAACATTCTCATTCCCATACTCAGCCAATACCGTTCTCTTTCCATTTGTAAATCCCTAGCCCATGTTTCGTACTCGGGCAGGCCCAGAACGTGGCCCGCTACGGCGTCGTTTCGGCGAAGCAGCACCACGTTCTCCCGCGGCGCGTTGCTGTCGTTACTGGAATTCCCTTTGCTGCGCGACTTGTTCTTCCGACTCCTGGGACGCTTCGTTCTCTCCACGAAGAAGAACGAGGAAGCGGCGGCGTTGTCGCGAGCTACGGTGACGAAGTTGACTTTTCCGGAGATTGGGATTCTCCGGTCGGTGCCGAAGGTGGCGAGGTAGACGGAAAGCTTGTGCGGGGAGATTCCGATCTTCTGACTGAGAAAGGAGACGAGCTTGTTGAAATTGAAGGACGAATTAACGGTGACCTCGCCGACGGTGGCCTCCGTGTGGCCGTCGAAGTAGACGACGGAGAAGGACGGGCCTCCGCCGTCATCCATGTTGCTCCGATGAGTACGTGCGGGGATTAGAGGGTTTTATGTGTATTTATATAATAATTAAATGAAATAAACGGAGAAAAAGAAGAATGTGGAAGCGGGGTTTTAATTTGGGGGTGGTTTGGGGAATACGAGAGGCGGTGATGGGTATTTATGGAAAAGGAGCTTCGAGGAAACTGTCCACTTCATGTCATATTTATGGAAAAATTTAAATTTGTCTTGAAGGTTTTTTAAGATTCTTTTCAAGTTTTCTACCATATTAATTATTTTGTCGTACAGTACTAATTATTTTCTTAAAAGATGCATTAATTAATTAATTAATTAATTAGAAAGAGAAGAACAAGAGTAAAACATTAATAGTCTTAAGGATACGCATAAAAAAAATAATAGTCTTAAGGATAAAGTAATATAAAATATTGTTAAATTTAATATGAAATTAATTATTTTCTTTTAAAGAAGGTGTATTAATTATTAATTCATTAAATAATAAGAGAATAAAAGTTAAAAAATTAAGATGATGTTTAAAAATAATATAAAAAACATAGAATACATTAATGGTATAAACATTTTTTACATGTTTTTAAATATTTCTTACCATATGAAGAAAATTTTATGTATTAAGTTTTGAAAAAAGAAACAAATGTCAGGGAATCAATGTTTTTTTTAGCACGGAATCAAATGTTTTTGTATATTATAGAGGTAGTAACTACTGACTGTAATTAATTTATCCATATCTTTCCTAGTTAGATTATGAAATAAAAGTTATGCTTAACCCAATTTTATTTAACTTCATTGTTTTTCTCTTAAAGTTACTTTAAAGTTAAAGTTATTTGATAAAAAAATATTGAAAAATACTATACAAAATCATTGTAAAATTTATTATGAGTATATTAATTTTTATAAATTTATCTTAAAGATTATATCAACAGTAACTTATAATATAATTAAAAGACAGTGTAAAATTGATTTCCAGTATCAATGTATCAATGTTGAACTCAAAAAATTATTTAAAATTAATTCCCTCAATTAACAGAAGAATATATTGATAAAAAAAATAAAAAATAATTTAACATAAAGTAATTTAAATATAGGATTGGTTGATCAAACATATACTCTGCTGCGACTTAAACGGATGAAGAATGATGGAGTTCATCGGCCTTTACAAATTTGGGCAACGTATTATCTTAGCTTATACTTTCTACTTTTTATTCTAATCTTCATTAAAAACGAGGACAATTCCTTCTTGAATCAGACGACAAAAGGATTGGTACCTTTAACATCCGAACCATCATTGGAGCTACAGCTGTTATATATCCTTTCATGGTGAGCAAAAATGAAATCCTTGTTTGGTGTGAGAAACGAGAAAGGGCACTTCCATTTCCATTCGATGTATCAATTCAGAGAGTACCTAAAGGTTGGATGTAACTATGTAAGTCAATTGAAAAAGCTAAATGGTGCTTTGCTTCCATCGCTAGTGAGCCTGTTAGTTTTCCCTCTAATCCCAGCATTTTAGCGTATAAATTATATGATATTTTTAAATTTCTAATTTTTAAAGTTTATAACATATGAAAGATGAAGATTGAATAAATATTTAAATATTGTGTTGCATAGCATGTGAAAGAAGCGCAGCGACTATTTTAAGCCTTCTAACGGCATCCCCTTGAGTTAAAGAATTAATTTTTTGCTTTTAAAACATTCAATTCATTACTATATTACATTTTTTATTCTAAAAACTTAAGAACTTGTTTCGAAGTCCACAGTTTGCAGTAAAACTTAAGATAAAGTTTTAACCCCAACACAAACGATTAATCTTGCTTGAACACAACCAAACATATACTAAAATTCCTCAATCACAGTTGTAGTCTGCAAACTGGCGATACTCAAGGACCTAATGGGAAAATCAACTCGGGATGATAAAAGGCTTACAACAATAAGAAGCAACGAGATCAAGGATTCATAGCTTATATGAGCTAAAAAGGTTATAATTTATAAGAATAATAGCTTGTTTGTGTTAATTAAACAGTCAACAGAATTAATCACTAATCTAAACATGGCTTTATCTGTCAGTATGAAATAGTAATCACCAACCAATAGTTTTGTTCGCTTTAATACGCCAAGAATGATCCAGTGCCAGTGTACCTTGTTGCTAATGCCTTTCCAGCTGAGGTTGGCTGAGAGAATGCTAGTTGAGAACGTTCAAGCTCAAGATCCTTGCAGAAACTCTTCCTGCCACCAATTTAACATAGACCACAAACAAATCACGGAACTAGCAACTGGTTGAAGAATAATTGCATTTGGTTGAGAGTTTCCAAAATTGATTCCACAAACTTAAATTTGAAAAATTGAGAGTGATTTATCAATTATCATCACAATTTGATGTAAAACTTAATGTAAATTGTTCAACCTAATGAAAAGCTACTTTTATCACTTCTAATCAAATTAAAGTTAAGGCAAAATCAATCTTATATGTTTGACAGGAGGCAAAATCAACTCTTAACATTTCCTATTGTGAAACCAAACACACACTAACCAATTACCACTCATTCAATACAGCTAGTATTAAAGCTTCCAGAGATATGATATTACACATTCCTAGTGCGAAACCAAACACAGACTAACCAATTAGCACTCATCCAGTGCAGCTAGTATTAAAACATCCAGAGATATGATATTTACCTATAGCATCATTCAATCTACGCATCACTCTTTTTGCATAACAATACACGCAACATAGTTTAAACCTAAAATCTTATTCAAACTCCTCACTGTTAAGATAATCTTAATGTCTTAATCTACACATGCTCCACGAGATTTAAGTTGTCAATTTTTTTTAAAGTTTTCCATAATGAATTAATGATGAATAGTGCTATAATTGCCTTTGAGAAAAGCTAAGTTAAGTCAAATTTAATTTACGTTACCTCACGGCATCAAGCAATTGACTTCCAATGCCTTTTCTTCTGTTAGAGGGAGTAACCCAAATAGCCCTAATGCCACAAGAAGCAATGGTTGGTTTGCTATAACAGAATATCGCCCCTTCCATCCTTTCAGAATAACTCCGGGAAGCAACTTTTTTCGCAACCTCCCTTTGGAAAATAACATTCCCAAACTGAAGAGTGGTAGAACGCGTCTTAACTCCCCTTTTCTTAAGGCTACCTGAAGGTCCAGCAACATAGCCAGACACTACTTTGAATGCCTTTTCAATTGGTTCTGCAACCAGACAACCTACAACCCTGTGAAGTGAAACAAACAGATACACCTTGCAGAGGTCGTGGAGTATCCATTCACTCCCAAGTTCAATTTCCATCATTCTCACGACCTCCTCAACTTTTTTTCGGTGAGAAGTGTGGCCGTCCTCCGACACCAAAATTATTCGACCCGTTTCTACGCTGGGTAGAGGGATAACATTTTCTTTGGTCCAACCCTGCAGAAGAATGGGAATAGGAATAAGATAAAATTGGGAATGAATAATGGCGAAAAGAGAGAGAGGAAGCAGAGAAGTTACTCTATATTGAATCCCCTGGGTGTAAGATTTGTGAAAGTCGTTGTGGGATTTCTCGTCGTCTGGATCGCCGGGAGTGAACTTGATGCCGCAAGTGGAACACGCGCGCAAGAGGAAATCAGATTGGCCGAAATCGAGGTGGAATTGGGCGTAGCTCCTTTTCTTGTTTTTGACGGTTACGGTCCGTTTAGGTTTGGAATCCGAAGGAACAACGGCGTTAGGGTTTGGACGCCTTCGGGTGTATGTGTTGATGATATGGTGTTGCTGGTTCTCCCAGATGGATAAGTCATCGTCAATGTCCAGAGAAGCGGAAGAGGAATCAGAGGTAGTAGATTTGAAGAAAGACTTGATTTTGGACTGCATCTGCGATTCAATAATGAATGTTTCTTCCTTCCGCAGCGATCTTATGGATGGAAGTTTTCATTTCCCGCCAAAACTAGCTTCAAACTTATGTCAGGTATTAGTTTTACATTTTGTTTTTAAGTTTCCCGCTCATAATTTTTGTGCCGGGCTAAAAAAAATATCATATGGGCCTCGTATTTGCTGTGTTAATGAGCCGTGACTGGTGCGGGGTGGCCCAATCCGAGTTGTACGAAAATACTAACTGAGTCGAAACCCATTTTCTTTTCTTTGTGGGCGTGCCACTGCCAAATGCAAATGCAGATGCAACAAACGCAGCAGCAGCAGCAGCAGCAGCAGCAGGCCACGGTGGCACCGTTCTCGACCTCCACTCCTCCTCCTCCTCCGTCCTCTGGTGTCTCCACATCCGAGGCACCGCCGAAGCAGGTGGCTCAAGCAATGGACAAGCTCGGACAGGCCGAACGAATCATCGCCGACATCCGAATCGGCGCCGACCGCCTCCTCGAAGCGCTCTTCGTCGCGGCGGCGCAGCCTCACCAAGGCAACAAGCCTCTCCAACTCTTCCTCAATGAAGACGCATGCATGCGTCAGTATCTTCAAGACCTTCGGTCGCTTGGTAAGCGTGCCTTCTCACTCGCTCCTTTTGTTTTTTAGGTTCGGCGGATTAGGGTTTTGGATTGGGCTCTGCGACGTCGTTTGCGTGATTAGTTCTGCGTGGTTTTTGGTTTAATAGGTAAGGAGCTAGAAGAGTCTGGAGTTCTCAGCGAATCAGTTCGATCGAGGAAAAATTTTTGGGGCTTGCATATGCCACTGGTTTGTCCAGATGGCGCTGTGGTTGCGTATGCGTGGAAACGACAACTTGCAGGACAAGCTGGTGCTTCTGCCGTTGACAGGACCAGGTTCGATTTATTCAATTTGGTTCTGTTTCAGTTCTCTGTTATTCAAATTTCTGTGTTAGTACATTTAGATAACGGAATAGGATGGAAAACAATGGATTCCAATTCAACTGTCTTTTGTTTTGCTTGGAGTTGATAATTGCTATGGTGCTATTAGCGATTTATTTATTTAGTTATTTTTATGATTTTTGTGCATTCTTAGGTGGATATCTTAATCTTAAGTTTTGCTATTTCCTCCTGAATGCGTAGCACATGGTATTAATAATATGAATCTTAGCCAAGTTATGCTGCGATATAGCTGCCTCATACCTAAGTTTTGTAGAAATAGAGAACTAGTACTAGGCTAGATTTTTTTTTGGGTATTGTGGTTTATAATGATCATGCTGACTTTTGAATCTCAATTCTGCTGAATTGTGATACTTTAGTTGCTCACTTAGGCTTTTGAATGATATCAGGTTAGCTCTCAAAGCTTTCACTGATCAGAAAAGACGTTTTTTCCCACATCTTGATGATGGACTTGAAACTAGTGAATCAGCATCAAAGAAATGTTGTGTATCTGAAGAAATTGCAGTCGATCCAAAGGAAGGAATTAGTTTTCTAAGGATTCTGCCAGATGTTCTGAAGTCCTTGGAGAAGGATGTGCCAAATCTGAAAATATTAACTTTTGAACGATTGGACTGGTTAAAAAGAGCTTCCACACTTACCTCGTCAACAAATGAGAATTCTTTGGAACATAACTATCATGGTTCTAATACGCTAAGGCTAGGATCAATGGGAACCATTGTTGCAGAGAAGGTTGCAGTGATAGAATTGTTATTCTCGTGTGTCTTCAGGGCTGTTATATCCTTACATCCTGCTGGTTCCATGGATCCTGATGCTGTAGCTTTCTTTGCTCCAGATGAGGCATGCTTGCCAATATTATTGTGATATTTATCATTCTCTTTCCTAATATTCCTTATGGTGGTGTGAACTGTTTGGTTTTCAGCAATTCAGCATTCAGCATTCTATGGACATACTAGATGATGATAGTTCCTGTAATTGATGCGATTTTTGTTTTCCTGTCTCCTGAATCCCTAGTTTCAGATAATGAAGCTTGTATATAAAGCCCATATTAACTCTTGTAGCTGTAAACTTCATTTTCTGATTGCAATGTAAACTTGCTTGTATTCAAGATTCCACTACCTTCATGAAGCTGTTTTTCTTTTCATTTCTTGATTTACTTTCATAACCAAATTGGTTTCAGGGTGAACAGGCTTGTGGTCATCTACCATAGTCATCATATTTTCTTATTTATCTAATCTAAGATTTCATGTATTTATTCAACCTCACTGCATGTATTTGTTCTGTTAGATAGTCTACTCATAATATGTGTTTTATTATGATTATGTAGATGCAAAGTTTTAAAAGTTGTCATTCTTCAAATTGTGTCTATATGGAAATCTAAAATTTTCATAGGGTGAGCCTTGGTACAATAGTAAGGTTGCTGCCTTGTGATCTGGAGGAATTTTTAAAGTTCTCTCCAATATGACTTATTTTTTAATTGTAATAAAAATACTTCAATTTTCTTGAATTTTCCATCTACATATTCCAGTTTTATAGTTTATTAATACCTCTGGCTCAGTGTATTTAACTGTGTACTACTTAACAGAGCGGAAGTTATGTGCATGCAAGGGGGTTTTCAGTTCATCATGTGTTTAGACATATTACGGTAATGGTCTCTGTTGCTCCTTATTTCATTTGATTCGTTCAGTTACTCTTTGAAGTCTTCATGTATATAGCTTTTTTATCTTGCACTACAGGAGTATGCAGCGACAGCTCTGCAGTATTTTCTTGGGAACCAATCTGAAACGTGTCTTTATTCTCTTCTGGTACTGTAATTATCTATTTCAAATCATAATGCTTCTTTTGGTTTGGAATGTATTAATTCTCGATATACTTGAGGTTTTCTTAGCTTTCTGCCATTTTTGTTGTAGCACTGGATTTGCAGCTACCAGACACTGTTTTCAATACCATGCAGGTTCAATTGGCACTTTCTAGAACTTTACATTTTCCTATGATTTGGTAAAATTACTAATCTCAATTTGTTGGTGGTGCAGCAAATGTTCCCGGCTACTTGCAAGGGATAAACAATCAACTTTATTGTTACCTCCAGTCCATCGTCCTTATTGGCAGTTTTCCTTTTCTAAAATTTTGTTAAACATATCCTCAAAGGACCAGAATTCTGATACTACTCAGGCTTATCATATTGACTGCCTGTCTGAGGAAACATAATTGCATCTACCAGTGACTCAGGTATAACCCAAGTGCCCAATTCAATGTGGAACTACCAGGAGCAAGAGTTTCCATTTCATTGTTGTATGTATGCTCCCCTTTTCCTGTCATGTATAGGTTGGAAGGTAAGGGGTTGGTGAAGTGATTTGCTTATCTTTGCTCTATATTTTTCATCTCAGATTGGAATTGGATCTTCAGGAAATTGACGAGTGTCTGGCTTGTTTTGTAATCTTATGAAAGTGGCAGCCATCTATTCTTAACATTTCTCAGATCATTCATTGAGATTCGTTTTTTGGATACCACGAAGTTCTCACGAATAATTGCCACAAGACCTACAAGTACAAGATAGGAACATTATGACCTGTGTATGCTTAATGAAAGTGCCAGCTGACTGTAATTTTTGAAATTTATCAGCATGTGAATACATTATAATGACCTTCGGCAATATTTCTTTTTTTAAAATGATGCTGACTACAGTGTAGTACACAATTATCTTCTCTGTATAATGGTTATTAAACTACAGTGTATTGCACAGCTACCTTCTCCATATGTACTAATTTTACGTCCTACTCCCTGTGTTGCTAATTATAAAATTCAAGTTTAAAATTATGTATATTTCTTTTTATAAGATTCCATCTATTTTTTGTATTAATTATTTTTAGACTAAAAATATTTATCATTAAAAGAGGAGAGAATATATTAACAAATAATAGTATTAATGTCAAGGATGATTTTGGAAAGTTATAAATTTATTGTTATCAATTAAGAATTTGATTGGGACTCTTCATTAATAAATCATTAAAAACATAGGCGTAGCCGGGAGCTAGAAAAATATTAAGCAGACTGAACACAGATAACACGAAGAGAGTTTTTAAAATTAATTACTAGGAACCATCAAATAAATACAATAAATACAAAAAAAAAAGCAAGTAAGAAAATTTTACAAAATTGAGTGGCAAGCCACAACTACGTGACTCACTCTTCCTTCCGCCGCTTAATAGGTTAGGTTCCAATCCATTCCACAGTAAAAAATAATTGCATTGATTGGTGTATGAGTCCTATCACATGACCAATAGAATTTGTCATACGGGTAGATGGGCCAGGTGTCGGCATGAGTAGCTACGCGCGTGGCAAAAGGTGGGTGGGTCATTCATTCAAGTTATGATCAAATTTGGTCACGTACACGTACGAATTCAGTTGGAAATTGGCATTTGGCTGATTCATAGGTGCTTGTGCTTTGTTTATCCAATTGAAAACGAACAACCTATGTACCCACACCTGTCTCTGTTTTGCATTTGCTAAGGGACTTGAGTTATGTGTCTGCCAATTGCATGGCGGATAATAATTTGATTGACATGACTCTCAGCTTCATGCCATGTGAGATTCATCAGTGATCCACGTCAAACAACAACCATCCTTCGCTGGCTCGTCTCAAGCCCATGGTCCACTAATCACTAATTGGACAATGAGTGACTCAAAATCCATGTGTGTACAACTTAAACACGATCCCAAAAATAATTTGCGTTTTTATAATTGAATTTCTTTCTAGTCTCAAATAAAATAGATAATTTAGTGATTCGATAGATTTGTTTGCAAGTTTTCATAGAAAGGACATGGCACATGGCATCTTTTTGTCTTGCTTCAAAAGTTACTACTACAAAACAGAATTGAAATTTTCGAAATTGTAAAAAAAGACAAAGAAGGAAAGGAATTTCTGGGGAAGAGTGGTAGATATTGGCAAAGTGGACTTCTGCGCATTTACTGCTAGTTCACCAAAATAATTGACAATATTAGGGGCTACTTTCAAAAGCAACAACCACACTACAATCTGGCTCCAAAATTAATGTGAGTATAGACCAAGTCACCAACACATTACACATACTACCTTTCATCTGCAAACTGAGAGGAAAACACAGCATCAGAGTGCAAACTAAACAAGAGAGAGACACGACAAGAAGGTTCGACTCTTAACCAGTTACGCATTAAATTAGATGCATATACTATAACAGTTTGAAGAACCAAAGATTACTTATGTTAGTTCAAGTCACGTGACTTTTTTGCAGTTCCAAGCATTTCTAATTGGACATTGTCAAGAGTCAAACCCGGATCATCGATGCTGACCTGCTTTCAAATTCGTCGTAATCTTTTTCAGTGTACAACAAGTTGTAGTCCCTATTGCTACTATATCTTGAATAGAGAAGTCTTCATGAAAATATTGGAAAGAAAAAGTGTACGTGCACCCTACAAGAAACCGCAGAAGATGCGGCTTAGCCAGCTTGCTCTAGTCCCGTACGATATGGATGAGAAAAGGCCAAGGAGAGAGGAGGAAATAGAGAAGAAAAGGTCGCCGACTATAAATTGGGTAGAGAACCACCTCCTGTAAGAATTGAATGGTCGTTGAGGGAGCCAGGAGAACAACACAAGGAAGCAAAATCCAAGTCTTAGGCAGTATAAAAGATCACCAACTATTACTAAATCGTTTATTGGTTTATTGCAACGAAATAAAAAATCGGAGGCAAGAATCCACCATTTAAGTTTATTGAACCAAAAGTAGCAGGAAATACAACAAAAAGGCATGAGCATAGCGAATGCGTCACTCTCCATGTCTTCCGCAATAACTAGGAGTGGTCTTTTTCCCCGATTACCATAAATAATGAGAATATTCAAATTCCAAATCAAAATGTGCACACTACCTTATCCACCAATGCTGCCAGCTCCAACATCTTCAACAATAAATTCATGTATGAAAGTCGTGGATGAGGATAAGGGGTTCCCCAATAAATTATAAAACCACCTATTTGACCATAGTACTTTTCATTGTTATCTTAACAAGGATAAAGGAATACTTGACAAAATATCTTCCACACAAATTTCAGCAAGGTCTGATTTTTGCATATTTGAAATTTTAGATATTACCTGTTTTCGGTTTGTGTTGCATGATCAATGCAACACGGGGAAAAGGTGCATATTAAAGTCTCACCCAAACAACGTTGACAGAAGATTGCTGAAACGTAAATGAATGAACAATAAAACAAGCATTTTCATTGATGATTGATCGTGGCGCAATATCTACAACCATTAACACTTGAATGTCTTGGTGGAAAATACAAAGCATGCAACTGAGATTTCAAGTGCATGTGAAATCTCTTTACTCAAACACTATTGTACCACTGGCACTAGACACTGCCAATTAAGACAGACAGAAAGAAAGAAAAGAGCATGCTATCTATCTACATCTATTGGAAAATCAAAAGGAAAAAGGGTACACCAAACAATTTGTTTCACCGGCCATCAGCAGAAGTAAAAGAATCTGCAAATCCAGTAGGCCTTGCAGGGATACTACTCTTACTGTCTTCAAGGTCCATATAACTTAAGTCCTTTCCTTCTGCCTCTTGCCATCCCTTCACCATCTGGGTAAGGGGAAGGTTATAATCGATGCCGGAATACTCCTCGGTGTCATCATCAAAGGGTTTCCATTTTTCGACAAGCGGTGCCAGCACATTCACGGCATGACCCATATCTGGCCGTTGGCTTGGTTCTCTTGCAGTGCAGTGCCCTGCTAGCTCAGCAATGATGGAGACGCTCTCAAATGTTTCTTCCTTTACATCAAGGGCAGGGTCGATAGCAGCCATTAGTTTCTTCTTATCTGATTTTATATGCCAGAACCATGCTGCCAAGTATTGGCTTTCCTCAGGTCTATTCTCATCAAGTGCCATTAAACCAGTCAACAGCTCCATTAGCACAACCCCAAAACTGAAAACATCTGCTTTGGTAGTGATTTTTCCTGTCACTGAAATGTATTTGAACAATAAAACCCAGAATTAGTATAACATTTGAACATGCCAAATAGATTAGTACAGATAAAGTTGAAATTATGTGTTAAAACTTAGAAGACAATGCAGAAATGAAAAGTTTGCTAGTAGTAAATTATGCATTAAATGTAAATGAAATTTTTCCCCTTAGAATCTGTCACTCTACTAACAGGCTGACAGCCCTTAAATTCAATGCAATAAAACAAGAGGCTAATGGCTACCAATTCTGCTAGAGCCCCACTAGGAAATCTACCCCATACCTGTCGAAGCCATGTACTAATACTTCAGTAGATATAAAGAAAATAATAAAAAATATAAGAAGAGAGTGATCAAATAAGAGTGTCTGTAATTTAAGAAGGTTTAATTATTTCTTTGGTTCTTATATCTGCATAATCTTTAAGATTAATAAGTGTAGATGTGAAGATTGTAAATGTATATGGATCAAATTACTTATTAAAACCTTTAAGAACTAATGAAAAAAAAAATACCTGCATATTCTGGCGCCAAATATCCAAATGTCCCTGCAAGCCGGGTCACTACAGATGCTTTTTCCCCTTCAGGAGCAAGTTTTACCAACCCAAAATCAGAGACTTTTGCTTTGAAATCATCAGCAAGCAAGATATTTGACGGCTTAAGATCTCTGTGAATGAAGCTTTGGTGAGCCAGGGTATGAAGATACTCCATCCCTCTAGCAACATCCAAGGCAATATTGAGTCTCCTCTTCCAAGAGAGGGGCTCCAGATCATGGCTCTTCCAATGGAAAAGATGCTTACTGAGAGCCCCTTGTGGCATATACTCGTAGACTAGAATTCTTTCATTACCTTCTGTAGAATAACCCAAAAGAGACACCAGATGCCGGTGCCGGACTTTCGATAGAACTGCAATCTCAGACTGGAATTCATCCAAGGCCTTGCTACTAAACACACCTGCTTCCATTCGTTTCACCGCAATTTTAGTACCATCATCCAACTCCCCCTTATAAACAACCCCAAATCCGCCACGGCCAAGCTCATTCTCGGGCGCAAAGTTCTTAGTCACTTTTCTCAGAACCTGAACTGATATCCTTAGATTTCCAGCTTCAATGATGTGAGAGTCCCCAATTCCACTACTATTCCTACTCCCAGACCCACTCCCTGTCAAAGTGGAAATGCTTCCATTGGTATTATTAGCAACAGCAATCTTCACAGCACTGTCCGAATCCGATGGATCCCTAGGGTGAATTACCAGTGAAGTTGGAGCCTGGAAGCCACCCTTCCTCCTCCTGAAACAATATGCATAGAGTGGAATTAGCAGAAAAGCCGCAGCCGCCACACCCGCAATCGGAGCAACAATCGAAACTAACTGTTTCCTTTTGGATTTCTTAGTTTCGCGAGAATCACTTGAACTAGAATTCGGGTCAGTGTTCCCTGAAGGGTCAACATTCCCAGATCCAGTTGACGGGTTATTGTTCCCCGAAGGAGTAGTTTTCGCTCCACCATTCAACAGAGGATTCCCCACAACAACAGGTTTCAATCCAGTCTTAAAGTCAGGCAGTGGAGGATAAATGTTGTTCCCACTCAGATCCAACGATTTCAAAGATGCCAAATTAGTCCAATTACCAGGCACCACACCACTAATATTATTCCCCCCCAACCTAATCTCAACGAGAGAACCCAAGTTCGCAACAGAAGGACTTAAACTCCCACTAAGATTCAAATTAGGCAAATTAATCATAATCACCTTTCCATCAGCATTACACTTTATCCCCAACCAATGCCCCCCACAAGGATCATTCCCAGTCCACGAATCAACCAAATTCTGAGGATAATTCAACCCACCAAGAAACCCTAACAATGCCATCACCTCAAACGTGCAAGGAACCCCCGGTTTGCTCACACAAAAATTATTAAAATCATACGACACAGTAGTCGCTTTAAAATCTGGAATCGGACCCATAAAATGGTTATTGTTCAAATCCAGCTTGTCTAGCTTCATGTCACCCAAACCTTGAGGAACCAACCCAACGAGGTTGTTCCCATTAAGGTTGAGCTCCTTCAAGGAGCTCAAAGCCCCAATGTTCTCCGGAATCGTCCCAGTGAAAGCGTTTCCGTGAAGCCACAAACTCGTGAGCGAAACCATAGAAGCCACAACATCAATTCCCCCACTGAGACGCTCTCCCTGCTGGTTGTTCAGCCACAGAACCTGCAACGCAGAGTCGTTTAAACTCCGGGGAATCTCACCGGTTAAGTAGTTGTTAGAGAGCTTCAAAAACGACAGCGAGTTCATGGAGCCGAGAAATTGAGGTATTGGGCCGGTGAGGTTGCAGCCCATACAAGAGAAATTGGTCAACTGCGTTGACCCCTGGAGCGTTTCGGGTAACTTCCAGCCTCCGGTGCTGGCGTTGAGGTTATTATGGTCCAAGGCCAAAACTTCTAGACTCTCGAGGCCGTCGAAGAAATCTGAAGGGATGGAGTCAAAGTTGTTGTTGTCGAGGTAGGCGTATTTGAGATTTGACAGGCCGCGGAAGGAGGGTAATGGGCCGTTGAGCCTGTTGTTCTGGAGGCCCAAGTTGAAGAGCATGGTGAGCTGGTTCAGGTTCTGCGGCAAGGGACCGCTGAGGTTTAAGCCCTTGGGTTGAATCTGGTTCACGCGTTTGTTGCTGTCGCAGAAAATGTATTTCCAACCACATGGGTCGTCGCCATCGTCCGGCCATGGCAGTTGTTCTGGGTTGTCCAGCCCGTGTCGGAATTGCCGCAGGATTTTGGCGTCGTTAGGGTCCCCGGCGTTCGGGTGAAAGAGGAGGAGGAGGAGGGTGGAGAGGAGTGTTAGGGAAGGGTGCAGCATGACGAAGGCGCGTGAATGTGAAGTTCATCAGAGATAGTGGGATTTGAAGCGGCGCATGTTGAATCTGAGCAGAAAAGAAGCACGAGTAAGTAAGGAGAGAATGTGAGAGGGAAATTAAGGGAAGTTTGGATATGGTGTGGCTTATGAGAATTTCGGAATTCCCGTTACGGTGTGTGTCACGTACATAGTAGGGGTCCGGGGTCGTCTCATCCATATTTTTCCAAGGACGAAATAGCTTGACGGGCCCCACACAGACACAGCTAGCAGTATATAGTAAGTATATCTTCTCTCCGGAAGAAAACTGAAAACTGAAAACTGAAAACTGAAAACCCCCGACTCCCCGACCGTTTTAGTTCAATTATGTTTTATAAAATTAATTAGAAGTTAAAAATTTAAAAGTTAATTTATTAAATTAATTATTAAAGTAGTTCAAAAATATGAAATGAAAAAATAATAATATAATAATTTATTTAAAATTAACAAAAATAAATAAATATATTAAAAATAAAAATAAAAGAAAATATAAAAAGTTAAAATTAATATTTTAAAAAATATTACTTCAAATAGATTTTTATAAAAAATACTCAAAATATTTTTTTATCAAAAAATCAAATAAAATTTTCAATTAATAAAAAAAATAATTGAAATATCTTATCAATATAGTCTTAATTAATCTAATAGGTTTCTTATTTTAGTATCTAGTTCAATTCAATAAAAAAATTATATATTTTGTTTTTTAATGTTATTCTAAAAAAATAAAATGTTTTCTAAATTTTTTTTTAAAAAAGTTATGAAGTTCAAAGTAATTTGACTAGTGCTTTTAATTTTATAGACCAAAATTTTCATTCATTTTGTCCTTATTTTCTTTGTGAAGGTACTTTGCATTTTTCATCTATTTTTTATTTTCCTGTACTTTTGACCTTTTAGATAATGGGTAAAATATCATTTCAGTTTCTAATCTTGACTTTATCAATAGATTTAATGTTTGATATTAAGGAGAACAAATACTATAATATTTAATTTTGACAATTACTAGTTAATATTTTAGTATAGTCTTTCACAATCATGTTATAAAATAGTGATTTAATTCTTATTTTTTTAATTATTTAATTTAGTCATTAGTCTTTGCTACATATCAAATAACTTAATCCTTAACAGAAAAATCAAATCATTTGATAATTGTAAAATTTAGAAACTAATGTTACAAGGATTATATTTGTATTGGTTGGGGTCAAAAGTGAAATTAAAGAGACTCAAACGGGAAGAAAAATATCATACGTTTTGCATTTTGTTACATTTGATGTAAGATTATGAACTTTCAAACTGTGAACTACTTTAACTAAGGTGCACTGTACATTGATGTATATTAAACATGTCAGGATGGAAACACTTCACTCCAATACTATAGTGGTGTCATGGATAAGAAATAAATATCTATAAAAGATACTTCAGTGCTGAAATCAATATAAAAAAAATTATCCATGATAATATGTAATAAATGTTTATCTAACATAGTTATGTTGGTTGTATTCATAAGGCAGTAATTTGGATCTCTTGACACGAAACTGAAGATTACACGTAAGTAATACCATCCTTATTCACTTTAATCTAAAATGTAATTTTGTATTTATAATAACGTTGAAAGAACCTTGTGTTTGAAGGGATGTTGACCTTAGCTAACATTTAATGAGTAGGACTAGTCAATAACTTTGAATCAAGATTATCTACTAAGCGAAATAGTCTTTAAGAGCATTTCATCCAAAATCCAAGTTTAGAGTTCTTAACTCAATTTTAATCGTCTCTATAATGCCACCTATATTAAAACTTGCAACTTCAGTACTCAATTTTATATTTAAATTTATCTCAATTTAAAATATTAATGAATTTGTATTCTACTTTTAATATTTAATTTATTTTTTATTTCAAATATAAATATATATTTTTATTTTATTCTTTATCAATTTATTGTTATTTGTAAAAAAAATAACCCATAGAAATTTTCATAATATTTACTTTTTTTTAAACATAGCAAAAATAGTAATACATCATACTTTGGCATTTCCATTTTCATTATTTATTTTAATTAATGTTCAGATCCTCTGTATCCCTCTTTTTTTTTTTTTCATTTTCATTCTCCCTTCATTAGTGAATACATTACAACTTTTTATTTATTTTATCTCGTCTCTCTGTTCCCTCTCCTTTTCATTTTCTATGGTTTCTTACCTCCGCCCAATCATCTACATTTGCTTCCTTTTTGCTCTCATTTTTTAAACTCACATTAAAAAAATGTATATTATTTAATCTTCACCATCATCATGTTCATCAATAATGCATCTCCTTACACTAAATAACAAAACTAGAAAATAAATTATTCCAATAATGACAATTGACGATCCTCAAAAATTTAAAATAAAATTAATGACAATTGACCTTACCGTAAGTTACGCAAATTCAATTCATTTTAGCGGACCAGTAATAATATCACGTCTTTTTTTCTTCTTCTTAATCTTACCCTTTTAAATAATGAGTAATTTCTTTTTTATATAGGATTACTTTTGCCCCCCTCCACTTTCCACTTCAGTGCCTTTTTATAAAATATATTTAGAAGAAAAGTTATTATACTTTTAATGTCAAAACATTACAAATTTAAAGGAAAAACAACAACTCATCATACAATTATACAAATAATTTACCAATTTATACAGAATACCAATAGGTTTCAAATTAATGACACTTGCGTGCACGTAGTTTGTTCTTGTATTGATAATTTAATAGTAGTAGTTCATTACCTTTTTCGGTTCTATGCTTAGTACGTAAAGGGAGGTACCCGAGCTTCTTGTAGTATATAAGACTAAGTTCGTTTTATATCAATTACTCCCTTTTGTTTTTTTACTTTTACAAAGACTTCTTTACCTAATTCATTAAAATTTAAAAACAATAGTTAAGTTAATTAATAATAATAAATTTATTTGAAATTTATAACTTTTTCTAAAATTATCATTATGTTTAATATTTTTTTCTCTTTAAATTATTTTTTAATATATTTTTTTCTTTTCTTTTAATTAAGGATATCTCTAATATAAAAATAATTAATGTAAAAAATATTATAAATTAGATCTTATAAAAAAATATTATTTTAAATTTGAGTTTTATAAATAGAAATGAGGAGTATTATTTAAGATTAATGCAAACAAATTAAACACATTTAATGGATGTAAAATACTGTTATGTTTAACTATTTAATATCTTATTAATCAATTATTATTATTGTAATTATCAAATAGGGGTATAAGCAGGAAAATTAATAAACTAAAGTTTGCATTCATAAAATATTAACAATTTAAGAAAAACATCAATAAATATAAATCAGAAATTGTATAAAGTTGTTGAGTGGTAACTCTAACCTTATAGCTGTTAACCGCCGGCAGCCGCTATCATATGTGGCTACCCGTGTTAAATTAATTAGTAAACTAGAGTGACGTGTGCATAAAATTTTATGTTTAATAACAAATCTATATATATAATCAATAATTCTAAATTCTCTTACAATACCTTCTTAAATTTTTTATATGGCGAGTATTTATTGATATAAATAATGTGGTGAGAATTTATTTTGTTTTTATTTCAACAAATTAATATATTCATTTTTTCATTTAACATTTTTTTATAAAATAGTAAGAAGATTTATAAGAAAATATAATATTATTTTTTTACCGAAAATATAATATTAGTTATTCGTATATAATATATCTTCTTTGTTTTCTATTCAAGCAAAGATAATAAATTAAAGAAAAAACATGAAAGAGGAGATAAATTCTTAAATTAATTATAATTAAATTAATATAAAATACTAATAAAGTCATTTAATTATTTTTAAAATAAAAATAAAAAAAGGCTATACAGATGATATATGAGTATATATTTTATTTAAAGAAGAAGAAGAAAATATCATTACTTCATGAATAGAGTAAAGAAAATAATATTTTGTCAAAAAAACAGAAATAAGTGTCACTCGAACAAAGATCTCTATATGTATCGTGATCCATCTATATACTTTATTTATATTATATAAAATGTTATTGCCCAAGTTACATAAATGTTTCCACCAAAAAAAAAAGTTACATAAATGTTGAAAAACAACTTGTTGGTGGCGATGGACAATAGTTTTAGCCTTTAGGGGTATCTGTATGCAAAAAACTCGACATACAATCTCATTCAAAGGGAGGATGTCGAAACAGATAGGTCAAAGTGGTGGTTCTCAGGGCGGTGAGTAGTGTAATGAGCAATGACTTTAGCCTCTTCAAAAAATAAAAATTAAAAAAATGTAAGAATATATAGTGTGTTTTTTATTTATTTCTTAAGCATGCCTTCTCGAAATACAAAAATTTCTCCTCTAAGTTACGTGGTCCCATTGAAAATCGTAGCTTTTATTTGGAGGGCATTCTCATACAGAATTCTAACATAGGTGATCTTACATATAAAAGAAAGATTTTAGCACAAAATGACAAGTTGTTTTTGTCATTTGTGTGTTCTGCAGCTCTTAAACTACCGATAAATTATTTCTCACATGTAAAGTCTCTTATCATATTTTGGCAAAATTGCTATATATGCATGGTTGGGAAATGATAGGTATCTGTCAAAAATATGGAAAAAATACTAACTCATTTCTTGATGTACCAAGGAATTACTGAAAGAAGAACAAGTAGAAAAATCCGGAAGTTAATAAAGTGTGCTGTTATTTTGTCAATCTGACTTCATAGAAATTGAATAAGTTCCAGTTTTACTGAATTAAATATGAGCGAGATGTTTCAACTGATTAAGTTTTAGGACTTGATTATGAATAAAGGCTAAAATGTGAGAATAATATTATGTCATAATTTTACGTGGAAGAAATCCAGTCTCATGCATCTCATTTAATGTATAACAAACAAATAGATATTGTATTGGTAATCTTTTAAAGGACCGAAAATTCCTTGTATTTCCTTTAATAAAAAATTGGTGTTATAAAAAAAAATTCAATTCGTTAAAAATTTTAAATAATTAAAAGAGAGGAAATTTTTGTGAATTTTTTTTATGAATTTAATAAGTGTGTACTCTTAATGTAAAATTAAATAACTGCGTACTCTTAATTAGCAGTATTTAGTAGTATGTCTTTCAAGTATATTATTATAAAAAGAAAATAAAAACTTATATACAGTTTGTGATTAGATAATAGTACAAATAAATAAATTTATTAACAATGTATGTATTATTTTTTAAAAATTGTATGAAAAATATAAAAATACAACAATACTTTTTTTTTCTTTCTAAAACCCGTTTATTTTTATTTATATAAAATAATTCTAAGAACCAACAACGTTTATATTTTCTAGCAATGTTGCAAATTAAGCACAAATAAATTGCGCTTAAATGGGTATCAAATTCCTCTGGATACTGCATATATATATATATATAATTTTTCACTTCACAAGAAATGTTCTTATATCTATCTATACACATATATCTTCTTAACACGATAAAAGGAATATTATCTTTAATGTGCATCTTCCATGATTCTTGATAAAAAGGAGCATATGCAAAATTATGTATATTTATTGTGAATATCACATGATTGCAATTGTTATTTTCACTAAGATTGCAATCCAGCTGTAATTCCTTTTTATATTGTTTGGTCAAAATGGAAGAATGTGATAATTTTAATTGTTTTTATGTGGACTATAGCAGCAACATCCTAATTCCTAAATCACAGGGACCCTTTTAAAAGAATGGAGTAATTGATGATGATGATCTATAGAAATTTTCTAATCGTTGCTTAAGTGGGGGGAAATCGAAAGAAAGAGGAGCTAGATTACGATGATGGATCTATACACTATGGAGCTCTTCAATTAAAGTTATTTAATTTGTGTTTTACTACTGTAATGGAAGATGGTTAAAGAAAATGGACACGGTCATATATAATCAGCTTCTTTTTTTTATTGAAATTGAAATTAGTGTTATTAATTAATTAAAAAGCTCCTCTATCAGAGATCGAGGAAAATGACTTCACCACATGTCCACCTCCAATTCCGTGCATGCATCAAAATGGAATGTCTATTACTCTATTTCATCATTATCAGTAAACCATCTCATGATCTTACGCGTAATACTCTTGATCCTTTAATCAATTAACACGTATGCAGGCATGAATATTGTTTATAGAGTTTACGCAAGCTTATAGTTAAAAAATAATGGAATCTTCTGTATTTTGTAAATACTGATGATGTCTAAATATTACTGTAATTTAATAGAAATAAAATACGCTAAAGGTATATCTTGATTTAAATTATATGACGATTCAGTTGTTTGTTATATTGTTTTATGTTTGTCCATTTTTTTTCTCTGATAAGAATTCAACTGAAAAAATTTAAATAATTTAAGACTAAATTGAATACAAAATAATTTAAACTAATTACAAATTTCCGACCAAGTAAGGATGGTAATGGTGTACCTAATTATTTTTCATCGTCATTCGTCGTCGTCGTCATCGTAACACTCAAACGTATCATTTGCAATTGATATCATAACACGAATATTTTGTTTACATAATTTAGGTACTGGTGATATTATCTTCTGATTCAAAATATTTTATTTTTATTCGTCAGCCATGAGTCATGACTTATGATAACTTTAAAAAAGAAAACAAAATTATTAAGAACAACATACATGCTGTACTTATTTTATTAAAAACGATGTTAATTTGGAATAAATAATTGCAAAACTTCATCGTCTATATTTGTTTTTAATTAATATCTGAGCTTATCATAATTATAAAAATAAGTAAGAATTCCGTTCTAATGACATACATCACACCATGCATTTATTAGTGTTGTTAGAAATTTGATTATTATTCAGTATTGAGACCAACATAACTAATCGCATCTACTAATAATCAACCTCTTCAGAGGCCATAATAAGTAGTTGGGTGGGTATATAAATGTTATGTTATGGCATCATTGCATTGGACATGTTTAACCAATCATTAGTGTTTCAACAAACATACCAGCAAGTGTGGGGTCTGGCTACCCATCAACTTTAATTTGTTCATAATTTTGGGTAGTTTTGTTGCGATTGTGGGGCAAGGCAAGGCACACAGTTCGATCGATCAATAATGATTCCAAGAAATGAAATTGAGAGAGTGAGCCCTGCAGTGCAGTGCCGGTGCAAAGTTGGATTTGTGGACAAATTTGGGGTCCATGGATTGTGCAAGTGCTTGCCACGATTTTCTTTCTAGTTTCTGCGGAGTGAAATCAATGAGACCACTTTTTCTGGGACCAAAGGGTCAAAAGTTGGACGCCCATCTTTAATCTTTCCTTTCATTATGCCATTTATTCAGCCTAATTCTACACTAATATTCAATATATTCTTTTTAATGTTTCCATACACGTTCGTCAGTTAACCTTCTTGGAATATTACATTGACAAATTATAATCTTTCCGCTCATATTAAAGAAAAGAGTAATGATATTTTTATTTTTTTATTTCTTTCTTTTTTTCGTATACTTTTATATCATTTATTTTATTTATATATTTTTTCTATCTCATTAGTTACTAAATAGCATTTGAGATGCTCAAATATATTTTGATTAAATGAAATTACAATGTTTCATTTCATGCATCCCTTCAAGATAAGTTTAATGTGACATAAATAACCACTCAACATCAATATTAGTAACATTTAGTCAAACCAATGACAAATGGAAATAATATTTTGAATTTTATTCTTTTAAAATGAAAATACTTATTGATTTAGCGTTGGCTGAAAATATTTTTCACTAAATTAATTAGTTTCCTAAAAATTTAATTTGTCATAAAATTATATAAAAAAAACCCTGTGTGTCATTACTGGTTAATCTTCTGAACGGAAAATGGTGATATTTTATGTCTTTGAGAATTAAGAGACTACTCAGACTAGTTTAATGATATTTTTTTAGAAAATGCTATATTATAATCTTTCAATCTTTAAACAAATTATTTAATTACCAAAAATTTCAAAACACAAATACGATAACAATTGTATTTTTGAGTAAGGTGTTACTCTTTTTTTCAAACAAAGATAAAAGGTGATAACATATTTGTTTAAGAAAAATATTCATTTTTGATATAAACAACCTAATTTTCAAGAAATTTTCATTGTGTAGAACTGAAGGATGAAATCATAATAATTGTTTATACAAGTAAGTTAACGGATAATATTATTTCTATTTTTTAATTTGATATTTATGTTTAATTTGTATTATTTATTTTATCCAATAAAATTAATTAATAATACTATACAAAATTATTAATTTACTTAATGATAAATGTAAAAATTAATTAAAAAATATTTTAAAAGAATCTAATATTATTTGATAAATTTAAAGTTAATATTATTTATTAATATAGTAACAAAAATATTTAAAAACATAAAAAAACACTAAAAATTAAAAATTAATTTAAAGTCGTTAAAATTAATTTAAAAATAAAAAATTTAAAACGACTTTAAAGTCATATAACGACTTCAATTTCAAATAAATAATTAAAAAATTGAATGACTTTAAATCATTAATTACTTTACGATTTCTTATAAAAAGATAGAAGTAGTTTACTTTGTATGTCTTTGGTAAAAAAATGAAAATCTTCTATTTTTTTAATGATTTTTTGATTAAAAATCGTAAAAATATCTTAACACTTATTCTTATCTGAGTATTAATTCAAAATTTATCTCATTAACAGATTACGAATTACTCCCTTTTGTAACTTTCCCTAGTTTATTCATTGAAACTTTGTCATTGTGGATAATTAAATTTAAATCCGAATCAGCAGTACTGCTCAAAAGATATGCTTTGGAAAAATATGTTAAATCGAAGCTTTAATGTGGCATATTATATATGCGTCCAGCTGTTATATTGAACTGATATTGACCAGTGGAATGTCCATAATATTCAACCTTTTAGGTTATTCAATTTTATAAGTGAAAACTACGCGTCTTCATAGAAAGTTCTTTTAGCTTGGAACAGGATATTAATACAGGCCCTATTTTATCTTGTGTTGAGGAATTGAGGATGATGCTACTGTGATGTCAATGTGACATCTTTTATCAAATCTAGTTAGTAGCACGTCTTATTGAGATATTGTTAGTGATATAGTATTAATTAAAGGTGAAATTAAAGACTTAAGATGTGTACATTTAATAACTGGATAAAGCTAAAAGAGAATCCAACAAGATCAAATGGTGAGATATATATTTTGGGTCCAGAGAACAGTGAAGTAAGAGTGAGGGAGGGCATAACATATATGTGGGGAGCTAGCTACGTGCATGTGTCCATTAATTAAACACACAGACCGCAGAGCACCAATTATATATTAATGAAGAGATATGTCTCGTATATATGTTGCTAGTTTCTTATCGGCAACTACATGCATGTCAAATGAATGGTCCAATTCCAGTGGAATATATACCCTCTATTATAGTTCCAACCAGAAGGGAAAGCTCTGCTGTGACGCTGCGACAGACAAAGTAGAAGTGCTAGATACTTTTCTCGTGGTCGTGGGTCTGAGGCTATCTACATTTTTTTCCATGCAAACAAAACATTTTTCTTTAGCCCATTGCCTTATCCTGATCTCAACACTTCAATTTAAACCCAAGTTAAAGGATTAAGGACGGTCACTATCTGAGGCTGTCACACACAAGCACAAGTAGGCATGATAAAACAATATTTAACTCAATTATACCCATGGACCAACAAAAAAGAAATGGGTTATCCCATTCCATTTAATTCGGTGATCATCCCAGTCTGGCATCTAAGTACGAGAGTGGGTTATCCTAGGACTGTGGAATGGATTATCATTATCAATGATATTTTGTATTGAGAAACTCCATTTCTATAACTTTTTTTAATATTCTTTTATAATAAAAATAAATAAGAAGAACAAAATATGAGATGAAATAAATAATATGATAGTAAGATAAAGTAAAAAATAAGAAAAAAAATGAAGGCAAGTGTAACTATATAATTTCTTTTTGTATAAAGTCTTTCTCAACGAATTCACTGTTCTTGAAATCATCAAAAGACATCTTTCTCAACGAATCTATCTATCTATCTATATATTCACCCCCACTTAATTCAATGAAAACATGATTTAGTTGAACACTTGTACAATGAAATAGTGTAGTATATAACAAAATTGTATTTCCGTGAAAAGAACATTTTCATAAAAAAAAAATTAAAAATGCACACGGAATAGTGCCAATAGCAAACTGATAATGTTAATAGTTGCTCCCATGCCAGAATGCAAGTTAGGCCCAAAGTAGTAAACCCAAAAAAGAACTTGGGTCTTGATCGAAAGAAAACCTCATCGCCTCTTCCTATGCTCGCTCTCCAATTTCATTTTGCAGCAATTGGAAGCTCTCTTCAAGCCGCATGCATTTTCACGGAGCTAGATTTGTCTAACTTTCACACATTCTAAATACAGACGAAGAATAAAAACAAAAGTTTTAAAGATTCTTCTTTTGTTATGCTATAGTCGTAAAGTTAAAACTTATGACCCCAAACATGATATTAATATTTTTTCTCTGCCTAATCAATTTCAGATGAATGTCGGCGAACTCAGTCTGGTCCAACCAGCTGGTAAAGTTGTTTGGGATTATATGGTTTTATTTGCATCTTGGTTTTGTCATAATTAGTTATTATTTATTTAAAACTAATTCACTAAGTTTTTACTTTTAGAAAATTAAATTTTTTGACATTATTATGCCTTAAATATTGTATTAATAATTATATTATGTTATTTAATATATATTGGATAAATTAAAGTGATCAATTAGATATGTCCAAATAAATTCTTAAGTAAATATGGGATAAATAAGTGGATACTAGTGTTTGGTTAATTAAGTTTAATGGGAGTTTACTAGTCCAACAATAAAAAAAACATTATATATATATATAGAGTTATGGTCCCTAATATGTTAAATCAAGTTTATTTCTTTTCCATATAGAGAGAATACCCTCTAAGGAGTGATTTGACTGAGAAAGACTAAAGCTCATAAAGAAATACTAAAGGCTAGAAGATTTCTTGTTATTTTATTTAAGATTTCTTGATAGTCCAATATGATGTTTCTTGAGGGTTTATTGGGTGATGTTTTCACCACAACGATTTAGAAATTAATTTTTCAACAATTGGTATCAGAGTCATTATTATATTGAATTATCGGGAAATTATTGTGAATATTTTTTGATTCTTGAGAATTGCATTTACCCAGTTCATGGTGTTACTCTTTTCATATTTTCTTTGAAAATCCAGGACTTAGCAATTAGCATAAAGTTTTTGATATAAAGTTTTTTTTATCACGTTGAAGAGAAAGCCATGTGGTTTGTACCTTTTGCATAAAGTTGTTATATGCTATTTGTGAATCCATGGATATTATGATAATTTGTTATCAGAGAGGACATTCAATCCATTATGATAAATTTTGGATAATTTTATTATAATCTTATTCGGAAAATTGAGAGCAATAAAATTAAGGAACTTAGACATTTAATTAAATAAAATAAATCTTTAGTTTATGTTTATTTTATTTAATTATTATTGTTTTTAATTATCTTGTATTTCATAATAAATTGATTGGAACAATATTGTTGCCAAAATAACCTCTATTATGGATAATTTCTTATTGTGAAGTATAAAAATGAGTGTACTTGTTATTTATGTGAATAATCATCGGGCCAAAGGAAGATTATTATTTGGCCAAATAATATATATACATGTGGTGATAAATATGTGACGATTACAAAGATTTTCATGTAAGCAGTAGCAGTCCAAATGAAGACTATAGCTTGATAGGATTTATTGTCAATGTTTGATTAATGCGTTGAGAGTACCACTTACAAATTGATATTTTTGGTCCAAAGATCAAATGTTAATGTTGTGATAGGTGTCTTGTAAATGGACCCATGTTGATTTGGATTGTTTGTTAATGTCATGTATATGCATTTTGTTTTAATTATGCATTTGGTATGACATAGATGTTAAAGAAAGAGAATGTGAAAATTGTTATTGGTTGCATGGATCTAGACCTTGCGATAAGGATGAAGAAACCCACTTCCACTCTAGAAAATCCAAATTTTGATTATATAGAGAAGTGGGAACGCTCTAACCGCATGAGTCTGATGATCATGAAACGCGCCATTCTGGAGGTGTTTCGAGACTCTATTACTAATAGCACTAATGCTAGGAAGTTCCTCAAAGAAATTGAGTAATATTTTACTAAAAATAAAAAAGCGAAAATGAGTAACACATTAACAAAACTCGTAACCATAAAGTATAAAAGAAAGAGAAACATAAGGGAGTACATTATTGAGATGTATAATCTTGCTGGAAAACTCAAGGCACTAAAGTTAGAGCTATCTGATGATTTGCTTATGCACTTGGTTCTCATTTTTCTTCTTGCACGATACGATCAACTTGTAGTAAGTTACAATACACAAAAGGATAAATGGACTATTAATGAGCTCATTGCTCACTGTGTGCAAGAGGAAGAAAGGCTTCAGTGATAAAAGACTAATAGTGGATTTTCTTAATGACACATATTGAAGGTCAGATGAATTAGAGATCGGATATACTGACTCTAATTTTGTTGGATGCCAAGATAGTAAAAGATTCACACCAGATTATATCTACATGTTGGCTGAAGGAGCTATTTCTTTGAAGAGTATTAAGCAGACACTTGTAGCTTCCTCTATTATCGTCGCTGAATTTTAGCTTGTTTTTTAGGCTTCCAACATGGGGTATGACTGCGAAATTTTGTCACAAGACTGCGTATAGTAAGTGGTGTTGAAAGACCACTAAAGATTTATTGTGACAATAAGTCAGTAGTGTTGTACTCCAACAATAACAAAAACTCTTCAAAATCAAAGCACATCAATATAAAATTTCTGGTTGTTAAAGAAATAGTTCATAGTGGTTAGATTTTCATAGAACACATAAGGACAAACTTCGTGCTTGCAGATCCGCTTACTAAAGGCTTAGTGCCTAAGGTCTTTCACGAGCATACTGCTCATATGGGTGTTACTTTGTTGGATGACACTGTGGTTTAGTGAAAGTTCTTTATGTTAGTGTTCTATGTAAAAACATTTATATGTTTATTTTCTACCGAATAAAGATTTGATGTTATTTTTCCTATGAATGTATAATTTTTGTGTTTGTGTTTCTGTTTTGTGTATGTAGGAACTTAAGGATTGATCTCATAAGGACTAAAGAATGACAAGTTGAAAATATGCATGATAGATATCACATTGTATGTAATTTCTACGTCATTCATCCATACTTGATCTATGTCGTTGAATATATTGGTATGATGATCATGGAAGGTTAGGTACACCTAATAGTGACAAAAGCCGCCATGATCTCATATTAATATAGAAGATGAACCAGATTGTATCTAGGGAGGAATCTAAGGACTAATAGCATATAGTTGCGTACTAAGGATATATGATATAATTATTTCAGGTTAATATGTAGCCCAAGTGGGAGATTGTTAGAAAATTAAATTTTTTGACGTTATTATGTGTTACATATTGTATTAATAATTATATTATGCTATTTAATATATATTTGATAAATTAAAATGATCAATTAAATATGTCCAAATAGATTCCTAAATAAATATGAGATAAATGAGTGGATACTTATGTTGGGTCAGTTAGGTTTAATGGGAGCTTATTAGTCCAATAATAAAGAAAAACACTATATATAAGGTTATGGTCCCTAATATGTCAAATTAAGTTTATTTTTTTCTTTTTTATCTAGAGATAATACTCTCTAAGGATTTGACTGATAAAGACTAAAACTCATAAGGAAATGTTAAATACTAGAAGATTAAAGATAAATCACTATCGTAATGGAAATAAGTACACATTATTTGTTTAAGATTCTTGATGGTCTAATATAATATTTCTAAAATTTTATTAGGTAATGTTTTCACTATAAGGATTTAGAAATTAATTTCCCAACAATTAACTCATATGGTTTATTGTTTGTGAAAAATGCAGATAAGGATAGTTATCAACATCCCAGAAAACGATTGTTGTGTAAATGTAGTTTTCCTAGTTCAAGATTATATCATATAACTTAGAATGGAGTAACTAATTTGATCTCAAAAGCAGTGGTTTGAGTGCATGCTATGTTCTTTTATGTTTTACACGTACAATTGTATCTTAATCCGCAACGTTTGATTGAAAGTTCACAAAGTTAATTGTACACTGCCTTGTTGGTACTTGGGATTTTCTCGGTAAATATAATGAAGCATTTTTGGTAACGGAGCGGAATATTAACTTGTTTTATAATTCTTTTTCTATGATACTTGGACAAGTCTCGATTAATTAGGAAGAGGCTACTGAGTTGGATCTTGAGAAATAGAACCTACTGGTGGCCATTATTCTACCGTACAAATTGTAAACTTTTTTACCCCACCTTTTAATTCCCTCCATATTTTGCATTTCATAAGCAATTTCCTATGTATTTGCCTTTTATACGACCATTTTGTGATTTATGTAATGTGTACGAATGTATATGCTTCTGTTATATTAATTTGGATCATTTGATAGAGTTAGATTGTATTGCCTTCTGTTAGTAGAGTTAATCGATAAAAATGTTGTTAGTCCGTTTGCTTGGGCAAATGTAATATCCACTCCCATTTTTTTCTAAGTGCACTCCTCTTTCCTATTTTAATTTAATTATGACTTAAATGATTTTTTTTCAAATCTTATTATTTCTCTCACAATGTCAACACTCTCTCTTCCATGATAATACACTCATTCCAAGGCCATAAAACACTCCCCCTTTCTTTCATTGGAATTTTATGACCTCCAATTCAATATCTTGAGCTGCTTTTCCTTATTTGCTTGGTCTCTTTGTCTAACATTGGGATCTCAAAGCTCTCAAAATGGTACATTTGCACTCCTTTTTTTGGGAACTATGCATAAACAAATAAAAATTACATGCAAAGAAAGAAAATTAAAAATTAAATACAATACAATGAATTTTTAAATACATTTTTTTGAAAATTCTGAAAAGTAGTTTTTATAATATTGTTTCATAATTTATATTTCAGTGTGGAAAATAGAATTTGAATTTGAATTATTGTTTCTCTTAGAATGAACAAGTTGTTAAAATAATTTAGAATCTAGATAAGAATACGTTTGAATTATTGTTTCCTAGTTTGAATTGTTGTTTTCTAATATTGTGCTCAGATTGTTAACATTACTTATATAAATATACTTCGTTTAAGATGTGAAATAAGTATGGAGTGAATGAAGAGATGAACAAGTAAGGAAATGTTATTTCAATTTATCCGCATTCTAATTTTTAACATTCAGAAGTACTTTCTGGCACTAAAAATCATAATTCTGGAAACTACTTTATAGTAATTAAACAGTGTGTAAGGATATTTTAGATATAAAGAGTATTAATGATAGTAGAAAATTTAAATTAAAATAAAAAGGGAGTGAGTATAATGTTTGCCTCCTTACTTGTGGGCTTCTGGCCCGATAGTTTGATATCCCAAATGGCCGAAAAATACAATCTGCTAAGACGGATAGGTATTATATTGGGCTTTGAGTTGAGCGACCCAAAATAATGTCCAGTCTCGGTTCTATTGCATGGCATTGTCTGTAAGCATTCTTTCCATTATTGTATTGTAACTGAAACAGGATTTAGGAAAAGAAAAGGAAAGACTATAACGTGACCCGCGTGTGGCGTTATTGAAGCAAGTTACACGGAAAAAACAAGAAACACAATGGGACAAAATATAGTGGGTTCACATTCGTAATAACCCACAGAACGATGATGGGGAGCAGCAAAACCACATAGATGATGTGTGATGGGTATGTATGGGTTGGAGTAACCTCCAAACGAGTCAAATCAAATATATATTTTGTGAGAAAATGAAGTTTACCGTGAAGGATCCAAGCGTTAGCAGAAAATTGTGCTGCTTGGTCCCCCAAATATCTTCATTGGATGTTATGAATAGTTGAAACGGTGATTCATTGTTTTCTCACCAACCAGAAAGAGAGAGTTGTGGATCGTTCTTTTGTTCCATACTTCCATACCGTTGCTGTTGGTGTCAATTGCTTGTCATCAACTTAGCTTCAGCCAGACCATCACTTGTTTGTACGCATTATAATGCACTGCTTAGATGATTGGGTTTGAACGTGTTACATTATTCGAAGAGTAATTATTAATATTTGAATCCAGTTAACCAATGTTTTTAATACGTTTTTATTTGCTTGCTAGAAGTTTCGCATGGTTCTTCTTTAATAAATATTTTTATTTGTATATTCTTAACCAACATAGGTTAACTTTTACTTTAATTTATTATTATTATTACAACTTCTACTCACATCTTTAGCCTACTTCAATGAATCAATTTAATTTGAGTAACTTTTATAGAGGCATAGCAATTCAGAGTGGCGGGTCATGGTTATGTTTCACGGACGTCCAAGTTACGACAAAAGCCCCGAGGAAATAGGAATTGGTATTCTCTTCTCACACCTACTATTGTCATTCTTGTATGTCTGGAATAATTTATTCCAGAGAGGAAGAGAAGTGGGATACAGAATGTTACTTTTTTCTCTTTGAAAGGATATATAAGAAAAATCGAGAAAAAGAAAAGAAATTATCTTTAAGCAGAGATTTTTTTAATATATATATATATATATATATTAATTTTAATCAAATCGTCACTTTTAATCCAAATTAATTAAAATTAATGATAAATAAACTCAATAATAAATAAAAAAAGATAAAAAAATAAAAAATGAAAAATAAGATAAAAAAAACCTCTCTCATATATTCCATCCAACTCAAACTTTATATAAATTCCTTACTTTTCAAGAAAAAAAATTTACAAAATAATGAGTCTTAAATCTTTTTCTCTCTATTATAATTTAAATATTTCTTCTCATTTTTTCTCATTCTTTTCTTTTTCCCACAATCAAATCTATCATAATCCATCATTAATTTTCTCTTTCTTTCTTTAAAAATAACATATTTTGAAATTTCTCTTGACATCTTATCTCTCTATTTTGTCAGTTTCATCTTTTTTTTTATTTCATCATTTTTTCTCTTCTATTTTTTAAATTAAACTTTAACATTTTTTATTTATCAAAATCCTAGTATTATCAATTTTCTCTTATCTCCAACTTCTTTTTATTTGACTTTTTCATCCTTAATTCCAGAATCCCGGGACTCCAAAGTCCAGAAAACACTTCTGTTCCGTCACTAAATTAATAAGCCTATCTCCTTTGTGCGGCTCGAATTACGAATATTCTTCCCTCCGTCCAAAGTATTAAAAATCAAATACCTAGATTAAAATAATAATTCATTTTTCATTCCCTCATTTTTTTCTTAATTTATATTTATATAAATAATATTAACAATATAAACAAAATATTAAAACAATAATTTAAATTTTTTTTATCCAAATCATTTTAACAATTTTTTATAGATAAGAAAAATAATAATTCAAATTTAAATTTTATTTTAATTCCATTTTCTCCACGAGTCCACTCAGCGTACGCTATCCCGTCGACAACCTACGTGGCAGAACCAAGCTTCGAGAGAATTTCCGAAATCTCCGAAAATCTTAACCGTTAAAACTTCGTTGCTCCCTCCCTCCCTCGCTCCCCGCTTGTGTGGCTCCTACGAAACACAACACAACACCACATCATTATTCTTCTTCTTCCGTGTTGCACACATTCTCCGAAACAAGCACACACACACACACCACCGTCGTTCGGGTTTCGCCATGGCGACGCACCCGCAAACTCCAACCTCGTCGAACGCGTTCTCGTTCATCTCGAAAGGTTGGCGGGAGGTTCGTGACTCGGCGGACGCGGATCTCCGTCTGATGCGGGACCGAGCGAACTCGTTCAAGGACCTAGCGACGTCGTTTGACCGTGAGCTAGAGAACTTCTTCAATTCCGCCACGCCGCCGTTCTCCGTGCCGGCGATGCGCTCTCCGCCGCCCAAGGAGATCGAGTTTGTCAAGAGCCTGCGCCCCAAGCTGTCGGAGATTCGGAGGGCGTACTCGTCCCCCGACTTCAGCAAGAAGGTTCTGGAGAAGTGGCGCCCTAGGACGCAGATTCGAATCAACCTTTCCGCGATTAAGAACGCGATTGTGTCGGCGGAGGAGGTGGTGGTGGAGGAGGAGGAGGAGGAGGAGGTGGGGATTGTGGATTTTGAAAAGAGGAGAAGGAGGAGGTTGAGTTTCTGGGAGGAGTGGAAGGGCGAGGGTGAGGGTGAATCTAGGGATTGGGAACCAATTCGAGTCTTGAAGACGCGGCTCAAGGAGTTTGAGAAGCGTGGTTCTTCTTTTGATGCTTTCAAGAACAGTGAATTCGTCGAGAAAGTCAAGTCTAGCTTGGTTTGTGCTTCTTCCTCTTTTAGTAATTTGCTTGGTACCCCCCGTGTCTGGTTTTATAACAAAAATTTGGGAAGGGGTTTTCATTGTTGCATAGGTCATTATTTCTTTGGAGGTTATAAGTATTAAGTTATAATTAGAAAACACTTGGATTGTTGAGGTTATAATTAGAACTTGGGAGGAAGATTGTTCCCTGGTAAAAACCCCTTCTATGTGAAAAATTACTGGCAGAGCTTGGGTGATACTAACTGTTAGTAGGAGTGAACTTGCTTGTTGTATTTGGTTGTTCTTGTTGCTGGATGTTTTAATGACTTCGATGATTCATTGAAAGAATTTTAGAAAAAATTGACATGATTTTCGCAAGAACCCCACATTTTGGGGGATGAGTCCAACAGTAGTAATGTCGAGCCATTTGTTGGTTGGGATGTGTGTGGACATTATGGTTTATTTGTTTATTTTCAGTGAATCACATGTTAGGCTCATGCATGTGATTTGCCACCATTAAATGTTCTTTGTATGAATGAATAAAGAAAATGTTCTTTGTATGATGAGTGTTCCTGTTTGTGTTTTTAACTGGTGTTGTACTGTTGTAATTGGTGATTTTTTTTTTTGTGCAATTGAGCATAAATTTGATAAGTGCTTTTGTTCTGAGAATTTACATGTTCATTTCTTGACTTTCCTGTAGAAATCAATGTGCAAGGAACCTCAGGAATCGAAGGTTTGTGTGTAATATGTTTAGTTTCTTTTGTTCATTTGATATGCTTGGGGCTCTGGTAAAATATTTTACTCATGTATGTAACGAAACAAGAACATTGTATGTGACTGGTCAGTGGAAGGCTCTAATCTAACTTCCAATGGACCACTATGCATATTCATACGTATGATACCTTGTTGAATACACTCAGTACACGAGTCCATGCATCCTTAGGTAGCCCCTCTATGCATAAAATCCCAGTACTCTTTAAATTTTATTTAGCTCGATATTAAAAACTATCTCCTTCAGTTAGTTGGCACATATATTAATATATATTTTATTTGCCATGTTCATCTGAGTAACATTAATGTTTTAATTTAGACATTAGAGCAATCAGTTAGGAAAAGATTGGATATATGATGCTAAAGAAATAGGGGCCAAGTCGCTTTAGCATGATATAGATGATATGGATGTGTTCAACATGTGTCATTAACTTTCCTGAGCACTGATTCTTGTCTGTCCTGAACTTGTGGCCTTGGTGAATCATGAACTATGATTAACATTTAAATGCCTTTTTCACAGGAAGTGCCACCATTGGATGTACCTGAACTTCTGGCCTACATTGTAAAACAGTCTGGTCCATTTTTGGACCATCTTGGAGTGAAAAGAGGTACATAGTTATGCACAACTTATATGGGATTTCCACTTATATATCTGATCTGGAAGTTTATGTTTGTGTTTTGTTTTAACAACTATGCTTTTCTAGAAACATCTTCACTTTCGAGGGAATGTGATTTTTGGTTTCTACATTGTCGTGTTTATAAATCATTCTGTTGGTTCCTCCCCCTTTCCTTAAATCTTAAGCAGTCACTGCTTGGTGTAAACATTCTTTTCCAATTTACTGGTAAATTAGGTACATGAAACAACCCAATGCAATGCTTTACAACACAACAATTTCCTCATGTCTTTTTTCTTGTCTTCTTTTTGACATTTATCTTGCTAAGCTATATTACTGTGTTATTCTTATTTTGTGATTGGCAAGCTGCCTAATTCCTTAATTTTTCAACAATGTGATTTGATAGTCACTCATTTCGTGCAACTCTATAACAAGGGCATGCACATGGTGAGTCAATGCAGATTGTTCAAAGACATTAAAAATTGACTCATACCATCTAATCTAATGATTTCTTGTTGAAAATAGTTGTAGTCAATCTGATTGTTAAACTTTACTTAGTCTTGCTCAAAAGTTTTCCCTTTAGTCAAATATTGTTTTCTATTCTGAGCAACTTATACTAAAATGAAATTAATGTGTCATGATTTTCAAGCAAGTGAAAGTTTCTAGTGCTTGATCGGATGCTTATAGTTAATTAATTTTTCTCAAATTTGGTGCAAGATCAAATTTTCATGAGCTGGCAGGATTATATCTCTGCTTTCTTTGCTGTAGTTTTCTAGGTAGCCAGCTAGTTTATACAGTTTAGGATTCACTTGATCTGCTATTCAATTTTGATAATTTTTTCAAATCTGATTGCATTGCAGACATATGTGACAAGATAGTAGAAAGCTTGTATAGCAAACGCAAAAATCATCAACTATTGCATTCCCTCTCTGGGGAAGAATCTTCTGTTCTAGGGAATGGAAACATGAATGATGAATTGGATTTACGAATAGCAAGTGTCCTTCAGAGCACAGGGCACCGGTATGAAGGTGGATTCTGGACAGACCATGCAAAACATGATCCATTGGACAATGAAAGACATGTTGCAATAGTGACAACTGCCAGCCTTCCTTGGATGACGGGAACAGCTGTAAACCCACTATTTCGAGCTGCATATTTATCACAATCTGAAAAGCAGAAAGTCACTCTGCTGGTTCCATGGCTTTGTAAATCAGATCAAGAACTGGTTTATCCCAGCAATCTCACTTTTACTTCACCAGAAGAACAGGAAGCTTATATACGTAGCTGGCTTGAGGAAAGGATTGGTTTTCAGGCAGACTTCAAAATTTCTTTTTATCCCGGGAAGGTAACTTTTTGATAAAGTTAGCTATATTCCTTTATGTTTCATACTTTCATATCACTACTGTCAGTTCTTACATTTTTGTCATTCTCATGTGTAGTTTTCGGAAGCAAGACGGAGTATAATACCTGCTGGAGATACTTCTCAATTTATACCATCCAGGGATGCTGACATTGCTATCCTGGAAGAACCAGAACATTTGAATTGGTATCATCATGGAAAGCGTTGGACGGACAAATTCAACCATGTTGTTGGTATTGTCCACACAAATTATTTAGAATACATCAAGAGGGAGAAAAATGGGGCACTCCAGGCATTCCTCGTGAAACACATAAACAACTGGGTTACAAGAGCATACTGTCACAAGGTAGGAGAATTTATCATCCTAGTAAGCTTGGATTAAGGTAGAAGCTAATTGACTCAACCTTTTTGGGCTTCCCTTTTCCTTAAAACTAGAAGCTCCTTCAATTAGCTTTTATAGAAGATTATTTTGGGTTTTTGTTTATTTTGAAAGTTAAGTTTTTTAAAGCTTTTTATAAAATTGTGTTTGGCCTGACTTTTCCTTTTAAGGATGAGAGAAATTGGAAAAACACTAGGCCAAATGCTACCCAACTCCGTAGATTACTAGAAATGGTTTTGGTGTTTTTGTTGATAAATTTGTCATGTAGTTCTTTTATCAAAAAAGAACTAAACAAAACAAAAAGGGACTAAATTATTTATGATTTATATTCAGGTTCTTCGTCTCTCAGCTGCTACTCAGGATTTACCAAAGTCTGTAATTTGCAATGTTCATGGCGTGAATCCTAAATTCTTGAAAATTGGAGAAAAGATTGCTGCAGAGAGGGAGCTGGGGCAGAAAGCATTTACAAAAGGGGCGTATTTCCTGGGAAAGATGGTGTGGGCAAAGGGCTATAAGGAGTTGATAGATTTATTAGCAAAGCATAAGGCTGATGTTGATGGTTTCAAGTTGGATGTATTTGGAAATGGAGAGGATGCTAATGAAGTTCAGAGTGCAGCCAGAAGGTTGGATTTGAATCTCAACTTTCAGAAAGGAAGAGATCATGCAGACGATTCTCTTCATGGGTAGGAACACTTTGAAAATTGAGCTTCAAAATTTATAGTAAGATATAATTCACTGCAATGGTCCCCACATTGTTGTGAAACATACCTAAATGAAATGGGTAAAGTAGTAATTCATTAAGTTGCATCTATTGATACATCGAAATGGAACTGAGTTATCTTTTAATCCCCCATATCTTCATAAAGTGAATTGAATCAATTGAGTATGCGTTTAAAAATGCAATATCCAAAGCTATTTTTTTATACATGGATAAATGCACATTCACCTACACATGATTCTTTCTCATGCTTTCATACCCAGACTCAATCTGGAATTTGTTTTTATTAAGTTTGGTTCTTATTTTGACACACTTTATCCTTATTGTAGGTACAAAGTCTTTATAAATCCTAGCATTAGTGATGTGCTATGCACAGCTACAGCTGAGGCACTTGCCATGGGAAAATTTGTAGTTTGTGCTGATCATCCATCAAATGAGTTCTTCAGGTCATTTCCCAACTGTTTGACTTACAGGACATCCGAAGACTTCGTAGCAAAAGTAACAGAAGCATTGGAAAATGAGCCTTATCCTCTAACACCTGAGCAAAGATATCAACTTTCTTGGGAGGCTGCTACTCAAAGATTTATGGAATATTCCGAGCTTGATAGAATCCTGAACAAGGAAAATAATGGTGAAAAGGCAAGTGTAGATAAGAGAAAGCTCATTGCTAAGTCAGCATCAATGCCTAATCTGACAGAACTAGTAGATGGAGGCTTAGCATTTGCTCACTATTGTCTTACTGGGAATGAATTTCTGAGATTATGTACAGGAGCAATACCTGGGACACGTGACTATGATAAGCAGCACTGTAAAGACCTTCATCTCTTGCCTCCACTAGTAGAAAATCCTATCTATGGCTGGTGAATGGGTTGACTAGTTTGGATGTTTGAAGGAAAATTTGTCACACCTGATTATGACAAGCAGTATCGTAAAAGCCATCATCTAAATGCATGTAGGTAGAAAAATTTATGGATGGCTGGTGAATAGATTTAGTGGTTGAATTTGTAGTTTGTTTTACAGTTGCTTGCGTTAGGTGCCTGCTAAGTTTTCAATCCTTAAATTTTGTAGTTGTTTTTGTTTTTGTAAGTGATGTAGTTCAATATTACCAAAACACGTGTAGAAAGCTAATGTAAAGTAACAGGACGTTCTCCCACGTAACCTTGTGAGAATAAGCTGTAATGAAATTGCATCGGTTTAACATGAAATAAATTGTTCAGTAATGATAACCTTCAAGAGTACCAGCCAAAATGATTGGAGAAATGGCCGTCCATGATGTAGAATGTTTATAACTGCTTGTACTGTCGACAGAATAACATCGCTTATCAGGAAATTAAGAGTACTTCATGGGGTTGTCCACTCTGCACAGGGAAATATCTGGTATTTTAGTTTAGTAGTGGGAAGGAGGGAGAAATGAAGGAATAAAGGGAATTGCTACTGTGAACTTGACAGGAATAATCTTTTCTTTCTAAGCTTTTAGTACTATAAGGGGGAAAAAAAGCGTTGTCACTGTAAGGACAAAATTTTCCACTACATATTCCACTTGTTTAGGGGAACTAGGCATGAAACATCACACAACTTAATTTGGAATGGGGCAACAAAAGTCAGGTACTAATCATACTTTAGACTAATTCATGAATGACGTGGGGATAGGTTTTTGGTTAAGTGATTTATAATTCCCTGTAAATTTTCCACACGGTTGGTAGTTTATTTTGACTTTAGAGTATGAAAATTTCCTCATCATTCTAAGCTTTTCCATATAAATAAATTTTCTCAAGTGGCGAAATCAGTAATTTGACTTACCGTCGTAAAAAAATTCATAGGCGGCGATTTATAATTCACTGTAAATGTGGAGGGTCAATTTCTTTACGATTAATATTGGTCCATTATATTTTATAATTATTTTGTTGTGATACATTAAATTTTAAAAATTTTATTTTAATCTTTTATATTTTTAAAATATATTATTTTTTGATCATTTCTTTCATTTTTCGATACAAATATTATCATTTTGTTAATATTTTAGTAGAAATTTTTAGCTGTCATTGTATTAATTAATTATTTTCAAATTTAAATATTTACGAAATATTGACATTTATTAATGGAATTTGAAAGAAATGATCAAAATCAAACATTCTAAAAATTTAAAAAATCAGAATATTTTTTTTTTAAATTTAATGTATCATAATGATACAACGGTAAAATAATGTACCAAGGGTATCATTAAGTCATTTCTTTATAATGAACTAACCTTAATTTAATTAACCTTTATTTTTCAGTGGTAACCTTTCAATGGAGAAGCTTAACATGAATTCATAAGTATAATGGATAATTATATATAAAGTTGGTTATAAACGTTCAACTAAATAATTATTTTCTGTATTTTTCTTTTAACATTCTTTTCTCAAGAGTTTTTATTTTATTTTATTTTAGCACCAATCTTTTTCTTTTAGCTGACCCACTTTTTTTACCAGCAACATAATATATTGAGTCCCAAAATGTCAAGTTGACATCTTTTATTAATTATAAACCTCAGAAAGTCTTGACCAATGTATGCCACAAAAAAGACTTCGTTTTTGCTGATGCAGAAGTATTAGAATTTGTATGCCAACATTGTCATATTACTTACACGCTCAGCTTTACAAATAGCGTGCGGTGCACTTGCAGTCATTAGCTTATTAATAACCGTTAATTTCATTTGATAGTGCAAGTTGACATAGGCATGTGATTCCCATTGATCAAGTCTGGTAACCCTCCTACTAAGAATTAGGTTTCAAGATAACCCTCACCCTGTGTTAAGGCACTGAAATCTTCTAGTTTCTGATTGGGATTAATCTCATTTAGCCCATACTTACCTTTGCTATTCTGTACCATCAATGCGATTGTGCCCAGATGGGATCTAAAAGTTGATAGGAAATAAGAGATACCAGATGCATGTTTGGTGCACTAAAAATCTTTTACTTGTTACAAAAGTTGCATGTATGTGCTTGATAACCAGAGGCTTGTATAGTGATGATAAGTGGGTTATACAAAGTATATATAGAGATATAGGGTTCTTCTGCTAATTAATCCTGTAGTGTTATGCACGTTAGTTATTTACATAATAATCCTTAAGTTCTTGCAATGAAATTCCAAAAGTACTTTTTGTTGATTATTGTAAGAAGCTTGATTCTTCATTATATACATACCGCAAACTAGAATTTTTTTTGAATAAATATGTTTTTAGTTTATATATTTTCCATTAAATAAAGTCAAGGTTTCTATTTCATATATATATATATATATATCAATGGGTTTAGTCCGTAATTTTTTTTAAAAAAAAATGTTGATATAAACATTTAATCTCCTCTCCAAACATTCATTATGTTTTTTCAAAGTTAAAAGTTACTAAATCCCTAGGTTTCTTAAAATTTGATAATCAAAATCATCATTATCAAAATTTAAAGACCTTGATCATGCTTGACTGAAGATATACGGACTAAAATCAGTTTTTTTTTTAAGTTTCTATGTAGCCATTTTCGTTAACAATCAAGCAAGATAGATTCATGCACATAATAGCCCGTTTTATGTAGCTATTCATTTACTATCAAGCAACTGTTCATGCATCTAATAACCTTTTTTTTAAGTTAAAAAGGGTTAAATCCACTCCTGAAAATATAGAAACTTTGACTAGAGATTAAAATCACATTTTTCTATAAAAAAAATTATGTAGCCATTTTCATTTACGATCAAGCAAAGTTGAGCATCTTTTATGAAGACACTTTTGATAAATTCATGCATCTAATAACCTATTTTCTTATAGTTATAATTGTCCACGTTATTTTTTAAGATCCAAGTGATTCAGTAGCAGAGGTGCAGCTTTTTAGATATGGCTTGAGCTCTTGGATTATTATAATACCCACGCACTGCTTGTCCGAGTTATTGGAAGACAGAACACAGAAGTAACTCTAGCACAGTTTTTTTTTGTCTTTTTACCTTTGTTTTATTATGGACTTTCTAAGTAGTAAAATATAAGAATTCAATGCATGTTTAACTCTGTTTACCTTTTGCTGATTAGGATTATTATATAAATTGCTTTTTATTCTATTTATTGGGATTGATAAATCGCAATAGTGTTTATCATTCTTCAAAATTCTCTTTTAACTTTGGATTAATATTAAATCCACGTTCTAAGTTCTCACCGTTACTTTAAATACGGTATATTGTTAATTAATATCTGCCCGTACGTATTTCATTTCTTAAAGTTATTTGCAGATTAAGTGGAAAAATATTAACAGCGTTATGTTTAAGCGGCAAAGTTTAGTGGTGGTTTCACATATGTTCAAAGTGGGATAAAAGTCCTGATAATGGAAAATTTAATACTCAATTCATTTGGAGAGAAAAAAAATTATATATTAACAATATAAAATAAATTTAAATTGTTATTCAATTATAGATTATTATGTATAATAAATTTATTAATTTTTAAATAATTATCTTAAAAGTTATATTAGTAATACTTATTAAATAATAATATAAAATTATTTTATATTATCAAATGACTAATAAATTTATAATAAATTGAAATTTTCTTCTAAAAAAATAACAATGAAATTTGAATTTAAGATCTCATAAACTACTTAAACTCACATTATTAGACCAATTCTAGAGGGTAATTTTGAATCATGAAGAAATTGAAACAGAATAAGACACATAACATTAATGGTACGCAGAAAGTTTCATATGGCTAGTCTCGTACTATATAAAGACTCCCCCCTCTCCTTTTCTGTCTCTTTGGGTTTCCCAAGAGGTATATACAGATGGATACTCTGTCACGAGCTTTAGTTTTCAAATGCTTGGAACTAAAGTTTCCAATGCTTGGCTGTATGTTCCTTTCTTCTCTTGGAATGAAGCATGCATCTTTCCGTACCCTATATAAGGAAAACATTATATTTGCTCAAGCCTCAAGGAATCCTGTGAAAAGCAAATTAACAATGCCTGCATAGATCTTAAACTAACACATCAATATTTAAGTACAAGGTAAAGAAAATATATAAAGAACTAACAAATAAAAATTAAGGAGTTTATTTTTAATTAATTCTCCAAATAAAAATTTGCAAATTTAGTCTCTCACATTCAAAAAAAACTGTTTTTTAGTCTCTTTACCAGAATTTGAGAGACTAACATATACAATTTTTTATTTAAAAAAACAAAAAATAGACTCCTAATTTAAGGGATTAAAAACATAATTAACTCATAAATAAATTACATACCAGAAATTTGATGAAATTGAAAAATTATATTTGGATTGAATTGAATATATACCTGTGTAGGGGAAACTTGAAATTGATCTGTTAAACGATCATAAGATTTTAAAAAATAATCGATGATGGGGAAATCTCACATCTCACTTTGGATAGATTTCTTAACAAATACTTGTAGAAGAAAAAAATAATAAAGAAATAAAAATCAAACTTTTTTACAAATTAAAATTAATATGTCTCTGGTTTCTCTAAAATCTAAAGTATATAAGTTGATTTTAAACTTTAGAAGATTTTTTTTTTCTCCTATAAACGTAAATTTACTAGACCTTTGTATATGTATATTTGCAGTTTTTTATTTATTAAGTGCAGTTGAAAAATTGAATGAATGTTAGTTTCACATGATATATATATTGGCTTGCACATGCCATAATTTGTTTCTCAAAGAGTACTAATTTATCATATTGGTATACCGTTTTTATCAGTTGTTCTACCCAAGGAAAAGAACAAAAGCATCCTAAAAACTTAATCTTTTTAGTGACAATTTAAATATAGATTTAATTTTCGGCACGAGAGCAAACATAATAGATCAAAACAAAGTCCTAATAGATGATTGAAGATGTCAATAATCTCACTTTCAATACGATTCAAACATAATACTTAAAATTTAAATACCAGTTTAAGTCATAAGTATAAGGCAATATTACTCCCGGTGGTTAGTATTGTTTTTTTAACATGAAACAATATTTTCATTATATGAATAGACAAGGCTAAAACATAAGCCAAATGTAGGATTTCTCCATGGGTTGCCGACGAGGGTTCAAAATTTCTCATGTTTAACGTACGATAAGCTACTTCGTCGTTTATTGCTTGCACAACTTGTGTTATCTTAAAAGGGGCTCATGACTGATGAGTCACGTCCAAGACTCCAAAAGGCTAATTACAACCCAACACCAACACGAACTGCTATACATATACAATCTCCACCAATTTAAGCACGTACGATCAACTGCTTCCGTAAGGTCAAAGAAAGCTGTGTTCTGTGTATACATAAACGTGCTAAGTTAGTTACTAATTAATTTAAACGTAATCTGCGATATGGCAAATTATCCGAACTAACATTCTTAGACAAAGGCAGGGGTTCGCTTTATTTGCCTGGTCCTGATGCTCTATCTAGTCTAAACCCATATATATCGTTCATAGTGGACCCATTTTAGCCTTTATTTTTTTCCCTTTTATTTTGATAAAGTGTGTCTTAATTTGTCGTGAAATACTTAATTAAGGTTCTATGTTTACTGGCCATCCAGCAATTTGCTTTTAGAGTTCCACGTTGCAGGTATCAACGTAGCTAGGCACCCATAATGGCTATGTCAATTTTGTTTCAACTATTCACTAACAATTTGTGGCTTACGATGAATTTTATTAAAAAGTAGAATCCAATAGGCATAGGAAGGAGGCAAAGCACCAAGTGTGGCTGAGAGCATTGCCATATAGTTTATCATTAGTAAATAAAATGACAGCTAGCATAACCTGTAACAGTAGAACAGAAGAAAAAACGTAATTTTAATTTTAATTTTTATATATAAAACTAACAGTGCAAAACATCAAGTTAGAATCAATCATCCCAACTAAATTGGAACCCAAAGATTCTAACCATCATATGCGGTACCGCCAAATCCTAGAACTGACAAGAGAAAACAAAAACGAACATCATACTTGGGGGCTAAACCAAACCCATGATCAACAGCAACGTAAAGAAGAAATTAAATTAAGGTAAGAATATTAAAAATCTTCTCACCTTAATCTAAATATTCAACATGACAAGAGTAAAATTGCATCGGAGACTATTTAACTAACTCAACTAAGGAATAAAAATGTTGAGTCATGACAAATGACTAGTCTCAAGTAATTGACATTGACAACACTATTTACAAATTAAATGTTCGGAGGGTTTTGTTGTTGATGCTTTTCTTTCTCTGGAGAGTCTGTAGTTATTTCTGGGATTGTAATTTCAACATGGTCGACGGTGTTATCAATATCCACAACAGGTTTTATGATACCTCGATGAAGAAGGGGTGGCTTCTCTGGTGAGACATTCGGTTCAACAACACTCTTGAAATGGGCTAAGTGAGAAAGCTCAGAAACAGACTCATATATTTTCTCCACTGATTTGGTGATTTCTTCGAGTATTGATGCAACTGTGGCAACTGGGATTATGGATAGGAGATCAGTATCTTCCCAAGAAACGATTTCAAGGGCAACTTTGAGGTCTTCAACTGCAGTTTTTGAATTTTCTATGTGGACTTTTGCATTTGATGGGTGTGTCATTTTTTTGATTGATGAAGATATTGCCTTTAATGCCTTGTTGGACTCTGAGGTCATCTTTGTGCATGGTTCCTGAACTTTACACTTGAATTCCAAAGATACCTGCAGTAACCAACAAAATGCATGCATATTAGTTTCAATATCTCATAAAGCTTTTTTTCTTCTTCTAGTTTTGGAGTATTCTCACAAGTGTATATATATTAATTACAGCTAAAAGTTTGTTTAAAATTGTTTTCTTTTTTTCAAAAAAGTTTTTGTCAAGCTAAAATTGTTTTGATAATAGACATTGAAGTGAAGGTCTCAAATATTTCATGTTTTTAACGTAGAAAGAATAATGATCGATGTATTACTTGGATTTTCGGGTTGAGGTAGTTGTTAATGGTTTCAATCTTGTAAGCACATTCCCGAGTAAGTGCTCCAATCTTCAAGTACTGCTTCCAAGGATGGCGAAGACGAAAACGGCCATGTCCTGGTTCCCACCTTGCCAAATTTGCCTGTGCAATATTATAACGTTAATATTAGATCAATCTATCAAATGATGAAAGTGTTGAATGATATCTCAGAAGTTAGAAAGGAAAAAAAAAAAACTCACCAAGGACTCCTCACTTGCTTTAGAATTAAGAACACTTTTATATCCTTCAAGAACTGACTTCTCACACTTTTTTGTATCCTCTGAGCAATGAAAATATTCGGTTTGGAATCCTGAAAATGGTAAGAATTATTTTAGATATTAACATATATGCATCACAAAAGGATGCATGTAAACTAATTAATGGTGGGTCAAATATATATACCTTGTAGGTAATTTGCTAACTTTTCTATATTGGAAGCCACCAACTTGTGAAGGTCTTCACCTGCCCATACTGGACAGATGAAAATGGAGATGACCATGCAAGCTGCTGCTCCTAATAAAATTGTTGAAAGTCTCTGATGGGCAAGCTCGAAGAGTTCTTCCACTCTATAACCCGAGACAGCGACCAAACAAAATGTCAATATAAATACCACAATCCCATAGTCATATCTTTGCTTGATCTTCGGAAAAAATCTGAAAAAAGTAGCTCCTGCGGCTGCAAACACAAAACACAAACCATTTAGCACATTGTTTAATTAGGAAGCAAATGCTAGTCTCATGCCGAAGCTTCATTTGCTTTGTCCAAATTGTATATGAGAAAATAATAAGTTATGAGTATAAAATGTATCATCCAATCACTATGCAAAATTTGTTAATTTTTATTACAATTACACATCAAAAGTCATATCAACAACGATTTTTAATTAAATAATAACAGTATAAAATTATTTTAACTACATGACCATTAAACTCATTATATATATATATATATATATATATATATATATATAT
>CM023943.1:29138238-29159552 GCA_013407115.1 Glycine latifolia
TTTTTTTTTTTTGTTTATGAAAGGGTAGTGAATCCATTTGAATGTTTGAAACGGACATAGGAATGAAGGCAATGAATGTGTCTAACAAGGACTAATCTTAGATTTTTGGAGGGTGTCTATGCATTATGCTGCAGAAATATTGACATGGTGTTGTAACTGAGTTGTTTTTTAATAGGCGTTGCAATTGAGTTGTGGTACCCCTCTTGTATCCTCTAATTAATATTATTTCTATTTGACCGTTAAAATTAAAGGTCGTCTTGTATCTTCCGAGGCTTCTTTTACTAAGGTTAGTTATTAGCTCAGTTGTATTAGTGAAAGATAATATAAATTGGTAATTAGTGTAACATCTCTGCTTTTAATTTTATTAAGGCTATTACACTATGATATTTCATGTGATAACATTTTATTCAATATGTTTCTTGATTAGAATCCTCCATCGCTTCAAATAGTAGATTTTTTTAAGACCTAAAAAATTAATTATGTTTGTTTCTGTATTCAATAACTAACCCCATAAATAATACAAGACTTTTTAACGTATTTTATTCTAAATCAAATTTATTTAATTATGAAATTCTTAAGTAATATACTATTAGAAAGTAAGTGTAATTCATTGGTATAAATAGCACTAATTAATTCATTATATTCAATTATATAATTATATACACATCTATTAAATCTCTCTTAGTATGGTGGATTCGATCAAGATATTATAATTAGCCTAAAAAAGGAAAGGACATAATCACGCCAGAATCCCATCCCCTCCATACAAGGTTAATTGCAGTCCAAGTTCAAGCTCAAAAATAAAGGAGAAACAAAAACTATTTTTCAATGAATCAGCCGTATAGACAAACCACCCATATATTTCTAATAGATATAAATGATAAAATATATTGTTAAATATCCTAAAAAACTTGGAATTCTTTTTTATATTAAAAGTTCGAGAATCTTACCATATAATCAATCATTTTTAAAACTTTTATAATTGAACATTTAAATCTGTACTATTTAAAAATTACACATAAATTTTGAATTATTATTTTTTAAAATTAATATTATTTTATTTAATATAGTTATACATGTTATTTTTATTTGAATATATTGAACATTTTAATCTGTACTATTTAATTGATTTAAATAAACACACCCTATGGGAAAATAAAATTTCTATCCAATATTTACGAGCGCAACTGCGCAAGTTTCTTCACTTCTTTTAGTGAATGTGCTATCACAGTTCTAAAGACCAAATTATTTCATTTTTTTCTTTTGTTGAATTATTTTTCATCATTGTGACCTTGTCATTCTAGTGCCATGAATTTTAATGGATGTATGTTTCGATAGAAGAGGGAGAATATACATATGGTATATCTAAAATATTTTATATAAGAGGAAGAAAATTAAATCTGAATCCTATAGTTAAATATGGATGATTAAGATTTAATATTAAAAAATCACATGACCATTTAAGTGATTATATAATGAATGATGAAGATTTAGCATTTATTCAAAATGGACAATCTGGAACCTTGGCAGATAGAAACTTTGGAGAAACTAGGAAGGCAAGTATTGGACACTTTCCGCATATCTCTCGTGGGGCATGTGATATGCTATTATAGGGATATTTGTGAAACGGGATGAAATAAATTTATCATTGTTTTTATCTGGATATAAAATTTTATATAATCATTTATTTGAACTAAATTAAACCTTATACTATATGATGTAAGATCACATCATCCCATTTTGTTGACATAATATATCAAATTTAGGATATATATATATATATATATATATAAATAATTGTATCATAAAATCAAAGATTAATAAAATTGTAATTAAAGTGTATTTTGTGCAATATAAATTTGAAGATAAATAGTTATTAATTAATATAGTATTATGTAATATATTCTTTTATTATGTGAAGAACTTTAATTATCAACCTATAATTATTTACAAACTGTACTCTTAAAAAAATATAAGATAATAATATTGAATTGAGCCGATCCAAAAACATAACATCAAAATGTATTCAAAGCATATTGATCATTGAGTCCAATTTCTAAAGTTAATTTTTTTTAACTCAACTTTAGAGTGGAACAAATTAGTGTCACGTGACGGGTATGTTCTTCCACCTTATCTATCAAATGCTGGTAAAAGTATGCGCACCAACTTTATACCCATTGAGAAATTTGCATTCCTAAAGTTATTCCACACAAGTTAACCTTTCAAATTTAACGTAATAAGTCAACCAGAAAAATAATGCAATAATGGTTTTTTTTATATCCAATAATATGTATAGTGATATATAGTGTCATGTCTTTGGAAAAAAAATTGTGTAAGGTTCATACAATACACACAAAAGAAAATCCTCTTTCAATTATATTGGTAACCATTATAGACAGAATATTTAATTAATATACTTTAAGTTGCCTATGCTCAATCCAACCGGTATAAGTATGCAACAAATGTCAGTTTTTTTAGCATTCCCTATGACTCTCTTCAAATGTTTTTCCAATTAAACTCATTGGCTTATATGTTGCTTTTGTTTTGATTGAGATCTAGATGTTTATTTTATGGAATATTTTACCCTTTTGGGAGTTATATTTTTTGGAATATTATAGTTGAGAATGTTATTTCTTAATATATATATATATATATATAATTTGTCATATTTTCACAAAAAATGTATTTTTTTCTACTTTATTAGCATGAAAATAAAAATATAGATCGACATGAGAATGTAACTTTCTTGAAAATAAAAGATACAGAAATATTTTTTTTATAACCTTCTAACAAATATAAGAATAAACATTTTTATCTTCATATATTTTGGATAGGAGTGTTCATGAGTTCAGATCAACCCAATAAACCTAATGATCTAGACCAAATCAATTATATTAGTTAAGAGTTTTTTCTAATTTGGATCTGACTCGAATTAAACCAATTAAAACTGATAACAATTGGTTCAAGTATCTAACTGAAAATTTTTAAATCTTAACTAACTCGAACCAAACCAAATATATATATTATTAATTTTTTATTTTTTAAATGTTGAAGTTACTTATATATTTTTATGTTCTTTTATGTATTTCATTTGCTTTTTATGTTTATCACACATTTACATAGACTTACTTTGACATTTGCATTTTCCTTTGTCACATAATCCTAAAAGAGGGTCCCACATGCACACCCAGAGCCTCCTCCATCCTCCATTGTTGTTCTACCTCCTTGCAATCGTCATTTAAATTTAAACCTTTTATGAACTTCCATCCGGTCGACATTGACAATACAATTTTAATCTCTAGATCTCCTCATCATGGATTTGACTAGTTTAATGTATATCATAAGACTATTTACTAATTTTGGGATAAAACTATTATTTTATACTTTTTAAAACATAATTTTATTATTGGATATCTAATAAACTAAACCAACCTGTCCAACATTATTTTTGTTTTTGGTTTAGGCTAGACAAAAAAAAATCTAAAATTTGAATAAGTTAAAACAAACCTCTAAAACAAATAAATTCTTAAAAGTATTTTCATTAAAATATACTTAACATAATTTTTATTATCTAAAAAAAATTATTTTTATTAAATGATAATGATTTTTTATAAAAATGTATATATTTTTTACTGCATTATTTTTATTTCATAAATAATAAATAAATGAATAGAGGTGGTCCCGTGATGAAAGGGGCGTGAGATACACTGTACACGCGTCAACCCCACAAAACTCATCTCTATCTACCCTCTCCTAATGCTTTAACGAAGATTCGGTCCTTCTTTTTTTCTTTCTGCTTTACACGGGTCCCACCGTTGATCCTTTTATTTTTTCTTTTAAAAATAAAATATTAAGAAAATGGCACGAATAGAGATTAGAGAAGGATAGGGGAGGGGTCCCCGTGCAAGGCAAGGTCAAGAAAGCAACCAATGAAGAAGAGGGTTGGGTCTCTCGGCAACTACCTTTATCTTTAAACTTTAATCTTTAATTAAATAAATGGCGATATACACCTACGACCTTTCTCCGTGTCGGTTTCTGCTTGTTCGTGTCCCTCTCTCATTGCTCCTCCTCCCACGAACGAACTACATAACAGATAATACTTTCTCTTTTGTTTTGTTTTTGTTTTTGCGCCATGGATCAAAAACTTTTTCAAATTATTGTGCCCTTCTCTCTCTCTCTCTCTCACTCTTTACATTTTGGCGGGGGAAGACGTCACCTGCATTATTGGGGTTCTTTTGTTTTGACGTTCGAGGCCGTGGGATTGGTGGGGGAGTTGTTGTCGGCGAATCGAACGAGTGAGGAAAAAGGCGTAGGGTGAGTGTGGGCGTAGGAGATAACTTGTGTCTGGTGGCGTGTGAGGAGAAGATTGGATGGTGACGTAAGATGTACGCAGGGTCCAAAAAACACAAAAGTCCAAATGATGGTGTGGGGACTCCTCTTGAAAATTTGAATGGCAGGAAGGAGGAACAACAAACAAAACAAGGATAGTGTGGTGAGCTCACGTGAACGTCATGCGCGTCTGATTGCCCTGCGGACCGTTCCGGCGGTGTCCACTGTCCACTTTCCACAACTCTTTGCCCAACAAATTGCTATATTGCTTCCATAAAATAAATACTCCTACTTAATTATGTAATAGATAACTAGACATGATTGAAGGGATTCTAAGATTGATGAGGAAAAAAAATAATAATTAAAATTTGTGGATAAAAAAATAGACATAACTAAAATACGAAATAACAATTTAGAGGTGCAAATTTGATATGCTTAAATACGACTTAATTTAGAATTACAAAACTCTAGCTTGATTTGTTTTTTTTTACAGCTTAACTTTTAACGTATGTTTCGCTGTGATTAAAGTTCTAGCATATTTTTAAAGGTTTTATATAATCATAAATTATGATACATTTTATAATTTTTATATCATAGTTACAACGACAGAAAGAGATCATTTTAAAAATTTAATCTAACCTAAAAGCTTATTTATGATCTCTAATGGTGGTGCTGTGGCAACATGATTTGTTATTTCTTCAAATTTTAATTGTAGAGATAATTCATGATATAATTTTGAGTAAATTACACTCGCACATCCTATGTTTTGCTCAAATTTCACTTGATACTCCTTCCTTTTTGTACCCTACAAAAAATTTCTTAATTGTTTAGCTCACATTACACTTAGACCACCTCCTTCCTAAACACCGTTTAATAATCTAACAGAAATTAGGCACATGCTGGTCATATGACTTTTAATGAAAATTTATGTCTAAAATATCTTCATTTTCTTCCTCTCAACCTGAAAATATTTTAATACTCTTCTTCTTTTTTGTTTTTCTACGTAAACCCAACTTTGAACCCACTTTGTTGATACGCAATGTTAACACATTTCCTCTCATCCTTTGTTCTACTAACTTATATATGAACTGAATTCTAATTCTCAACAAACATTTTCATCCATTATGTTCCTGTGGTCCAAAACATCAACACTATTTTAATCAACAATAATAAACAGATGATTTCCAATTCATCCATTGTGTTTCCTATAGTCCCAAATATCAATACTATTTTAATCAACAATAATAAACAAATGATTTTCAGTTCATCCACTGTGTTTCCTGTTGTTCCAAACATCAACATTATTTTAATCAGCAATAATAAACAAATGATTTCTAGTTCATCCATTGTGTTTCCTGTTGTCTCAAACATCAACACTATTTTAATAAACAATAATAAGCAAATGATTTACACTTCATCCATTGTGTTTCCTGTTGTCCCAAATATCAACACTATTTTAATCAACAATAATAAACAAATGATTTTAAAAATCATAAGTGATCTCAAACTGGTCTCCCATTGAAACCCCATTCAGAAATAGGCAACAATAAACAATCAAAATTAAATAAATAATCTTAAAAAGTAACCTATATACAAGGTCCAGTGGTCACTTACAAGCATAGCCTAGCGTGAACAGAAATTTTGGAACAAGAAGAAAAATAGAGTGCTCGTGAATGTCAAAGAGGAAGACAAATGAAGATGCTCATGAACGTCGCGAACTAGAAGAGGAATAATGAGAAATTTGCAAACTAGAACAAGAACGGTGAAGAGGAATGAAACGTGAACGTCATGAGAGAAAGAGAAACTCGCACCGCCTGGACGTTGAAGAAGAACTCGCCAATAAGAGGAAGATGAACAATACTCACTAATGGTGAAGAGGAATGAAACATGAATCATAAATTCTGAAACTAATTGGGAAGAGATAATTTGGATTTTACAATTAAAATATAAGGGCAATTTTGTCTGCTCGCATATTTCAATTGACGTTAGTTAACGACGTTAATAGAGGAGAGTAAAAATAATGTGCAAAAAAGGAAGAGTATAAGGTGAAATTTGAGCAAAACACAGGGGTGCGAATATAGTTTATTCTATAATTTTTAAACCACCATCACACATTAATCATTAATTTATCACGTGTGAACTATTTTTAAAGCTTAACTTGATTATTTTCAAAGCCTAACTAAACTAGGCCTTCAAATATATTAGGTTAAGCCTTAGATATAAGACTTTAATACCTTCTTCATTATGTCATTTTTTTAGTCCTATAATTATTATTTTTATTTTTAATCTCTGTAAATTATATTGTTTTGTTTTTATCTTTCATATTATTATTTCTATTTTTAATTTTTGTTGTTGATGTGACTTTCATAACATGATTTTTTTTAGTTATCATTTTGATATGATACTTGTTAATGTTTAACAATCTTTTGCCACGTCAACTGCCATTTGAAATTCTTAATGGCAATTACCAAATGCAAAGAAAGTAACAAAGCTTAGGGATTTTAAATTTTTTTTACCGAAACTAGAATAATAATAAAAAATCAAGTAAATTATAAGGATAAAAAAGTACATTTAAGCCTTTTGTGATAAGAAGAATTATTCAACTGTGTTTATTTAGATTTATCATATTGGTAAGGAAAAAAGAAATAGACCAAGGGTACATTTTGTAGTGAGAAAAAAAATACAGTAAATGAAAATATTGATAATGATATACTACTCTTAAATATACATCAAACTGTGCAAAATTTCACAATCTTTATGGTAAAACTGACTCTTTCTATACTTGTCATGGCAATAGACCAAATTGCAGAACTATGAATCTATGATGGTGCGGTCCTGGAAGCTGCAACACGTTCTATATGTTTTCATTTAGAAGCAACCAATTGTAGCCGAAGCCATCTACTATATAGATGGGTCTACTATATAGATAGACTCATGCTTGCGCGGAGCTATCTTCGAGATTGACTGTTATCAGCTTTTTCCTAAACATGATCACTTTAAAAAAAGTCAAATGCCCAAAGAACTATAAGCAGAAGTTATCTTCAGGGAATCGTAGATGATTGTATTGTTCTAAGTAGCTAGCTAGGAGGAGAGTACGTACTGTTGTTTACTAAAAGGATGGGTAACAAAGTAGCACACGCTGACACGCTTTGGTGTCTTTAGCTTTTGATCTTGTGATGTATACTGGATAGATGAGGTCCTATACTAAGTTACCAATTAGAGCATTGCAAAATTGCAAGTGATGTAATGTCCTTAATTTATTTCATCACTGGAATAATATTTCAAGCACTATTTAACCTAAAAAAATGGTAATGCACATATGAAGAGCATCTGACCTATTTTGTGGTGTGAACTATGTTAAACTGACCTATTTATTAAAAGATGAAATTTAAGTTTTTTAAAAAATTTATCGCTTAAGTAAAAAGTTAGGTTTTATTAACAAAGTCTAACATAATTGGTAAATTATTGAGTTCCATAAGCATGCTCATGATCGTGTTAGCTGCTAGGCAAGTTAGACAATGACCTTAGACCTCATATTTTCGCATTAATTATTATTGGTCGTAGATTTAGTGCCAGTATCATTTTTTTAGAGAATTTAGCCTCAGAATCATATACATGATTGTAAGTTCAATTGACAACTACTTATTCGTGTAAGATAATATTGTGATTATTTTAATGCCAAAATTAATTGAGAAAATCAAAAGCTATTTTAATGTACCTATAAAATTGAAATCGATTGAATACAATTAATTCTATTTGTTTCCAGTTTTGTAAAATCATTATATTTTAATGTGCCTATAAAATCAAAAGCTTTTTTTCATTTTTTTTTATTTTTTGTTTACACTGGAAAGTTATTTATTTAAATACTTTATTATTTCCTTTTATTTTACTATATTATATTTTGTAGTGATAGAAAATGTCAAATAAAAATTATGAATTTGGTTTTAAAAAATAAAGAAAAAATAAATAAAAATGATTCAATCTTAATAAATTTGTTACTATTTGTAAAAAGGATACAAAAATTAGTACAATCAATTAATGAAAAAATGATAAATCAACTACATCTAAATAATATTGAAAATACTAATATTCCTAAAAAGTTTGTGAAATTAGAATATTAATATAAAAAATTATATTATATTCCTATAAAAAAATGTCTAAGGCCCCAAATTTTCTAGACACAGTCGTACCTATACGGATAGAAATTTGATTTTCTTATATGCATATGGAGAAGAGTTTGTTGGGAGAGATAAAATTCACTTCTCTCCTCTTAATTATCTTTAAGCTTAAGGATTTTTCTCATAATTTTCGACTGCAAAGATACATTAATTCTAGGAAAAAAAGGTTAGACTTTTAAATTTTTTATTAAATCTAATAAGTCAATTTGTTTATACATGTTCATAATTACCTCTGGTCCTATTTATAATTAAGAAATAAGTAATATTGTGTTTTATATTATAATTTGTTTTTTATAAATAGTATCGGAGCTTGGAGGTAATATTATATACTTATTTATATATAATACAATTTATATCTGAGAATAATATAAAAATATAAACTTATCGATAATCTTTTTTTAAAAAAGGCCTATTTAGATTCATATCTACTTAGGCGTATAAGTCATATTGATTCGCATATGGACTTTATGCCAAACAGACTAAGTAAATTTTAAGGCACGGTTATATGTCACGTTAGACATTCAAAAAGTTAAATTAACTCTTAAAAATAGTCTCTAAGAAATAAATTTTATAATTATGAACTAAACTCAACTTAAATCTACCAAAAACTAACCTGACATTATATATTTCCATTCCTAATTATTACTAAATAAATACTTTTAAAATAATATAAGATATTAGCTAGACCAGACTATATTAACCTACAGTCTCACACTCTTCTTTAACCTACATTAGGTTTAATTTTAAAATTTCAAACCAAATTAAGGCACTGCTTTCAGTACGTAGGAAGTAGAAGTTTGGAGAAGGCACACATATCTCTATGTTCAAGGCACAGGATTCACGCTGAAGGAGCACCAGGCGAGCTATCCGGACAAATTGGACATTATCATTCATTATGACTCTCACAACACAACTATTCATTCTTTTTTCTTTGTGCGTGTTTCAGGCGATGCCACTAGCCAGCTAAGCTAACAATAATATTACTATGTGTGATGAAATCAAAGGGAAAGATTATTATATTTATAGATAGGTAGGTTTGGGTCCTTTTTGATTCTTCCTTTTTGTTTTGTTGCCCCTACCGATACCATCCTGACTTTTGTGTGGTGAGATGAGAGACCTTCCCAATTAATAGTAGTACCTAACAAAATTCGTTGGACACTTGGACAGGCAGGAGCAGGGCTATTACAACCACCAGCTACACCTCCAACCTTTTAAATCCTGTCTCTTTGCTCAACACTTTCTATATGGAGACATTGGCCACTGTGCCACAAAATTTGCAAAAATTTACCCAAATGCCACGTGGACCAAAGATAATACCATATTGCCACGCGCCTAATCCGCCTCCCCTTCAGGCGCATTCCATTCGCTGACGTGGCGCGCATCCAGTGGTCCCGCTAATACGCTACGCACCCCAGCGTTTTCCATGGTCAACAGACTTCTGACATGCAGAAGGTAAGTCGCTGGCCATCCCAGCGTATTATGTGTCAATTGGCAGTTGCTGATACGTGGCGGAACGTGGACGTAATTCGCTACCCCCCCAGCGAATTACGCCACGTGGTCCCCTATTTATACCCCACACCCCTTTCATTTTCATACTCCTTCCATCCTTTTCATTAAAAAATTTGCACGTGGGTCTCTCCTTCTCTTGGCTTTGCTCTGCTTTTTTTATTTCCATTACAAGTAAGTTGTATTTTAATATTTTAATTTTTTTTATGATTAATAGTTGTAAAAATAGATATTAAGTTAGAAATATTAGATTAAAAAATATATAATTATTTGGTTTGAAACATTAAGTTAGAAGATATATTATTATTTAGTTTGACACATTAAGTTAGAAGATATATGATTATCATGTGTGGAACACTAAGTTAGAAGATGATTAGATATTAAGTTAGAGAATGAGTAATTAAAAACTAGGATTAATAATCTATATAATAAATGATAATTTTTTTTGTAAAAAAGTTATTATATGTCATATATATAATTTTGTATTAATTATTGTTTGAAAATTCTTTTTATTTATTTGTTGCAGTAGTATATATGTGTTATGTTTGAAACATTAGGTTAGAGGATTAGTAGTTATTAAATATGATTGGTATTATAAGGTATTTTTTTTACTAGTATATACGTATTTTTTATTATACTACGTTAGAGAATAAATAGTTTAAAATTAGGATTGGTAATTTTTTTTTCATTACTTAGTTCTTGTATTTATGATATGTATATTTTAAATTTGTTTTCTTATACAAATTATTTGAAGGTATTTTTTTTAGTATATATGTATTATTAGGACTATGTTAGAGAATAAGTAGTTAAAAATTAGGATTGTTAATTTTTTTTCATTACTTAGTTCTTGTATTTATTATATGTATATTTTAAATTATTTTTCTTTTACAAATTATTTTAAGGTATTTTTTTTAGTATATACGTATTATTAGGACTATGTTAGAGAATAAGTAGTTAAAAATTAGGATTGTTAATTTTTTTTCATTACTTAGTTCTTGTATTTATTATATGTATATTTTATATTATTTTTCTTTTACAAATTATTTTAAGATTTTTTTTTAGTATATACGTATTATTAGGATTATGTTAGAGAATAAGTAGTTATGATATGTATATTTTAAATTTGTTTTCTTATACAAATTATTTGAAGGTATTTTTTTTAGTATATACGTATTATTAAGACTATGTTAGAGAATAAGTAGTTAAAAATTAGGATTGCTAATTTTTTTTCATTACTTAGTTCTTGTATTTATGATATGTATATTTTAAATTTGTTTTCTTATACAAATTATTTGAAGGTATTTTTTTTAGTATATACGTATTATTAAGACTATGTTAGAGAATAAGTAGTTAAAAATTAGGATTGCTAATTTTTTTTCATTACTTAGTTTTTGTATTTATGATATGTATATTTTAAATTTGTTTTCTTATACAAATTATTTGAAGGTATTTTTTTAGTATATACGTATTATTAAGACTATGTTAGAGAATAAGTAGTTAAAAATTAGGATTGTTAATTTTTTTTTCATTACTTAGTTCTTTTAAATTATATGTATATATATATATATATATGTATTTATTTATTTAGAATATTTTATTTAAATTAGTTATTATAATTTTTTTGAAATAGGATTTAGTTATTAAATACTACGATGGATCATCACGAGGATATGCCAGCACCTGCGGCGACTGAGGGTGCAATTAGCGTAATAGACCCCGGCCCTTCCGATCGCACTCTACTGACGTTACAGGACAGACATGTTTCCACTAATGTGTGGAATTCCCAGGAGGATCCGACTGTGCGCGATCGTGTCCTGAATGTGCGACATGCTGCCACACATGACCATCAGACGATACCCGAGGACATCCAGCCGTGGCTCATGCAAGCGGGTTTTTACCACGTTGCGCGTTTGCGCAACCACGAGATACCCATCGTGTATATTATGATGTTACAATTATGTTATAAGTTGTATGTAACTTAGGTAGTATCCGCTGTTTCAGATTGATCATCACCTTGTGTCAGCGCTTGTTGAGCGTTGGCGACCTGAGACACGGACGTTCCATATGCCGATGGGTGAGGTGACGATCACCTTAGAGGATGTACACCATCTGTTGGGTCTGCCGACTGATGGTGAGGTGGTCTCCGGACGCCATGGACGACACGATTTTCGTCAGCTGATTGGTGATTTTTTGGGGCTACAGCCCAGTGCGGGGCGTGATTTACATGGAGGTTTGTTAGGCCTACATTATTTACGTGACCAGTTCGGTGATTATGCCGTCCATGCTGGCACGGAAGTCGGACGGCTCAGATACACGCGTGCCCTGATATTGCGGATATTAGGCGGGATGTTGTTTGTCGACACGTCATCCAGCTTTGTGCCGGCTCGTTACTTACTGTTTCTTGACGATTTCGAGCGCACCAGTACATTTAGTTGGGGATCCGCTGTTCTTGCATATCTGTACAGGGAGTTATGCAAGGCCACAGCTCCATCACGTCGTGAGATGGGTGGATGTGCACTCCTGCTATAGTTGTGGGCTTGGACCAGATTCCCGTCCATCTCGCCGGCCCTTCCGACGATTGAAGACCAAGATGTGTTGCAGTTCGAGATTTACGGCAACAGGTAGTGCAATTTAAATTTGATAATAAATGATAACGGGTTTATGTCATTGTTACTAATTTTTTTTTGGTTATAGGTTTAACGTGTACACCACGCGTCAAACCAGATACACCCATATACGCAGATATCGTCACTACATGGATGTCATGCGTAGGAGAGACATTCGGTGGAGGCCGTATGATATTGTTGATGCAGTTTTTCCACCGAATGTGGACATGGCGAGACGCTGGTTAGCAGTTTGTCCATTGATTTGTTACCAGATCGTAGTATACCAGCAGCCTGATCGTGTGATGCGGCAGTTTGGGTTTGACCAGCCAATCCCAGATGAGCCGATTAATTGCAGTGAGTTTATGACGATCAATATTACTGGCAAGAGTGAGGTACCGTCTATGCTGATAACGGGCTTGCAAAAGTTAAAACCATCACAACACTGCTTGAATGTCCAAAACACCCTGTTAAATACCTTTACACTATCATCCAGTTGTCCATCAACAAAATGATCCATTGTTTCCAACTTATAGGCAGACCCATGAGCAAAGTTGACCATGTAACCCAACCACCTGGGCAGGAACACGTACGACGCATCCCAATCCCCAAATACCTTCACTATAGCCTTTTGCTTTGCTTTCCATGCCTTCCTGTAGGAAATGTGAAATCCGAGCATTGTTGAAATCCTTTCTTGAATTAACCCAATTTTAACACTAGGGTCCTCACGAATCATTTCTGCATTTCATTAGACAATTACATGTTACTTACTTTTGCAATGAAAAAACTGAATGAATTAAAACAAATTTGAATTACCTAGGATGACCGAACATATGAAATTAGAGTCAAGTTGTTTGTGATCTTGAGAGAGATTACGAGTAACACACGTGTGTTGGTTGTTCCATATGCCTACAATCCATACCTTGTCATCCTTTCTTTGGTACGCCCTCATCCTCCACGCACAACCCTCATTATGATTCTCACAAACCATAATAAGCCTTTTCGTATCACTTTTTACAACTACGGTTGTGCGATGCTCACCCATGCAGTATTGTTTTATTGCCATTTGTACATCCAACTTGCTTGGAAACACCTGACCCTTATATAACTCTTGACCCATCTCCCAATTAGGTATTTGTGCTCCTTCCATGTCATCTAACTCCTCATCTGGATGAGCCCAATTAATATTCGTGTAATGACTTATGTTAGACCAAAATGCTACATTGACCTCTGATGTATAATGACACAGTAATCACATAATTATGTTAAACTTGCAAACATTTAAACATTACTGCATAGCAAACAGATTTGCATCCATACCTGGAACCGGAATCGGACCTTGCATTCCGACAATGCCCGGAGAAGGCATAGCAAAAGCACTATCAAAATCACCATCTACATCCGTATCTGATGAGTCAGTATCTGGAACAACACCTTCATCAACTTCGTCCTCGGAACTGGCTATGGCAACATCTGCCTCCTCACCAGCCACCGTTTCTGTATCTTCTGCCTCAAATTCTTGTGTTGGTTGCGTTGTTGGAGGTGGTGACAATGAAACATCTCTATCTTCGGAATTGACCATCGGCTCTACGTTAAGATCAATCAAACCGCCAATTGGTACAACATTACGACTGCTTGACTGTCCACTGCAATTCACTTCAGCATACAATTCTATAAATCTCGGATCTCCTCCATCGGATATGCATGCGTCAGTAACTAAGGATAGATCGTCATTATCTACAACATCCACACCAACCCATTGTATCGGGTTGCCAGATGCACATCGAGCACTTAATCGAGATATAGACTGACCCCGTTGTAATCTCAACTTCTTATATATGATTTTTATCAAATCATCATAGCTGCATCCGCGGGGTATACGGAACATTTTGTTCTCTCCTTCAAATATTTGACCATTCGGCCCAATATATTTTCTCCCATTATAGTATACAATGGTAATCAAACCATTTCTACTAGCACTCATCTCGCAAATACAAAAAAAAAATATATGGACTGCTCTAATTAGACAAATGGAGCATCGGATAAAAATGGGAGAGGTGGGGTGAGTTTATATAGGGTGGGGTGTGGCAGTAAGTCGCTGGGCCAGCTAGCTAATTAATACACCTAATACGCTGACCATCCAAGCGCATTTCCTAAAAGCTGACACGTGTAAGTAACACGCTAGTGGGTGCAGCGTTTATGGTACTTAACTCGCTGGGGGGGCAGGCGTATTATGCCAGAGCGTGCCACGTGTCTCTACGGTTTCTGGCCTTAACTGACAGTTTGACCACCTAATACGCTGGGGTGGGTAGCGTATTAGGAGGGCCACTGGATGCGCGCCACGTCAGCAAATGGAATGCGCTGGAAGGGGAGGCGGATTAGGCGCGTGGCAGTCTGATATTATCTTTGGTCCACGTGGCATTTGGGTAAATTTTTACAAATTTTGTGGCACAGTGACCAATGTCTCTTCTATATGACCTATGCTAAAAAGTGCATTCCACACATCTCATCATCTTACCTTATTTTTATTTTGTTATTGATTGATTGATACAATAGAATTAGTTACCCACTTACCCTTACTTACCCTTATATATAATAGTCGGCGCTAGTTGCAGTGTGTTTAACCCCATTGACTGACTGGTTATTTCAGAGAGAAAATAGATGCTAGTGGAACTGTCACTATTACTTAGATGAGTTAATAATGGCAAAGCCCAGGGCTACTTCTATGTGGTTTGGTGAAAATAAAGTCAAGAGTTTCTGGCTCATTGGTGTCATGCGGTTTAGCTGAAATGATTCCAACTAATCATTTTCCTTAATTTTTCATCATTGATATTTTACCACTTCCGTAACTGCCAGGATCTAACAACAACAACAATATGATTAATTGATTACTTTGTCCTTTGAGAAAATTTAGAAATGTTATTTTTATACGTAAATATATGTGCTTTTACTCTTTGCACTTATTTCTGTAATTTTTATTTTATTTTATTTATTTTCTCTCCTGTTTACCGGACTTGTTCTACTTTTTTTGGTAAAACATAATTTAGTGCAAAAAAGTATATCAATTTTGTGTACATGTACCATTAATTCGTTAATATTGAGAACTGACGGATGAAAACATTTTTGCGAATCATGTGGTTAGAATCCTAAAGAAATGCTCTGAATAAATACAATGAAAAGTTGAAGTAGAAACTATCTTGCCTGGTTATTTATGTCTAAATAATTATTATCCGATGTGGTAAGACTTCATTGACAATTGGTCTTAACATTTCTTGAGGAAAAAAAATAATACTCCCTTCATTTCAAAGACGCTTTAAAAAAATAATAAATCATATATATTAAGTGACATTTTAAGTTTTTAATAAAATATTAACATTTTAATTCAATTTTATCCCAAATAAATAATATCAACACGATAGTTTTTTGTAACATAAAAAACACACACGAGTGATTTTTAGTATTGTGTGCATTAATTTTTCAATGGCCAATAGCGATAAGTTAGTAAAATTATTTCTCTGCTTATGTTATTTATTGATTAAGTGTGATAAAAAGTACTAATAAAAAAGGGTGACAGGTTTTATACACTTAAACAAATAAATCACCTCATTATTTTTTTTCCTTCTTTCTATATCTTTGCATACGTCATATTATTAATAATAAGGAGTGATGAAATTCTATTGATATAATTTTGATAATTATAAGATTATTTTTATAACTTGATATAAAATGTAATTTTATTGATATAGCAATTGAATTATATTTATATATTACCAAGATTTTTTATCGTATTTTATCAAAATTGAATAATAACAAAAGAAGATAATCAAATAATTTATATTTTAGTATATTTTGGATTAATATAAATTTTTATATACATGACATGTATGAAAGGAATTGTAAATCCAACGGTAAATTTTTTAAAAATATTGTTTAATTAAAAATTATAAAATTATATAATAATTATTAAAATTATACCGTTATAATTTAATTCATCCTCATTATTAATTATATCAATAGTTAAATATTTCTCTAATGTTTGTATCTCTCTTGAGATGTAAATACCTCTTGGTTCTTCAAACAAGTTTTTCTATAAAAAAAATGGTATGGGATAAGTACAAAAAAAAATAGATTAAGGAACTTTCAACTCTATTTCCATAGACTCTCATGAAAGTCTACATCCCCATTTAATATTGAAAAAGAAAGAAAAAAGCATGTTCCAAATTGTTTGGAGTTGAATATGAAAGTATAACTTTCAATGTATTTTCTTCTTTTTTTTTAAGCAACGTATGTATATTTTTTTTCTATGCACAACTGGGAATGAGTTATGCAAATAGATATTGATTCCAAATTAATAAATAATAATCACGCCGAAGAAAATTGTCATTAATTAAAGCAACCGACAGAGATATATTAATGGAGAATTTAAAAAACCGTATATCTTTTTCAAATGTCAAACTTTCTTACGAGGGAATGGGTGATTTCACATAAACGGAATATACTACCAAATGAATACAATATTCTGCATTACACTTTTGCTTTTGTAACAAAATAGAGGAAAAGGCAACTGTTTTTTCAAACCAATAATACTTAGATAATTATTAATACACTATTAAGGCCATAATTGAGTTGTTGAAATTTCTAATTCTTTCAACAAACACAACATAATAGCTTCTAATTGAACACTTATGTTAGCTTCACGCTGTAACAGTGGTTGAGAGATTCCATTAGGACCTTGTGTTCCTTCCTCGTTAGTCTTTCCATGAAGCTAACAAACAGTGGACCATGCATGTGTCAATTAAAACCTCCCAGCCTTAGCTAACAACAGCTGATTAATAGTCCCTCCATTTCTGATTATAATACTTTTTTAACTAATTCCTAGTCTTTAAGAAAAATAGATATTATAATAAATTTATCAATTATTTATATTATTGTTTCAAAATTATTCTTTTATTTTTTTCTCTATTCACTTACTTATTTTTCATTATTGTTTTGAGAAAGAATAATTAAGTGAGGACGTAAAAATAATAATAAATGCAACTAAAAATTAAAAAAATAATTTTATAAAAATGGAAACAAAATTGAAAAAAAAAATCTTATTACGAATACATTAGAAGTAATTTGTTTGATAACTTTTACTTTTATCATAGCAAATGTTGTAATAAAAAATTTATCGTCCATAATATACTACCTAACTCTAAAAAATACGTGGCGTGTTTGTATCCGTGGACTACCTACAAACTGGTCTAGAGTTAGGCTCTCCCCAGAGGCCAGTCTCTGTTTGGCACTTTTGATCACTGGGAGGATGAGATAAGGACATGTTCTTTCCAGTCATAACAGTGACATTTTTCATGGAACCCCACTCTCCCCACCACTCTTCATCATCTTTTGGAGAATGCCACCCCATAAACTAATGTATGTATGTGTGTCTCACTTGGAATGTTGGTTTTCATTTGCAAAAGGGATCAGCTATAATTATTTTTTAAAGAAAAAGAAGAAAGCAAAGAATGACTTGCCTAACTATTCTTGATCCAAACTATGCTCTATGCTATGTTTTCGTTGATTTCCACATTATCCCAATATTTAATTTTTACAAAAGACAAAGGGCAAGAATCATAGATTACCGAGTTATAAATGGATTAGATTGTGACGTTGTAGATGTTATCTTATCTATCCTATCATAAGGAGCAACTTGGTGAGAGATTAAAATGTATTTCATAATGGAAAGATAGACAGCACTAGCATAATTATTTTTTTAGTATACAACTATATTATAGTTGAAGACTAATTATAGTGTGGTATGAGGTCCATAAAAGATACTTGAGCAACATACTTTTTATTTATATGATTGGATCGGCTCATGGATCTCCAAGCATTACGAAAGTAAATTAAATAAAATAAAAAGTAAAAGGGCTTTCAAACTCACTGAAATATGATGTATATCCAAACAGGTCTCATGTGAGACCCCCTGTTGGCGAATTGTGGTGTGGAATTCCAACATACAATATTAAATTTGAGGTTGCTCTGCGATTATTTGATTTGATTCGCGAGTTTGTGTCATCTTTCAAGTAGAATATAATAAGGTTTCAAAGTTTAATGCCTCGGAAAGTATGGACAATTCCGAGTCCAGCTGCGTAATTTGATTACTTTATTTTCTATTCCCTTCCATGCACTACGTAATGTACTTATAGCTCTTACATTATCAAGATCGTGTAAATTGCTGAGTCATTTCCATTTTTGAGGGATAGGGTCGTTTTCCTTCGGTTTATATATACATGAAGATCTTCTCATTTATCATTCCCCTTTTGTTTCCTCCACATGTTTATATTTATGCTACGAATTAGCATCCAAATAAATTCAATAAGTTCGTGAAAAATGAATGTCTTAATTGAAAGCTCGAACAGAATTCAATCAAATCGGATGAGGGAGGAAGTATATATATTTTCTTTCTTCTCCTTTTGTATGCTTGCTTTATTTATTTATTTGCTTTTTTTCCTTTTGATGAGTGAAGGGAGAGAAGAGTTTGGTACGCAAGCAATATAAAATTGGAGCATGTGTATGTGTGTGTGTGTGACTGGAAGAGTGACCCAAAAACTGGGACTGTCCTGAGAGTGGCTGGCCCATGAGTCAACTTGCTGAATTCTGAAACAATAATGGAGAGGGAATATGGGTCCTCAATTGCTCCCGCTCATAAACGTTTTAATTGTGTTGTTCAATAATTATGAGATTCCCACACAGATATAAGGGTAGTGGTATCCTACATGTCTTCACGCTCTACTTTCATCCAAACACAAAACATCATTTCCAAATTTCCCCTTTGCTACCAATCCTTATTGCGTTCTTAATTATACACAAAAATATTAGGGAGTAATTTTTTTATAACTAAACTAAACTAAACTACATCGATAATCATTCGCTTTCAAGAACTAGATGCTGGAACATATTGGGAAGGCCAACACACTTTTTTTTTCTTCTTCTTTAATAAAATAAAAAAGACAAATTAACTAACGAGTTGTTGTCCACCCCATACGGATATACAACGATCAATTCATAGATCTTCAATGAGGTAAAAACTCGTGACAGTAAAATTTTATTTCTTGATGGCTAGAATTTTAAAAAACAGTTATTGCTGTAAAATTGTTATCCATATATAGTTTGTGGCATGACACAAGTAATTGGTGATTTCTAAGACACTGACACTATACTTGCGGGAGGTCAATGTATATGGTAAAGAAACATCAACTACCGTTTTTGCAAGTTACCAGTTTCAAATTCAAGCTAATTAAGGAGCCATCAGAGTCATTCTTGTAAGGTATATTGGAAGTGTGAAGAAGGACCTTTTGAAATCGATAACAAACACGTCATTTACGTAAGATTGGGACAACCCCCAAAGTCTTCGGGATTTGCAAGTATAATTGTAAACATTCAAAGAGAGGGGGGGGATTTTACTTTCACCGTCCACACAGAGAGAATATTTTTTGTAAAAAAGTCTTCTTGAGACATGTTCTAAACTTCTATTATTAGACTATACAAATCTGCGGTTTTCTATTTTTGCTTTTCAAAGGCATGTATATAGTTAGTTAGACATGATGAAAAATCATTACATGCTCCATCTCTTTATACAATCATTGCATCTTCCATGAAGATTAACCAAATGAATCTCGTTACAAGAGAGAGACGAGCCACAACTTGTTTCTAATCCTATCTAATTTCAGCGGCCATCTTAAACTTTTTGCTTCCCTATTGGATTTTTCAGAGGAAATTAAGTACCCGGTTTCTGTCATTGGATGTGTAACACAAGTGACTTTATCATAGTAAGTTGAGGAGATTTTAGTTTTCATACATAGTATAAAAAAATTATATTGATCAATAGAATAATATGTTAAATATGATTATTAAAGTAGTTATTACAAATATCAATAAACTTATCATTTATAATATTAAAATTAATATAAAAATCTTTACACACTCTATCTAATTAAATTTATTGAATATAAAGAAAAACTAGATCAATGTCTTTTTTTTCTTGGTCTATATGGAGAAAATAAATCTTAGGCCCATAATTGAATCCGTCTCTCAAAATTTTTGAACTGCTCTTGAGTGTTGTCCGTTCGAGCTATTGTATCCTGCACACCCATTATTATATCTTGCACCTTAGTTTGAAAAGTCCATTTTGAAATATAATTTACATTCCAAAATGAACTTTCTGGAATGTAATGAGAGATATTCGATGTAATGAGAGAATAATATGTAAGTATCTTATAGATTCACAAATCCGTAAGATTCTTATGGATTGACGAATTCATAATCCGTAAGAGTTTTTTTTTTATATATACGGATTGGGCAATCCGTAAGCTAAATCCGTATTTTTTTTTATATATGGATTGGGCAATCTGTAAGTTCAATTAGTAAAATTTTTTTTTGGTAAGTTAAAATATATTTTAAAAAATAATGGTGCATGCAGGTATCAAACTTGTGACCTTGAAGTTATTAACACGATGTTCCAACCAACTAAGCTAATAGACCAATTATGTTAAAAATTAATTAATATTGATATATATCACTAAATTTATTTAAATTAAATTAATTTATTATGTTAAAATTATATGTATATTAAATATACATTAAAAATTTAGTGTTATATGTATCAACATTAATTATTTTTTAACATAATTGAGTTATTAATTTATAGTTTAATTTA